>CM014737.1:11724355-11881575 GCA_004329165.1 Spatholobus suberectus
TATCTTAGTTAATATTTGGTGCATCACCAGATAAAAACAGATAACGATATAATAAAATAAATTATGTTCAAATGACAAATTACTGTTTATAAAAACATATAATTTCTAAAATAACTTTTAATTTAATTTTTTATTTTTTACAAAAAAATACAATTTTAACTAAACTATACAATATTATTATATTATGTAGTTACTCTTCTTAAAATTATTAAAAAATTATATATATTTTTAAAACTATAATTATTATTCAAATAATTTTATTTAAAAATATTTAAATAGTAATTATTTAACTTTTAATATTTTAATTAATAATATACTTTAAATTTACATGTCAAAATTATTATTTTATTATAAATATATATATTTACTATATATATATTATATATATTTTGTTATATATAAAAGAGCTTATCCTATTTTTTCTTTCTAATCCAACTCTTCTTTAAGATAAAAAAAATACACTAGAGCAACATGTTAAGATAAGAGATAAGATAACATTATCATATCCTACTGGCCTAATTAATAATAGATTACAATAAGATAGGATAGTTATCGTGATCACTAAACCGGCCCTCAATTACCGAAATGATTTAAGCAATGACGTAAGTTAGGAAAGAATCATTTTGACGATACAAGAAAATGACAATAGCGAAAAAGATTTCCGTTGGCTATTGTTGAAAATCAGAAACCTAGGAAAGAAAAACAGGAAGGGCACCAAAGCAGCGGTGACGACTGTCTTCCTGGTTGATCGCTTTTTCAATGAAGTAGAAGGAAAGTGATTTGGCTTGAGCTTGCATTCATGTTTGAACGAATTGTTTCGTTTCGTCGGCGGAATGGTTAAAGAATCGTTTTCAATTTGAACACAAACGTGTAGCCCTGTTATTATGTAAACGAGTGTCTTTCCAAATAAAAAAATGTCATTATTCACCAAAAGAAAGAAAAAAATCGAATTGATTTTATTTGTTACCAACTTCTATTGATATTTTTATTTTTAAGTTTTTTTGATAAATTAATTATATTTTGCATGGCTTATATATGAGAAAAAGGCAAGTGAATGTTGGACTTTAAAAGGACAATAAAAGAAAAAAAATGAAAATAGCAAAAATAAAAATGTTAAGATGATGTATAACCATGTAAAAACAGACAAGATACAAAATGATTAATATGATGATAAATTGGTGTTAACATAATTGAGAAAAGATGTCAAAAATTAGATAAGGTTGTTTAGATTTATATAAAGAAAGCTCCAAATGGTCCCAATAAGAAGAGCAAATTGTATAGTTTTTAATCTTGTGAAGAAGAGGAGAGAAAGACCAAGACTAGAGAAAATTATCAAGAGAAATCTCATGATAAATAATATCTCTGAAACTTTATGAAACTTACTCTTTAACCAAACTAAATAACATTGTGTAGTCTATGTTGGCGATCTCACCTAGAGAAATAAAGTTTTATCGTTGTTGTTGTTTTTATATATGAGAAAGTATATTATACTTTCCTCTTATCTAAAACTAATTAATCAAATAAAAGTAGACTATAATTCCATAAAAATCTTATTTGTAACGTCAGGAGTTTAAGTCTAGGAATTTCAAGGATTAATGAATTAATCTCATTTCAGGGAGTAATCTCACAATTTTACCTGAGAGTTGATTGAGTGAAAAATAATTTTGGATTCATCCATATAAAGATCCGTTCAAGAAAAGATCATATATTTTAATTAATTTGTTTTAGTCAATCATCTCACAATCTAATTCAATTTTCGAACATTTTCAGAGGAACAAATTCCTTTTCTAAATCTAAAACTTTTTCCCTATTTAGAAATTGATTACTTGACTTCTTTCTCTTCTAAAGTGATTAACTTTTGTTTCTATCATTTATAAAATGATAAATTTGATAGATAAGTAAAAGATATTCTTTTTTCACCATTTGACATGTATGGAAAAAAAATAAATTGAAATTTCATTTCTTACGATATTTTCAAATAGATTGTATTTTATATATCAAAATGGACAAAGTTGAAGACCAAAAAAGTTACATTCCTCTTTTTTGAGAAAAGCATAGGAGTAAAAGACCAAATCGTCTTGTCTCGGCTAATTCACTTTTTGCTGCTCAGTCAAAAGCAGAGCTATCTTATGCAGGAATTAGAGGATTCATAAGAATCTTACAATCAAGCCTAGAGTAATTAGTGTAACCATAGGCACGACCTATAGAAATATTGAATGCACGCTTAATTAGCTTATTTTGAAAAAACAATTATTCTTTATCATCTTAAGGGAACTTTGAAAAAAAAATATTTTTCAAAAATAATCACAACCACATGAATCTGGCATTCAGCAATCAGCCTATTGGTCACATGTGAGGCCTTCCTCCATCTAACGGTTCTTGAGCTTGCTTTATAGTAAATCTCTCAATCATATCCATTCGCAGGCTTCATTCATTGCCCCAAAAATATCTTGGAAATATGTTTCCAAGTCATGCAACTATAAGAACCAACAAATGGTTGATTCAATCAAGTTCGCTGAAAAGGCTTGGACCATGAATGTTTAAGTCACACGTCTAGGGTTGTCGCACATAAATCTTCAAATTTGTCCCAAGTTATCAAAGTCACATAACTACTGAAGCTCTAGGAATTACAAATTTTAGGCATGCTGGTTCATAAGCTTAACACCAAGATATTGTGTTGTGGTGGTAGGCAAGACTCATTTGCACTGTGTGAATGCTGATGACCCAGCTGTAGCCAGCTTCCTTATTATAGTGACCAAACATGATACCAACAGCATCCCTAGAATGCAAACTCACATGTAAAATTGCATACTCTAAAAGTTCCAGCATCATAAAGAAGGAAAACAGTCAAGTAAGTATCATTTTATTAACAAAGGGATTAATAAGAATAGTGATCATTCATATATGAAAAGAAAAGTAAACAGAATAATCTATGCTTATAATGAATAGTATTAGGACAACCATAGTTTCTACAGCTCTGATTTTATATTAGTAAACAGCATCATAGGCTAATGTTTCCGGTGATTAGCACATTTCGCTGCCCAAAAATTTGGAACCACGGGAATGTGACAGAATATATTTTATAGCAGTTACCTGTATGGATTCAACCATTTAAGTGAGCTCCTTACTTTATTCCAAATATTTGAAGAAGGTAGATAGTGCAATTTTATCATTGTGATTGTCTCTCTTACCCAACCACTCCTCAATAAGTTGGACATTTACATCCCTGTCAGCAATTGTGATCCATAGTTATTAAAAATACAGAGCATACCAGCACCGATTTATAATTTATTTGCGTGAGGTATGATTTACAAGTATATGAACATAAACTAAGAAAATAAAACCACAAAAGCAAGATTTAAAGGAAGATTTAGAAAAAATCATCAACACCTTTTCAAGGCAAGAACTTCATAGTTTCTCCGTAGGTAATCAGCATGCATTTTAAGGGCATCCTGTGCATATGGTCTGCCTACAGTCCTTATTGCAGCCGCATTTAATAAAGTTTCCAATGAGCCATGCTTTTTAATAAGTTTTAGAGCAGTCTTCCGACCAAAACTAGGGACCAGATGTTGGATACCAGGAACGCCATCAACTTCATCACCTACAATACATCCTACACAATCACAGCATACATAAACCAAAATGTTAGTCATAATGGCATTACCATTTAGCCATTAAATAATAACAATATTTTAAAAGTGTCAGAAAAAATCCACCACGTTGTATTTTATCTCTGTGGCCACGTTCTAGTTCTTCATGCTACAGAGTTCTATTGGAACAGTATACTTAAGTTTTAGTTAGTGAAAAGCCCATTTAAAGTATCTAGTCAACATAATTTTAAACATACATACAGCTTATTCAAAAGAATCAATATTTTTTCTAATAGAAAACTTATAAAGTGGCCAAGACCCTCACAAGATTTTTTTTATATATTGAAAACGGATATTTATGTTAAAAAGTAAACGATGGACATATCAATTATCAAACATAAATATAACTATAGTGTATGTTACACTCACTGAGGCTCAGATCAGATTGTGGGTCACAATTATACTGATCTCTGTAGTGCCTCAGGGTGTAGAAGGACCACCTTTGTAACTCTGGCAAAGGCATAACTATTTGCACATCTTCAGATATAAGTTGCTTAAAATCCTTATCAGGGGAGGCAATAACCACTCGAAACCCTTTACTGAGAACTTGTTCAGCAAGTGTAGCTACAACATCATCAGCTTCATGGCCATCAACTTTTATAACCTGCATGGTTTCATCTTGTCACTAATGAATAATATGATTGAATATAAGTAAATTGGCTCCTCACTTTTTTGCTTACATTTAAGAGAATGATAATGTGCATATTCTTCTAAAATGATTGATAAAGATAAACAATAACTTAAAGAATGCTTGAGAAGAAAAGGAATGGTATCATTTAACTTGCTAGTTTCCGTATTGTTACTTAACTGCAATTATAATCTTGCAATAAAATCAAAAATCAAGACAAATAATACCAGTGAAGCAGATGTACACATGACTAAGGGATGATGTGTTAATAATAAAAGCAAATCAACGTTCTCATTTTCCCATTAGTTACGTAGTCTCCCAACTTCCATCAAATGGGGGGGGATGGGAAAGTGGAGCTCAGAAAAGATTATCAGACTTTAAGTTTCATTGTTTTTGTATTTACAACCAAGTACTAATCATTTCTCCAAACAAAGGCATAAGCTGCCAAAGAAGCAGTCAGCCTAAACTGTTAAGGATTATAATTTGTAAACAACTCTTAACTTCACTGTGTGCTAAAACTCAACATAACTAATAGAACTTTTTCATCAGCATTTGTTCACCTCTTCCTGCATCCTCATGTCATCTTCGGCGAGTCTCCAACCAATAGAACTTTTTAGTCAATATTATGCCAATATTTATACATTTTATTTTTATTTGCATACAACTTAATATTTTATACATATATAATTGATATATATCATATATTTCAACCACTATGAGACTTCCGCTATTTGCCCTTGACACTATCCGCTATATGATATAGTTGATTATTGGCTTTCACCATTTTCTGCGATTTGCAATTGATAACATTGTTCCTTAATTAGTGTCGTTAAGACACTAGTTAGCATTTGCTACAAAATATTATTCAATCCTCCAAATTTTGATTTCATAGGTTACTTACTACTCCCTCTGATCCATTTTATAGGAACCTTTTGAGAACTTTGCCTTGGTCCTTGACACTCTCCAAATTGTTACTACATTAATTTTTTTTTTTTACAAAAATTACCTTAATTATTCAATAATTTTTTCTAGTCAATAAACAGTAAATGCAGTAAATTAATTTCTTAGACTCTCTCTCATAAGAGAAGATCACTAGCCAGAACTGCCTCTCTCATTCAGTCTGCCTCTTTGTATAGAACGCAAAAAGTCATTGCTTAAGTGGAGATACATTGATTAATTAGGTGGAAAGACATTAAGACAATGGAAGTCCCAGTAATTCTAATAGTAATTCTGGACAAATTATACAAATTGTTGATAAATTTAATACTATTAACTAAATTAACTAAATTTTTTAATTCTTGTGAAGTAGTTAAAGGGCCCTATATGTAGGACCAGAGGTAGTATTTATTATATACCTAGCGCAAACCAAATTTCTCTTTAATCTCTAAAAAATCTCACTACTAGAATCCAAACTCATCCGGCCAGTTTCTGGTCTACTTTGCTCCCAAGAAACTAAGTAATCCCAAACATAAATGTATGGGAATGGTGTTAGAAATAAATAAAACATTCATGAGCCTTCACCTGACAACTTAAACATTTTAGAGAGTTAGTCATTGACATGACATTAGAGTGTCTACGCATTGTCCTCATGACAGGCCCAGAGAATTCTATGTGAAGAAGCATGTTAGCAATGAAATAAATCTATTTATGAGGTTCACCCAATAGCTTCAGCTTTTGGGAGAACCAGTTCTTGACATACAGGAAAGAACCACAAAATAAGGAGTTCTTGCTTTATAATCAGTCACATCACATCACATCCTTTTCTTTCTTACAGCTTCTGCAACTGTAACTGTAAGTACATAAAACTTCCACCAACAATTTATTCTTTCTGGGTTGAATGTTCACAACCAAATGTACACAAATATATTTCTGTATGAGAAATTTGTACCTCAATGTTTATATCCATATATTTAACTCAGCACCTTCATCATTGTAACAATAAGTGCGTATGGTTTACCTCCAAATAAAACACACTATTAATGAAAGTACCAAAAAATTTGAGATCCAATTAATTTCGTTTAAGTCAGTAAACATATTGACATTGTCATTGACTACCATTTATTTGGGGCCATGATCATTTTACATAAATAAGTCACACCCTTATTACCTTCATGTCAACTAGTGATTCCATATAGTCAATGGAGTGCATCATGGTTTCAATGCACCACGGTTTCTTGCAATTAATTTTGGGAATTATATTCGACCAAAAGCGAGACTTGAATATTCTAATAGAAATAGTTGAAATATGTTAAAAGGTTTAGCCGTTTAGGACAATAATCAGAAATGCCCAAAACATAGAGATATTATATATAAAATTGTAATAACTTATAATTGCAAACGGAGACAATAAATAGATCTAATGTTCCAGCTGATATTTGAATAACAAAAATTGAATGATTCAACAATCTCCCTATCATTTACTGATGATGTACCATCCAAATACATAGCCTGTGCATGTTTATGTTTATAAATATGACGGCTTCACAACATACTTCTGTTCTGCAAACCCATCTACATACCCAAAAACCAGTGGTACGTTTAAGATTAAAATCAAACCAAATTTGTGAAAATCACTATAAAGGAAGGAAGTTATGTCACACTTTTTGGATGTTGAAAATGCATAGAAATTTGGTAAATACATCTACTGTTTGGAAACCCTCCCGAATGGAATACATTGGAGAATAAAAGGTAACTTTTCTGTTACTCTTGTAGTTCCAGAATTATATTTGTGATTGGAGGAATAACTAATTTTGAACTGGTAGGTATCCAAGCATGCATCTAATTTTGATGCAAAGTTTCAGCAACGAAATAATATATTATAAGAAATGAAACATATTACTCATCAGAAATAAAAATTTAATACAAATATGCCTAAAATTTAGAAGGAAAATGAAATAATAGCAATGATACAGAACAACTCACTGGCACATTGCATTTTCCAAGAATATCATTGATAACTTGATGGGACCTCCCAAGATGGCCGCTTGAAAATCTTTGCAAAGATGACATGTGTCTCACGAATTTTCTCCTATGTGCTTTATATGAAGGTAGCAACTTTCTGCGATGCTCACTGCCCCTTTCTCCATCAATAACCTGCTCAATCATTTCAATGCCTAAGAAAGAGAGAACAGTAAATAAATAAATAAAAATACAAGACTTAATCATTTCTTTTCTTTTTCTGAATGAAGAAAAGTATTATTAATGACTAATGAGAATTCAGAAGAAGAAATGCCTATGGAGTGAGTAAATGGTCAAATTAGTCCTGGCAATTCATAGTCACTGACAGAATAATAGAAATTACGTATGAGCACTCTAAATATACATTCAATCATCAAATTATACGTATATATGTCATCAATCAAATGTCCTTTAAAGTTGTGACCAGGAAAATTTGAACCAAAAAAGAGTAAATAGTCACTTTAATTCCTAAAATTGGAAGACCTTATCACATTATTAGTCCTTGAATTGAAGGAAATTTAAGAAAAAAAAAAAAAAAGTCCCTGAAAAGTGCAAATCGACAACACATTACTTCAAAATTTTAAAAAACGTATGACTTAAGTGATAATATTAACATATGTTTAGAGATTAAAATGACAATAAATAATTAAGTTTAGGGACTTATTTGACATTCTACGAACTTGTTTTACATTTTCTTAATTTTAGAAACTAATGTGACATCGTCTATCACTTTTAGGGATTAAAAGTAGCTGTTTACTAAAAAAAAGGCATATTCGACGAATGTGCATCGAGCTCAAGTTTAATTTCCATAATTTAGTCCTTCAAATCCAGGGACTTTATGCATAATTTGTGGGAACTAATATGACTTCAGAGACTAATTTATGTTCTCATATTAGAATTAGAATTTTACCTTGATAATCTATACAATAAAGTTTGTATTAAAGGTTAGGTTGAACTCTAATTCTAATACAAAAAGTAAGTACTTGCATCTAATTTTATCCTTTGAAAAATGAGGAGAGTTAGAGAGATTACAGCAATGACAGGGTCGGCGTGGCTGACTTGAGAGAGAAACAGAGAGAGCCATCTACCGAAAGAGTGCAAGCTGGGCTTGCTTCCTTCGTAACAGAGCGGATTAACGTCTAAAAGAACACCCTCTTCTTCTTTTCGGGTAGAGGTTGCGCGCCACGTGTTCGATCCAATGACCCACTGGAGAACGCCTTTTCTGTTTTCTTGTGGGTGGTTACGGTTATTGCAGTTGCGGTCTTTTGGGTTTTGCAGGATGCAGAAAGGGTTGGGATGCAGTTGCAGGGGAGGCGAGGCTGAACGTAAGCGCCTGCCAAAAGGCTCATTTCTAGTGTTTTCATTTTCTCAACATTATGGACATCCTAGTTACCATCTCGCTGCTCGCCTCGTGAGATATGCGATGTTGGGGAAATGGATTTATGTTTTTTTTTTCCTCATAGATAGAGTGGAGTTTTGTCGGAATTTGAGAGTTTTTTTTTATAAAAACTAAATTAAAAGTTTGACTTTATTTTTTTTATAAAAATTAATCTAAAATATTTTATGTATTAATTATTTTTTTATAAAAATATTTTTTATTATGAATTTTTTTGTCTTTATTTTCAAAAAATAATAGGTATGATACATTAATATTTTAGATTCTTTGAAAATTTAACTTTGTTTGTACTATCTCCATTTCTTTTTAAATGTCGTTTAAAGTTTTTATACACAAACTAAAAATAAAATAATTTTTTTTGTTTTTCGTAAAATAGTTTTAAAGTTTTTTATTGTACCTTTTCTCATTTTTACTCCACAATTAATACATATTAGTTATAAATGTGTAAATTAATTAAAAAATTGGTGAGAAGTAAGGGTATAATTGACAAAGAAATATTTAATGTTATCTTGAATTTTAAAAACGATAAATAAATAAAAACAATTTTTTTTTTTAAAATCGACAATTAAAAAGGAATGGAGGGAGTATGAAAGAATTTTAAAAATATTACTTTGCTTCTTTATATTTGCTAACAGAAACATAGGCACTGATGTGCTTGTGTGTCTGCATTTTTTATTACGCTAACGTATTTTTATTACGCTGAATTTGATACATTGTAATTATTTTTTTATTATGTATTAACGTGTATATTAATTTTAATATAATATTTTTTCTTACAACATATATATATATATACACTTTTTTTTTTACTTCTCGGGTAAGACATTAATTTTGCGAGAAAAGAATTGTAAATCTTTGTAAATCAATTTTAAAAAAAAAAGACATCACACATGACTTATAAAAAGGAATTTAGGGAATATTATTATTTCATAAAATATGATTCTTTTTTTTTACACAAGGAATTTTATAAGAACACAATAAAAGGAATTATAAAAATCTCATTTTTTTTGTTTATTAATAATCATAAGAACGCATCTTAAAAGGAATTTAGGGAATATTATTATTTCTTATACATTAACATGTATATTAATTTTACTTCTTATGCCTCTATTATTTATCACATTAAATATATTAAATCACTCTATTTCATATCACTGCTCTCTCTTTAATTTTACCACATTCTTAACAAATAATTAACATTTTATTGTTGAATTTCATTTCAGGCAAAATAATTAACCAGTGTAGGATAATTATAAATTTATAATATAAGAATCAAACTTTATCTCTAACAATTTTATCTCCATAATTCTCTCTCTTTAATTTTACCACATTCTTAACAAATAATTAATATTTTATTTTAAATTTCAAATAAAATGATTAACCCATGCAGGACAATTATAAATTTATAATATAAGAATCAAACTTTATCCCCAACAATTTTATCTCTAGAAATTTAATGTTTTCTTAACTTCTTTTTTAAACTTTTTTTTTCTTTTATACAACACTAAAATACTAAAGTTCTAAATTCGGTGTTAAAATAAAAAAAATGATAAATTATATTGGCTTAATTTAAAATAGCTACGATATTAAGTTTATTGCTCATATAATTAAAACTCTAATTATAACTTTTTACTTTAACTCAAACTTCACGAGGGTTTAATTACATTAAAAAAACAAATAATTTTAAAAATAATAAAATTGAGGAGATAAAATATCAATTATCTTTTTTGTTAAAATTTAAGTCAAATTCATGTTCCTTTTGCTGCTTGCAAAAATTTCTTGATCTCATAACTTGTTTTCTATGCTTAATAAGACTTAAAAATAAACTAAAAAGAAATATTAAAAATATACATGAATTTATAAGATATAACCGATTGAATATAAATAAGATTTTAAAATGTATAATTAATTTTTTTAAAAAAAGTTGAATTTAAAATTTAATAATAATAAAAAAACAATAAATCTCATTGTGTTAATGAGAGTAAATTAAGGGATAAGATCATATCCAAACAAATAATACAAATATTTTGATGATAATTTGTTGTAGCCTGCAATTTAATTTTCAAATAATCATATGACAACTTGATTTACATTTATCCTATTAAATATTTCAAATTTTAAACAATGTAAACAATGTTTGTAATTTGAATTTAAAATATATATACATCTTGTCATGTTCGTATTACAATCCAGTAAGCAAAATAAAATAAAAAAATTAATTCAAGAAATAACCTTCTTAGACTTTGCAGTAAGCTTAATGCTTTATAATTGCGAACTTCCAACTTTTCCTCTTTAATATACTTTTGTATAGGGAAACAAATATATATACCTTCTCACAAAGAATTGTCCTTTTACTTGTCTTCTTTTTTGTTGCTTTTTCTATTCCTTAAAACCTGTATACGCTACCCCTTGTGGCTAATTAAATGACTGACTTTAGGTACAATTTATCCTGGAAAAACAACCTCATAGTGTTGTACTTAAATTCAAAAAAAATATGATAACAAAAGAGGATAACATAATAATAAAATAAAAGACAAATATGAATATACACACACACGCATATTGTGCGAATATATATAAAAAAGCAAATAAAATGGCTATAAACTACATATAATATATATTCCTTTACTGGTGTACGTGCTAATTCTTTAGTTTCATCAAATATCCATAAAAAAAGATAAATAAGATTAAATCAGATGTAAATGGGAAAGAAGGAGAGGAACCTGAGCTGCAGTGACAGGAATGGAAAAGGGCATGACCATTGATAAAAAAAGGAAAAACCCTTCAAAACGCTAACGTCAATTCAGATCCCAATGACCCTCCTTTTCTTTCGAGATCCGCAAGCACACATGCAAAGATGAAAAGGGGATAAGATTTTTTTTATGTTTTTCTAGATGATGAAGAAGAAAAAAAAATATATAAGAACAATAGATAAAATTCTAAGTGATATTCAAAATTAGGTAGATTATCTACTTTTATATTCTTTTATTAAGCAGTTATAATAATTATTGAACAATTATGATTTCAAATAATTTATCAAATTTTATTGAGCAGATTTCAAATCATTAATCAACTTTTATTGAGCAGTTACTAAAATTCTAAACTAAGGGATAATTGAGAAAGAGTGTGTCGCTAAATAGAAAATGGGTGATTTGAGTAGTGGGAGTGGAGGTTAAATTTAGAATAAAACCGACTAACAATGAAATAAAGTAGTGGAAGAGGAAGTTACATCAACAATTTTAAGAGGGGGCCAAAACAAAAAATGTGGAGACAAAAAAGGAATCAAGTTTATATATTGTTATAGAAGTTTTAGCATGCAAATGGGATTGGAGAAAGTTTTCCATAAATTCAAGAAAAAAAAAGTCGGGGCATAAATTTTTTTGCAGAAAAAAGGTATAAAATCAAACAACAATGGAAAATAGAAGAGAAAATACAATCCTCTCAAGTTTGCGTACATTGTATGCTTCTTGGAGGCTTCTTGAAAACTGTTCTACATGCAATTGGTCATGTAAATTGGATTGATAGCCATTCCTTTTCCTCCAATTAAACATAAAAGAAGAAAGCAGTTATGATACTTGGGAAATGGAACTTGATTTGCACCCGTCTGATTTGATTAAGAAATACTGAAAAGAAAAAGGGAAATAATATGTTTCCATCAATTCAATTGGATTAAGAAATACGATAAAGAAAAAGGAAAATAATAGAAGGCATATTGAAGCTTTTATATTGAACTTAATATATTAAATTTAGTTTTTACCTTTTAAACACCATCAATCAGGATCATATAATCAACAGGCCTAATATTCATGAAAATAGATCAACTAATTGAACTAAAATTAAACCATACCATTAAAAAAATAGTTACCTGAGTGATTATAGACTGACGGAATTTCTTCTATACACAGCTTTGTGTTCCTTTGTTAAAATTCTTGCACTTTACGAATGGGATTAAATTAGCTTTGGAGATGTTTTCATGAATCACTATTTCCATGAATAACATATTTTGTCTTCTTAACTATTTTGTCAATTAACAATTCA
The DNA here is from genome assembly GCA_004329165.1 of Spatholobus suberectus. NCBI lineage: Eukaryota > Viridiplantae > Streptophyta > Magnoliopsida > Fabales > Fabaceae > Spatholobus > Spatholobus suberectus. The sequence continues at coordinate 11,737,026 of CM014737.1, forward strand.
TCCATTTCAAAAACAAACTATCAATGCTTGTTTTTCCCTCACAAAATCCCACACTTGTAAAAATTTGTTTTTCTATTTTACCAAGTATACATTGAATTGTTTATTCTGGCATCGATCAAAATCCATCGAACTCCTATTGTGAATGAATCGATCATCATTTACAAAAAAAAAAATCGAACAAAAAAAATGCAAGACGTAAATAATATAGAGTAATGAAGTGTGATGAAGTACGTACTTGAAAATAACAATGAGTGAGAATGTTGAGGAGGCTCTTGGGAGAGTACCTTGACTAATAGCAAAGCAAAACAAAAAATAAACAATTCCTATTTTGCTTGAAATTTTTGACTGGCAGCATCAGTTTCTCCAAGGTCATAACACCTTTATTGACTTTCGAAGAATCAGAAAAAATCAGAAAGGCCAATCGAGCGAAAGGAGAAACATAAAATAACTGCTCTGAATTCAACAAAAAAAAAACATAATGATATGAAAATCTAGGGTTTTAAAATTGAGGAGAGAAAGAGGGAGGGAGAAATAAAAAATAATAAAGATACTCACAGGCACATAAAGGTTCTTTGTCAAACAAAGAAAGCTTCTTCTACAGCAAAACTTGGAATTGACCTTGAGAACCCACTCGCAAACAAAGAAAAGGGAACCATTGTGCGCTTGCAGGCAAGGAGAAAACGTGAAACACCACGTTGCACAGTGTGCAGTTACATAGATAAAGGGATAGAATGTGCAGTTACAATGACAATCAAGAGTAAAAATAAAAATGTCTTAAACGAATATAGACAAAGTAGTTAAAGGGTAAATGAGTCCTAAGAAAAGTGAAAACCAAACAGAGGTATCTCCTTTTTATATTGTTATGGATTGTTATAGCTGTTATAGATAACCAATAAAAATTAAGACAATAGATATATTATTGATAAGAGAAATTATAAAAATTACATATTTAAAAAATAAATAAAAATATGTCTCATTAATATTAAAGATAATTTTGAAAAAAATATATAAATTTGAAATAAATTTAGTATTACTAACTAAATTAATTAATCTTGTTAATTTTTGTGAATTAGTTAATTGAATTTTAGAAAAAAGATATGAGATATTCGAACGGCAATTCGGCAAAATCTTCACTTACTTGGCAGTGGCATATATTTCATGTGGTATAACACGTGGCAGGTTGTTCAAACCATGATTTATCGATTCTTCGTGTAAATTCTATCATCAGGATCCAGAAAAACTCAGTACCTTTTCGTAGGTGTCCGACGCTGGTCTGATTACACTGATTCCATATAGTTTGAATTTAATTTTTACATGCTTTTATGTTTTTAAAATTAGACTAAATGTATTTTAGGGATTAATTCAAAGTTATATTTTAATCAGAGCGCCAACGATGGCGATTACTAAAACACCTCATGAATTTTGGATAGAAAACCTAGTCTTAAGCACTTATATGGGGATGTTGAGCTGAAGTACAATTTTATAGGCTTCAAGTAAAGAACTTGGAATTCCTAAAAAAATAAAAAAGGAAAGAATTTGGATTATAGAATAGTTAATAGTTATTTTATTCGCTACTCTAATACCATGTTTAGAAGGAATGCTAAAGTAAGAAAACATGAAGAACAAAAAGGTGTGACAACCGTGTTTGGTTACTAATAAAAAAAAAGAGTGGATGGAAACCTTAAGGCCATTTTTTGTATATAAAGACGAAATTGTCTTTATTTTTTTATATATGTATTTTTTATTAAAGATATTTATGTTGACACACACACACACACACACACACACACACACATATATATATATATATATATATATATATATATATATATATATATATTACTTTCTATATCATTGTTACAGAATTCTTTTAATAACCCTACATACTACATATCAAATTCATTAAATTATGTACCACATTTTGGATTCTATTTAAAGGAAGTCTTATAATAATAACATAAAGAAGAATAAATTGTGTACATACACAAACCACTTTTCCGTACTATAACACTCATTCATATTAAATATAATTCATATTAATTTAGTTATTCAGTTTAAGTAGATGAAAATGTGGGTAAAATTATACGTCATGATTTGGTATAACAGTCATAAAATACAAAAGACTAAAAGTACATCAAAAATATCCTATACAGAGCAGTACCAATCCATCCTATTCCTTACATAAAAAGAAAAATACTATAATATAGGTCTTTAGATCCTCACCTGCTGAAATATCCTCTGACTCGTACTCAGCATCATAGGGTGTTAACGTCGTCTTTAATAATCATGATCAATTATGCATAGAAGAAAAAATAATGGAGTGAGGTGTTTTGTTATAAAATCACTTTTACATGTATGGTAGGAAGTCTACCATAAAACAAAAATAAAACATAACTGACAATAGAAGGAAACCTTGGGTTCATTCTAAGTTGTTTTAGATTATCCTTCCATACTTTCCATTAGTGGGTAATAATTTTCAACAGAACCGGAAAGTGACTAGGAGTATATATACCTCATCAACATCATCACATGGTACAGTCCTCATCATTATTAAGGAAAATAACAATTAGGATATCCATTTATAAAGATATACTCTCAAACCAATCCCAGAATGCTGAGCAGTTGTTGAGGTTATTCGAGCTTGGTCAGGCGAATATCCCAGCTCGAGGGCGCTACCTTGGCTATTGGGACCTTCACCACTTGATGCCTATCCCTAAGACCTCTGCAAGTGGGTCCTTGCCTTTCATTCCTCAGTGTACCAAACTGTAGCTTCCCTAGTAGGATGTCATGCCACTACATGTCACTTGCTTTACATTACTCACTAATATATCAAATTTCCACTTCTCAAATAGAGGTTTCCATAATCTCATTTAATTTGAGCACCAGTACAATTAACATTTCTATCTTATATTGCAGAAATTACATGATAATATTTAACAATCATCAAAATTTTGGTAGTATAACTAACCAAAATTTTAGTAGAATAACAATTTGGTAATCACAATTTAATTACCAAAATTTTAGTAGAATAATGACTTAATAATCAAAATATTATTACTAAAATTTTAGCAAAATAATAACTTAACAATTATAATTTAATTATCTACTTTTGAGCAGAGTAACAACTTAGCAATTATAATTAGTAATCTAAATTTGAGCATAGTCAAAACTTAGCAATTATAATTTAGTAATCAAAATTTGAGCAGAGTAACAATATAGTAAAAATTTAAATTCTAACATTAAACATTATAGGAAAATATAGTAAATTGAGAGGTTTAGGGAAAAACTTGTCCTACCAACATGTAAAGTGACAATAATTTAAAATTAACTCCACTCCCCCCATTACCTCTAAAGTGGTTGATGAAGAGGATAGAAGTATTGATACAAAGCTCCTAGGAAGAAAACTTTATTAGTTGATGGAAAACTAGTAAAATTTTAGCATAAAAACAAAGTAAAAGAAATTTTTTTCTAGAGAGAGAAGCTCTTTAATATTTCGGCTAGCTTGAGAGAGTGAGGATGAGTGAAAAATTCTGTCCAAAATGCATGGTATTTATAGAAGAAGAAGTAGATTAAGTGTCTAAAAAGTGATGTCATGCATTATGTAATAAAAACTTATTTTTATTTATTTTGATTTTGATTTTAGGGACACATATCAAACTTAGTTGGTGAATCACCCCATCTAGGCTTTGGAACGTGCTCCACCAAATATCCAAGCTTTCTTGTGTCAATTTTTATTTGTAGGTAAATTGGTCAATATCGATAAAATCGCCTAAATTAGAAAAATTAGCTTTTAATATCAAAATAATTCAATTTAATGTGAAATTGGATAATTACATTATTTTTCATCAAAAATAAGTTTTTAATAATTAATTTTTATTTTTATTAATTTATTTCAAATTTTATCTATTTATTTTGTATTTTTAAGCTAAAAAATTCATAATAAATCCATTTTAATTCAATAATTAATTTAATGTGAAATTGGAAAATTACATTATTTTAAGCTAAAAAATTTAATGTGAAATTGGAAAATTACATTATTTTTCATCAAAAATAAGTTTCTAATAATTAATTTTAATTTTTATTAATTTATTTCAAAGTTTATCTATTTATTTTATATTTTTAAGCTAAAAAATTCATAATAAATCCATTTTAATTCAATAAATACCAAAATCTTTACAAAAATTCTAAAATTAAATATTTTAACTATAAATGAACTAGGATGACCATTTTCACCATTGCTGGATGTCAAACCAATATGACCAAGCTTATTAGACATTTAGGGACATTTTGATTATTTTACACAAAAATTCCAGAAAATTTAAGAAATTATATTTTAATATATATGAAACGATTTCAAGCTCAAATTGATATTTTAATATCAATTGAATCTTTTTCTCATGTCAATCCTTAATGTTGAGAAATAAGGACAAAATCGTCATTTTTTAATTTCTCTAGACTCTAACTTGAAAAAATTATTAAAAATTATGATTAAATAGCTCTTGAATTTCTGAGTATAATCGTGGGATCAGAATTTTGAACTTTTTTTTCGATTTTTTAGAATCAAATCATCAAATATTATAAAAATAGTTTAAAAAATTGAAATAAAGGTGTTAGATTTTTCATTATTTTTCTTTCAAAATGAAATTTTTACGAAGAAGTATACTTAGTGTAAAATTTTTAAAATATTTTGAGGTCAAAAAGTCTTTGATTGGTTCTCGCAATCAACTAGAGGTATTTTTGTCATTTCACAAAAATTATCTCAATAAATTCCTGAAAATTTTCTAAAATTATTATTAATTATTCTAAGTATATTGATTACTTAAAAATAATTTGTAAACACTTTAATTATTTTTTCTATTAATTTTGTTATCTAACGAAATGGTAATTTTACTAATTTCCGGACTCCGCTCCCTAGAAAAAAACTAAACTAAGTATTACTAACTAATATGAATATAACTGTAAGAATCAAATTTTTGAGATTCCCATCTTGTTCTCTAGAAATAAATACAAAATAATTAAGAAAATAGTTTAATAGACAAAAATAGGAGTGTTACACATACCACGTACTTGGTATCTATGTTTTAGACAACTAATCAAGAGGAAGGAAAAGTTTCAACTTTTTTTTTCTTTCATTTTCTTTCTTACATGCTCTAATTGTTTTAGAGGCTATAAGTTTTATAATCCTACACATAAGGCTATATGCAAGACAAGAACTATTCTTTGAGAATGATGAGTTTGAGGAGAAAAATAAGGTTAAAGATATTACAATTGAGGAAGAATTGATATTAATTCCTGGATCAATTATTATTGCTTCTAACAATGTACAATTTACAAAATTTGTTATTGTTCAAGACTTGTTGCTATTCAAGAAGTGAATCTAAACTTCAATAGGATAATTCAACAAGATAATGTCGAACAAATCCTCTTTCAAGATAAGGAAATTGCTTTAATGGAATAAACTCGCAATCAATGTCATTGTATTGATCAATTGAAGATAAGTGTAATTCTAAATGACTATATTGTATTCAATCAAGAACATGTTGAGATAATGATATGATGGACTAAGTCCATACAAGATAATAATTTTTGGGAACTCGTTCCATTATTAGAAGTAAAACCCATTAAGTAACATTTTAAATAAGACTTTCTAACACGACCACACTTTAACATTGCGATTCATAATAGGATAAAACTTAGAGACAGTATTATAGGTGTTGTTGGTGCTATTTTTCAATTAGAAGTTGAGTTTCACTTCGATAATTTGCATAATTCTTTAATGCATATCTTTATTATGCAAATTATCAAGCTGAAACTCCAATTCTAATTTGAGAACAACACCAATGTTAAGACAAAGGACAAATTTATAACCCTTAAATATTTCGATAATAACAAATAGTAAATGAATATGTTTTTATGCAATCATCTGGTCATCTGTAATATATTCACAAGCAACCGTCTGATAATTTAAGTTCATATAGTCTTTATCTCTCTTTTGGATAAATTCAATAACTAACAACTTTCAGACGATGATCTAAGTGATCCACGCATCAATCAGAACGTAAACTACCTCGATATATATGAAGCCTACATACCTACTTTTGAGGAAAGTTATCTTTATGCGAAAAAGAAGGAATGTGCGTGCAGATGTCAGAACGGGAAAGTAGATTTGACTACTGTTACAAGATTGAGTACAAGAATGGTAAAGATAAGCAGACTGCTTTATCTTATCAAAGTGACAAGTTGGTGATAAGCATTAAATTCTCCAACGACTCTTTTCAACAGACGAAGGTTATCTCCTGCATACACACACAACGGATACTTTTGGTGAAGCCTATATATAGAAGAAGAGACCTCAATCTCAAGATGACACAATATAAAAATCTTTAGCTATTGAAACATTCTCGTTGTGTAATCTACGTATAAAATTTTTCTTTTGTTCATCAAGTATATTCGTCTGTTAAGACGTTAAACCCAGTGAGGTAACTCACATTTAACCTTTTTCCTAGAGAAATTGGTGGAAGCCTGAAAAGGCTTTGATTCAAAGAATACTTGGGTTTTTTCTTGGAGAGGCAAGTTAAAGACTACTTGGATTGAGCCTGAAGAGGCTTGTTGAAAGAATACTTGTAACTTGGATAAGTTAGTGGAACTTGGTTGTTGCCAAGAATTGGACGTAGTCTCTGGGGTGAGACGAACCAGTATATCTCCTGTGTGCATTCCAGTTTCATTTTTCAGCTTTCGTCTTTCCTTCAAAATGTTTTTGAAAAACTCTTATATTTAAATCCTTCAGACGATAAGTATCTAAAAAAAAGGTTTTGCAAAAATTTGCTATAACACAATTCAACCCCCCTTTTGTGTTATCTTTGTGTTTTACAACCAACAACATCTAAAGTACTGTATCTAAGTTTTGTCTATCATAATATAGGTTATAGCATTATTAAAATGTTTCCTACTTAATTAATACTTTTTTGTTTTGGTCATTGTAATGGGAGAAGTCTAGGATGGTTTAACAATGATAGTTATTGTTTTTTTTTTTCCCCTCACTTTGTATATAACGTGTTCCTCTTTCCATTTTTCTATGGGATGCTAATTTAGGGTGCTAATTAGGTTATTTACATGTTGAGAAATGTTAGCAACACTTTCTTAAATACTCTTTCCACTATTGGCTTGAATTTATTGGAAATCACAAATTTTAGTAGGTCCCACTTCTAAATGAGGAGAAAGACTCATCAAATGAGAAGTGAGACCTACAAAAATTTGTGATTTCCAATAATTTTAATCAATAATAGAGAGGGTGTTAAAAAGAAAGTGTTTGAGAGAGTGTTGCTAGCATTTCTCTTAAATGTGAGAAAGAAATGTTGTATGAAACAAAGATCCTCCCATGTTTTCTCTGACTCCTTGAGACCTTCCCATTGAACCAGTACTTAACTCCTTGAAGCTTTGAGCAATGATGTTATGATGTGCTCTAAGTTGTCTAGCATTGACTTTAACCAAGTTCCAAGTTAGGTGTGGCACTGCTTAACCCACCAAAAATGATGGGGCGAGTTAGGTGGTTTAACCTATCAACCCATCCTAACTCGCGCTGCCTAACCCACAAACTCGACGAGTTGAAGGCAAGGTGGGGTGGGTTGACCCACTTAACCCACCCCTAACCCACCAATATTTAAGGTGTATAAAAATAATTTTATATTTTTATATAATTAAAAAATTGATAATAATAATAATAATAATAATAAATAAGTGATGTGTTAAAAAGAAATGAATTAATATTTTTTAAATATTTTTTCTATTTTTTCCTTTTATTTTGAATTTGTTGTCTGGTCAACCTGCCATTTTATAACCCTCCAAACCGTCCTTTTTCTTTTGCCCACATCTAAATGGGGTAGGGTGTGTTTTTCAACCCACCTTCCAGTAGTAGGTCACGGGTTGATGTCGGAATGAGGAAGGTTGACCTGCTTTGTCACCTCTATCCAAGATACATTTGCAATGGCTCCCTGTTAGGGTCATTTTTGAAGATTGTCGAATTTATTTGTCGAAAAGATATACATGAAAGCAAGCTACTGTTTTCGATAAAACATAGATTCTATCGAAATACTCTATTCGATAAAAGAAGAGTTAGTATACAGAGAAAAGTTGCTCGAAAATGTCTTAATCAGAATCTATAAGAATTCAAGTAAGAAATCCCTTATTCGAGAAGAAAACTACATCATATTCGAGGAAGTATTCTAGTAATGTTTCGACAAAGATCCTGGACAAATCAGAAAGACATACAAAGGAGATTATAATAACGTTGGAAGCAGTTACCACTCAAACGGTTGCATACATATATCAACGTTTTATTTAAAAAGTTTACCGTAAACTGTATACGTGTCTTATTGTAGTGATTTTATCGTTGTGTAGAACATCTATAAATAGATGACCGCGTAGCCATTTTTCTTTGGTTATGACATTTCACACAAATCCTATATACCACACACGTCGCACAAAATGACTACCGATCACAAGGAAAACGTGTATGTTCTGACCCATCTTTCATTTTAATGTATTACTTTTATTGCACTTCTTTTTCGATAACTCCTTTCTTTTAATGATTTCCTCTTTCAGTCACTTTTATGATCTAGTTCTTTTTTACGTTTGTAACTTCTATTCAAGTAATTCGAAACATCTCGAAATCATATATTTACATGTATTATGAATGAATTCAACGCTAATTCAACTTATAATACAAAAGTGTAATGAATTCGAGGATTACTAAGAAATATGGATGCATCGTAACACATTAACAAAATCATTCTCAAATTGAAAGTTTAACTGCTAGTTCTAATAAAAGAATCCACATTATAAGTTAAGATTCTAAGTCCCACTTAAAAATCTTTATTTGTTGTTTAGAATCTTAATGAGAAATTATCTATTGAGAATCGAAAACAACTTCGATTTCTCAAACAAATTTCCACCATCATCAAATTGGCACGCCCAGTGGGATCTGTTGCCATAACGTTGAGAATTAGTTTTGAGAAATTTGTATGATTTTAAGAAGTGGCAGAATAATGGCCAGTCCTAGTGGTCCAGGCAATCCTGGAAATAATGCTAATCGAAGGAATAAGACATCTAATAATGACAATAATAATAATATGAACAATCCAGTGTCTGAGGCTAATAATAATCCTGTGACAGAAAGTGTAGTAACAACACAAATGGAAGTTGTAAATACTACACAAGGAAATGTGCCTCCATTATTAAAAGCAGGTCCTAGTCATAGTACACCTCTACAAGTAAACCAACCCTGGGGAATGCCAGGATGGAGTTTACAACAAACAAACATGGAAATGCCTTTTGCTCATCCTCAATCAATACCTTCGGCCCACGTGTCGGTACATTCGACACAGCCAAGGAATAGAAATTCAGATTTACAAGGAATGAATTATGCGTTTAACAGTGAACAAATGCAATCATTGGGGGCAAATACTGAAAGTAATACATTGAGGGAAAGTAATTTCTCAACTGGTATTACTAATCAGACTTTAATGGCACTTAGACAACAAATGGATTATAGTAACCACGACATGGTGAATATGTTGACTAATCAAATGACTACGGTGTTAAATCCTATGATTCAAACCACTCATAATAGTTACCAACAGTTGTCTATGTTAATGGCAAGGGTTGCAGATGTTTTAGAAAATTCTCAAGGGCAACGGTTATTAGAAAATCAAATTGCAAATCAAATTCCTGTAACTAACATTATAAATCTCGTTAATAACCGTCAAGGGTTGTCTGAAAATCCCTTTACGATAAATCCAAATCAGAATTTTAGAGTAAATGCTCAACAAAATCCTGTCTTGGTCACTAGAAACCGAAATGCTGACCAATTTCTAAATTTATTTAGACAAGGTCAACAAAATTTTGGTGAAAATAATTTATAAAATCAGCCAATTCTTGTGGGTCAAAATATTCAAAATCCACAACAAATAAATCAAATGATTGAACAAGCGCTTAATAGGCATGGTTTTGAAATTGGTTACTATAATCAACCATATTTCGCATCTGCATTTCTTGATCTGTTTTACAAATGAAATTACCGACAGGATTTAAAGTACCAAAATTTTCTAAATTTGCTGGAGAATTAGGAGAATCAACGGTAGAACATGTTGCTCGATACCAAATGGAATGTGGGGATATAGCTTCCAATGAAAATCTTCGAATGAAGTATTTTCCTAGTTCTTTAACCAAGAATGAATTTACGTGGTTCACTACTCTGCCTCTCAATTCGATATATAATTGGGTTCAATTGGAAAGAATTTTCCATGAACAATTCTTTAGAGGAGAAACTAGAGTGAGTTTGGTGGATTTATTGAATATTAAGAGGTTTAGTTCGAAATCAATCGATGATTATCTGAATAGATTTAGGCAAATAAAATCTAGATGTTATACTCAAATCCCTGAACATGAGTTGGTTCAAATGGCAGCCGCTGGATTAGAATTTTCAATTCAAAAGAAGTTAGTGAATCAACAACTGAGGGATATGGCACAATTGGCTGATAAAGTTAGAAGAATTGAACAAATAAGATTCGAAAAAGATAAAAATAGGAGATTCGACAAAATGATTCGAAAGGATAAGATTGCATTTGTCGAAACAAAGAAATTAGAGGAACCTGAGATTAACTTCGATACGAACGCTGAATATGACGATAATGAGGTTAATATAGCAGAACTAAAATTAGGACCTCCTTATGTTTGTCAATTATTGAAACTTGAAGATAAAAATAGAATATCAAATCAAAAATATAGTTTTGATGTAACAAAGGCTGATAAAATATTTGATATTCTGTTAAAAGATAAACAAATTCTATTAATTGAAGGACATAAAATACCTTCTTTTGAACAAAGGAAAAGGAAAAAATACTGTAAATATCACAATGTTTTTTGTCATTGGACTAATAACTGTGTTCGTTTCAGGGAAATGATTCAAAAAGCGATAATTGAAGGGAGATTAAAATTCGAGGAAAAACCTATGCAAATAAATACTGATCCCTTCCAAGTACAAACAAATTATGCTGAGCCTGTTGAAGTTCTTATGGTGAATGCTTTGACCAAAGGTGATGAAATAAAGTCAATAAGGTCTCCAATGTCCGAGGAGAATTTGGAAAGGGCTCTGGAGGAGTTCGAGAAGGAAAATAATCAAAATTTTCCCCAAACAGGCGACACATTGGTCGAGTTTCTACAACGTAAGAAAGATAGCAATACTGAGGTTATGTTATGTCCCCGATGCAGCGCTGTTTTTGACAGGTCTGCTGCGAAAGCTTTCGAGACGTCTGATGTCCGAAGGCAATACCAGTTTAACAAACCTAATGATGGAGGATTGAAAGGAAAACAGAATATTAGTATGTCTGTTGTCCAAAAACCCGTGAATCATTTCCAAGGAAGCGCGACGTATGTTCCGAGTGCTTGAGTTCCCCTGAACAGATGGTTTCGGCAAGGTTACTTGTCTGGAAATATGAAAGTAAGACCTTTCGAGATAAGTGATGCTATGTCCAAGATTGGGGAAGCTTTAGGATCAAAGACCTAGGTATCTTATCCTTTCCCCCAGAATGTTCAGAAATTTTAATTTTACAGGCCTCCTTGGGAGAATAGGAGTATGACAAAAACTCAATGGAGGAGAAATCAGAGGTTCAGGAAAGCTGCCTTTAAGAATCAGCATGAAGGTGGAATAGTGAGAAGACATCGTATGGAGATTGTCAAAGATCGACCTGGTGTTGAGAATGAGGAAGACCTGATAACGGATTGTTTCGAATCTGGATTTGAAGACTCTTTAGAAGATATTTGTGGGGTAGTTTCAATGCTTCCTGTCGAATTTGCTCAACAATATGAGGAATGCCAAGCAATTGAGGATTTCATCAGGGATGATTATTTCGAGGATGCTGTGATCGAATCAAAGGCCATATGGGTTAATCAAGTTTCATGTATTGTGCGAAAATATAACGCTGCAGTGTCTCATCCGCCTACGAAAGAAATGAAAACATATTTGAAACCCTTAGTCCTTACAGTGGTAATCGAAGGACAAAAAGTTGATAAAGTGCTAGTAGATGGCGGAGCGACAATAAAAATATTGCCGAGGACAATGTTGAAAAGATTTGGGAAGTCAATAGAAGATTTGATTCCACATAACATTGTGGTTTCGGATTTTAGTGGAAAATCCTCGAAATCAGATGGAATGGTAGCTCTAGATGTTATCGTTGGTAGTCGAAAGCGACCAACTATATTTGTCGTGGTTTCGTCGCAGGCAAGTTTCAATGTCCTTTTAGGTAGATAATGGATACATGGAATGGGGGTAGTGCCTTCCACCGTTCATCAAAAGTTTTTTTTCTGGAATGAAGAAGGTCACTTAGAAATGGTCAAAGCAGACCAAAGCTCATACGAAGCATATGCTTCGTTTGCGAATCAACAAGATAAGACCTTGGCTATAACAGCCCCTTTTGAAATAGATGATTCATATTATGTGAATCAAAAAGAAGAGGAGAAGTTTTTCTAGTGGAACCCTGAGGAGGGATTCAAAATAATTCGAAAGGTCAAAGATGATTCGGCCAAAATTGAATGATGGATGACCAAATTGTTTATTGGAGCTTTTTAGCTCGAGTATCGGCCTACGTGGTCGAAAATAAAGTAAAAGCTTCAGTCATTGAAGCAAGGTCAAGTGGAATGGTTGAGATTGTCAAAAGTCAAGACATGAAAAATGTTGTAGATGTTTGTGTTGAAAATAACAATGGAATGGCCTTGGAAGCCATGAATAAAGAAAAAGTAAATTTGGCAGAAATTGCCGAAAATTGTAAAAGAAGAAAAGAATTTGAAGAAAAAGAATTCTCGAAAAGTCAGAAATCAATTATGGGAAATGAATCAGAGAATCAGAAGTTGGATTGTATATATGACAATTCTTCTCTAGGCTTCGAGAAGAATACATCTCCAAAAAGGAAAATAGAAGCACAAGATCCTCTCAAGGAGATTAATTTAGGAGATGAAGTAAATCGAAGACCAACTTATATAAGTAAATTGTTGGACAACAATCTGCGCGAATAGATTATTGAACTATTAAAAGAATACAAGGACTGTTTTGCATGGGACTATGATGAAATGTCAGGATTAAGTCGATATTTGGTCGAACACAGATTGCCTATACTTCAAGGGAAAAGGCCAATTAAACAAGTTCCTTGAAGATTTGCACCAGAAGTGGTTTCGAAAATAAAAGAAGAGATCGAAAGGCTACTGAAGGCCAAATTTATAAGAACAGCCAGGTATGTTGGATATCTAATATTGTTCCTGTTATTAAAAAGAATGGTAAGATGCGTATATGCATAGATTTTTGAGATTTAAATTCAGCCACTCCTAAAGATGAATACCCAATGCCCATTGCTGATATGTTAGTCGATTCAGCAGCAGGCAACGAAATTTTAAGTTTATTAGATGGGTATTCAGGCTATAATCAAATATACATAGCAGAGAAAGATGTCTCGAAAATAGCTTTTCGATGCCCAAGATCTTTAGGCACTTATGAATGGATTGTAATGCCTTTTGGATTAAAAAATGCTGGTGCAACATATCAAAGGACAATGAATCTCATTTTTCATGACTTGATAGGAAAATTTATACAAATTTATATTGATGATATTATTATTAAATTTGAATCGAAAAACGATCATTTAAACCATTTGAGACAGTCATTCGAAAGAATGAGAAAACATGGTTTAAAGATGAATCCTATTAAGTGTGCGTTTGGTGTGTCTGCAGGAGAATTTTTGGGTTTCGTTGTCCATCAAAAAGGCATCGAGATAGACAGAAACAAAGCTAAAGCTGTTCTTGAAACAGTATCTCCTCGAAATAAAAAAAACTTCAATCACTGTTAGGTAAAGTAAATTTTCTTCGAAGATTTATTTCCAATTTATCTGGAAAAACTAAAGTGTTTTCCCCATTACTTATATTAAAAAATGAAGCTGAATTTAAATGGGAGAAGCAGCATGAGGATGCTTTTGAAGAAATCAAGAGATACTTGACTAACCTACCAGTTATGGTTCCACCAATGAAAGGTCGAATGTTGAAGCTGTATATTTCTGCATCAGAATCAACAATAGCCAATATGTTGGTCCAAGATGATGAAAATGGTGTCGAAAGGGCTATTTATTACTTAAGCCGAATGTTAAATGATGCTAAAATTCGATACTCTCTGATAGAGAAATTGTGTCTCTGTTTATATTTCTCTTGTACAAAATTGAGATATTACATTAGACCTTTCGATGTACTTGTACTATCTAGAAATAATATAATAAAGTTCATGTTGTCCAAACCTATCTTGCATAATCGAGTTGGAAAATGGGCTTTAGCTCTTACAGAATTTTCTTTAAGTTTTGCTCCATTAAAAGCTATCAAAGGTCAAACAGTTGCTGATTTTATGATTGATCATACTCCTATTAAGACCGAAGAATTCTATATAGGGGTGAAACCTTGGATACTTTATTTTGATGGATCGAAACACGTTAATGGGTCAGGAGTTGGTATTATAATTATTTCTCCCGTCTACATACCTACCAAATTAATGTTTGAAATAAAGCCCTCTTGTTCGAATAATGAAGCGGAATATGAAGCTTTAATAGTTGGATTATAAACTTTAATCATGCTAGGAGCAAAAATATTTTGATTCGAGGAGATTCTCAATTAGTTATTAAACAATTAACTCGAGAATACAGATGTATTAGTGCAAATTTAATTAAATATTTTTCTCGAGCAATTCTTTTACTCAACATGTTTTATGAGGTTACATTCGAACACGTTTCTCGAATTGAAAATAGCGAAGCAAATGATTTAGCACAAATTGCTTCAAGATACAAGTTAAGTAAACAGAAATTCGAATCATTAATTAGTGTAAGAAACAAGTTACCAAATGTGTTCGAGGAATTTAATATTAACATTTTAGCTGCTAATGACTGGAGAAAGCCTTTAGTCGATTATTTGAAAAATCCTAACATGGCTGTTGATCGAAAGATTAAATATAGAGCCCTTAGTTATGCTATATTGGGTGATGAATTATATAAGAAAGGAACAGAAGGTACTTTGCTTCGTTGTTTGAGTGAAGTAGAAGCTTATATTGCTTTAGCGAAAATTCACGAAGGTATTTGTGGATCCCATCAAGCTAGAGAAAAAATGAAATGGCTTTTATTTTGACAAGGATATTATTGGCCAACAATTTTAAAAGATTGTATAAAATATGCAAAATCTTGCGAAGAGTGTCAAAAACATGGCCTAATTCAACAAGTTCCTGCGAGTGAATTACATTCAGTTGTTAAGCCTTGGCCATTTCGAGGATGGGCAATAGATATAATAGGACAAATACATCCTCCATCATCTAAAGGGCATAAATATATTCTAGTTGCAGTAGATTACTTTACCAAATGGGTCGAAGCGATTGCTTTAAAAGATGTCGATCAAAATGATGTAATTAATTTTATCGAGGAGCATATTATCCATCGATTTGGTATTCCGGAAACTATTACAACAGATCAAGGAACTGTTTTTATCGGTCGAAGAATTGTTCAATATGCTGAATCTAGAGGAAGTAAGTTAATAACATCGACTCCTTATTATGCCCAAGCAAATGGTCAAGTTGAAGCCATAAATAAAATCTTGATAAGTCTGATTAAAAAGCATGTTGGTAGGAAACCGAGAAATTGGCATGAAACTTTAAGTCATATTTTATGGGCATATCGAAATTCACCAAAAGGAGCTACAGGATTGACACCTTTTCGATTAGTTTGTGGTCATGAAGCTGTTTTGCCAATTGAGATTAATTTACAATCAATACGAATTCAAAGGCAAAATGATTTACCTGTTCAAGATTACTGGAATTTAATGTTTGACGAATTGAATAATATAGACGATGAAAGGTTGATCGCTTTAGAGAATATAATTCGACAAAAAGATAGGATCACTCGATTCTACAATAAGAAGGTAAAAAATAAATTCTTCTAAGTTGGGGATTTAGTTTGGAAAGTAATTTTACCAATTGATAAAAAATCGAGAACTTATGGTAAATGGTCATCAAGTTGGGATGGACCATATGTTATCGAAAAGGTATAATCCAATAATGCTTATTCGATTTGAGAAGCTAATACAGGAAGTCGAATTATGTCAATTAATGGGAAATATCTAAAGCAATATAATCCAACAATTATAGAAATCAAAATCTCATCTCATTAAGAAATAATAATTATATAAAAATGTTCTTTATAAATAAAGAAATAAAATAAAATAAAATTTCTAGGAGAGTTTCTCTTTTAATCTTTTATGACGCCTATTCAAGTCTCACAATTTCGTTGAGAGCCCAATATGCTTATCTTCCAGTGACATCTTTCTTGAAAGTTGGTTTTTTAAAGATTGAGTGATTATCTTTGCAGAAGCCATTGTTTCATCTTGACCTTTCTTGATGTTTTCTTTTGCTTCAATGATCTCTTTTTGTTTTTTCCGATTCTCGTTGAGAGACTGTTGAATTTGTTCGAGTTGCTTTACCAAATCTTTTTCTTTGATCTTCAAATTGTTAAGAGAAGGATTGAGCTTGGCAGAGTCTTTTTTAAAACTTTCGACCAATGTTTTGGTTTTCTCAAGTTGAGAACGATCTTCTTTGGTTTCGTTCTCGATCATTTCTATTTTGTCCAAACACTGTCGATCGTCTTTTTGAACTTTGTGTGTTGTGTTGAAAATGTCTAAAAATTGCTCCATCACATCTTTTTGATCTTTAGAAAATTCACTATCAAGGAATCCGAGCTTATCAAGGATGGCTTCCATGTCTTTCTTATAATTTGGTTTGGCTAAGTTGGTAAGAAGGTCGTCATCGAAAGCCAGATTGATGAATTGATTAAATGTTTGCTGGAAAGCTTCCTTATTATCAAGTTTGTTTTGACTAGCTTCAGAAACCTTGGAAGAGATAGAATAGCCGCTCGACCATTTTGTAAGAATATCAAAAATATCTTATTCCTCTTCCAGTCCTTCTAACCCTAATGTTGGAGGATCATCAACAACTTGATAACTGGAGGATTTGCTAGCAGTAGCTAGAGGAGTTGGCTCTGGTGTTTTTACTTTTTCTTTTTCTTGCTCGTACTCTTCAGGGGTGGTAGGTTGTTCTTCACCGGAGTCCTCGTTTGGAACAACAGGGCTAGGCTGGTCGAAATCCATTGGATCGTTATGTTCAGGTTCGCTCGAAATTTCCTCTTCTTCGACAGAAATAACTCCCTCATGTTGATTAGTTGTTTTTTCCAAAGGGGAGGATTCACTTTGGCTTGCAGATCCTTTGTCTTGAGGTTCAGAAATCTCGAGATGAACAGAAATATCTTTCGACGAATCTTGTTCTAAAAAAAAATCGAAGATTAGTGTAAATGATTCAAAAAATAATAAATATAAGGTATACATGGTTAAAGAAAGGCCAAGTTATGCACCGGTTTCTGTTAGATTTTTTCTTTGAAGAGTCGAACTGGCTTCTGGAGTTGTTTCTTCATTAACATCAGGCTGGAAACACAAGATGTTAAAAGAAAACTTATGATTGACAAATAATAATAAATCGAGCAAGGTATGGTTATACCATGTTTGTTTCAATAGGTCCTGGTGGAGGCTCACGGGAGGAAGAAATGTCTACCACATCTAGATCCTGCAAGTAATTTAACCAAGATTTGTCTCGATTAACACTGTCACAAGATTTTTGATCAGAAGTTCGACCATATAGGCCATTTCTAGATCTCGTATGATATATCCTTATCGGTATCACCTAAAATATTTGGCTAAGTTAACATAATGATGGAAAGGGGATTTTACATTATAATCGATGAAAAATTACCTTAGATTTTTTCTTTTTAATGGGAGACTTATGCACAAGAGGAATATCCTCTTCAGATTCATCGACAGCTGCTTCCTCGATTATTTTTTCTTTTTGTGGATGAACCTGAAAATAACATGTTAAAAGAAAAATACCGTGAATGTTGAATATTATTAAATAAAAAAATACCTGAATTTGTGTCAAAAGAGATTTTGATATATCAGTTGGTTTTTCTAAGATGGCCACAGAATTTGTTGTTTCTTTTTGTTTTGATGCTTCAGTGACCTGATCAATTATAAAATTATAATCATCGAGTTGAAAAAAAAATAGAAAGATGGAATGTATAATTCGAGTTGCTTACTGTTTTCTCTGAAGAGGTTCCACCTGCAACTTCTTTTTTTGACTTTTTTTCTCGCAATTGATTTGGAGGTGCTCATTTTTGGAGAAGTCTGAGAACAAAATATGTGTAAGTCGAAAGAAAATAATTAAAAGGAAAATAGATTGAAATGTTTACTTTTTTAGAGACTAGAGCTTCTGTTTTGCTCGAGGCTTTTCTCTTTTTTGTCTTCAACGGTTGGGAGTCATCTTCACTTTCCCATTCTTCCGTTCTCATCGAAATGAGTTGCTTTAGGGCTATGAAAAGATGTTCGAAAAGCAGTGAGATAATATTCAATAGATACATTCGATATTTAAAATATCTAAGTTTTCTTACCAATTCCTGTTTTCGTCAACAACTTAACATCCTTTATACCGTAGTGCAGCCAGTAGGGTGGTTCAGGGAAATCATCGAGATAACATTTAGCAAACGTTGCTTTTTCATTTTTTGGAATCCTTTCGAGTCTAAAAATAGTAGAATGACTATGAAGTTCTAGAGCCTAAATAGGGTACCTTAAATCTTTAGCTACGCCAAAGGGGGCAGTAGGCAAAGTAGGTAAGTTATTAGGACAATATCTTTCGAAGTTGGTTTTGCCTAAAGGATTTATAACTTTTCGATTTTCTTTGTTTTTCTCGATTTTTTCCCTTAAGGTAAAGGCTGCCTCTCTAATAGTTAAAGGGATGTCATTTGGATGATAACAGGAACGGTAGAAGTTTTCGAATTTTAAAATCTTTGATTTGAGACTCCATTTACCTTCATTTTGTTCTGGTTCCTGCAAAGATGCAAAAGTTGTGATTATTTTCTCGAAACAATGTGACGATGAAACTGCTTGAGGAGCATAATAACTCTGCCACCATTCACGGAAAGGTTGTATAGAAAGGAAATAGTTCTCGAAAGGAATCGGGTTGAATTTGGGCAATCTTTTCTTCCAACCTCCGTCCAATGTAGGGCCGATTAAATCCTCTTGACCAGCCAAAGAGTTTGGTTCCTACCTCTTCTTGAATAACGGAATTGGTAAAAGCTGGCATAAACCAAATTGTCTGGCAAAGAGTTGTGGCTGATAGGCGTAGAATCGAATATCTCTTGATTGAAAGCCAGTGAAAATAACAACTCGAGTGAGAAAGGCTTTCCAGATTTCGATTAATTCTACTTAAAGGCCAGGGGTTTCACAAGGGAATCTGACTTTGAGCCAGTTTGGACCAATCAAATTTCATTTGACAAACGGCGCCAAATCTTCATTAAATTCTTCAAAACTTAGAAAAACTTCGAGGTATTTCTTGAACTGTTTGAGCATAACTCTTTTCTTGTGACTTGGAGTTAGATAAGTCAATCTTGCTCCTTCGACAAGTTAACTAGTTGTTTTTCCTAAAAGAGGTATTCTCTTTTCGAGAATTGCATTTAACCAAAGCTGTAGTAGCCAAAGTGGTCCAGAAATATTCTTCAATTGTTTAGGTATTTTCAGCAATTCGACCACTTCATCCATTGCGGCATAAAGGGAAGCCAACAGTAATTTGCTCAAACAAATGTCTTTCCCCTAAAAAGAGCTTGAGCAAGGTTAAAATAATATTTTGGCACTTGCAATGATCGAGTGCAGAAAACATAAGAAGCCAGCCAGTAAAGAAGGAAGGCAAGATGTTCATTATCATCTACTAGGGCAAGATTCTCTCCTATATGCTCGAGAATATAGGAATTATAAGTCTTCACGTCCCAATTCACTGGAACACTTTCAATATCTATTTCATCTTTAAATAAACCTAACCCATAAAACAAACCGGTAGGCTTCAAACTAGTTATAGCGGCTATGTCAAAGAGAGTAGGACTAACAAATCCACAAGGGAACTCGAAAGCATGACAGCTTTTGTTCCAGACTTGAAAAGAGGCAACAAGCATAGGAATATCAAGTCTGGAAATATCTAAGCGACTCAATTGAATAAGATCATATATCCCTAACTTTTTCCAGTCATTTCGTTTGGCTTCCTCAACTCTATCTAACCAACAAAAGTATGATTCTCTCGAAACTGGAGGCGAAGCCCTAAACACTTTAGTAGGCTCCCTTATAAAATCCGCTCTTATGGTTTCACCATAAATCAGAGGTTTGTCTTGATCAGACGTAGGAAGAAACAAAGAAAGTTTCTCCTGGGAAATATGGGGGCTGTACGGCCCAAGAAAGGCTAAGTTCTGAGAACCTATAGAGAAAGGGATAAGTACCTGCGAAGCCCATATTTTCATACTTTTTTCCTCGTAGAAAGGAATTGGAACAAACTTCTTCTCGTCTATCTGGAGAAGCTCTCCACCCTTGATGGCCACAGGGACAGGAGACTTGTGTGCGGAAGATGTTGCAGCCTTTTGTGAAGAAGACGCCATTGCTGATGATGGTAAGAAAAGACGCTTGAAACCTTGGAAGAATCTTGGAACTTTTAGAAAGAGGGAAGATGTTGAGTAAGAAAACTCAAGGACAAAAGGTAAAAAATTGATGGAAGGGTGGTTTACAGTGTCTTATATAAGGGTTTAAGTGAGTGGGAAATTAATACCCATGTTAAATTTTAAATCATTATCTTGTAACTTATCAAATCCCCAAAGATATCGCCGTAAAATCATGATGAGGTATTGGAAAGGCAAATTTCACGCTGCACGATGTGATACTGACGGTTACACCTTCAGCACGTTATTATAATGAGAAACGGAAGACTTTATTACCCATAGTACATATCAATCGTTAGTTGATAGATCAAAAATATAAATTGAAACGTTAAGTCATAAAAATACATTTGCTTTTGAGTAATCTCAAGCAAGTATTTTTAGGGGGCATCTGTTAGGGTCATTTTGAAGATTGTCGAATTTATTTGTTGAAAAGATATACATGAAAGCAAGCTACTGTTTTCGATAAAACATAGATTCTATCGAAATACTCTATTCGATAAAAGAAGAGTTAGTATACAGAGAAAAGTTGCTCGAAAATGTCTTAATCAGAATCTATAAGAATTCAAGTAAGAAATCCCTTATTCGAGAAGAAAGTTACATCATATTCGAGGAAGTATTCTAGTAATGTTTCGACAAAGATCCTGGACAAATCAAAAAGACGTACCAAGGAGATTATAATAACGTTGGAAGTAGTTACCACTCAGACGGTTGCATACATATATCAACGTTTTATTTAAAAAGTTTACCATAGACTGTATACGTGTCTTATTGTAGTGATTTTATCGTTGTGTAGAACATCTATAAATAGATGACCGCGTAGCCATTTTTCTTTAGGTCTGACATTTCACACAAATCTTGTATACCACACACGCCGCATAGAATGGCTACCGGTCACAAGGAAAACGTGTATGTTTTGACCCATCTTTCATTTTAATGTATTGCTTTTATTGTACTTCTTTTTCGATAACTCCTTTCTTTTAATTATTTCCTCTTTCAGTCACTTTTATGATCTAGTTCTTTTTTACATTTGTAACTTCTATTCAAGTAATTCGAAACATCTCGAAATCATATATTTACATGTATTATGAATGAATTCAACGCTAATTCAACTTATAATACAAAAGTGTAATGAATTCGAGGATTACTAAGAAATATGGATGAATCATAACACATTAACAAAATCATTCTCAAATTAAAAGTTTAACTGCTAGTTCTAATAAAAGAATCCACATTATAAGTTAAGATTCTAAGTCCCACTTAAAAATCTTTATTTGTTGTTTAAAATCTTAGTGAAAAATTATCTATTGAGAATCGAAAACAACTTCGATTTCTCAAACAAATTTCCACCATCAACACTCCCTCTCTAGTATGGTCAAGCTTCAGAAGAGATGAGGTAGGTATTTATAATGACATTCCAACACTCAAGTCAACTGAAATTACTTTGTTCCGATATTTAATAAATGTGTACCTGAATATTGTACTTTTAGTGTTTTCCTGAGATATCATAAAACTAGAATGTAGGACACACGGTCCAAGGCACGGGGAGCTTTACTTTGTTCCAGTTTCAGTTTACTGTAGATAGAGGTACGGTCTCCTGTTCTAGAGAACGTCAATTCCTCCCTTTGTGTTGAAAGCATCAACAGTACATCTCTCCCAAAATAGATTTTCATATGGAAAATTTTGAATTGCACGAAAATAAACAACATGAAAAGAGACTAATGTTTATTAATCAATCTTTTATATTTATCAGCCCCTTTTTTTTTTTTTGGATCAAAAATGCACTATCATTTGTTGTTTTCTTAAAAAAGTAACACGTATTAATTTGTGTAGTTCGTTCGAATCAACTTTTGTAAATAACAGTTCTGTTTTCATATTTAAATTCACTTTTATGTGCCAATAGCACAATCAATGCAAATAGCACAATCAACGCCCTGGGAATTTTAGATGTATCAAACAATCAATTGAAAGGGCAATTGTTGGGATCATCTAAAGTCATTGCAGTATCTTGATCTACGTGACAATAAATTGTGTGGAAAGGTTCCATTCTCCATGGGCACCCTTGTGAATTTGAAAGCTTACTGGAGAGCTACCTTCCTCTATGAAAAACTAGACCAATTTAACTTCGTTAGACGTGGGTGAAAATAAGTTGTCAGGCTCAATTCCTTCGTGGATAAGGGAAAGCATAAATCAATTGTCAAATTTGAGTTTACGTGTGAATCACTTCTTTGAAAGTTTGCCGTCACAGCTTCGTTATCTTACTCAGAACAAATTTTTTGATCTCTCA
The DNA here is from genome assembly GCA_004329165.1 of Spatholobus suberectus. Classification (NCBI taxonomy): domain Eukaryota; kingdom Viridiplantae; phylum Streptophyta; class Magnoliopsida; order Fabales; family Fabaceae; genus Spatholobus; species Spatholobus suberectus. The sequence goes on from CM014737.1 coordinate 11,759,949, forward strand.
AAAAATTGCTTTTCAGAGCAAATTCCAAGATGTTTACAGAACTTACTGTAATGGCTGAAATGAGAATTAACATGAGGGAAAATGTAAGTCGTAGTTATCGTAACAACATTACTGCCAGTAGGTATGTTTCCTACATGTCATTGAGTGGAAAGGCGGAGAAGATGTGTTTACAGAGCATTGATCTTTATTTGGATTGGTGTCCTTGCATTGGTGTCCTTGAATAGGGGAAACACCCATAGAAATTGGGACTTTATTTGGATTGGTGTCCTTGAATTTATCAAGGAATAATTTGTGTGGGGAACTTCTGGACTCGGGAATTTGAAATCATTGGAATTTCTTGACCGGCCTGCTTTTTCCACCCTTTTTTTTGGGCTATTTTCACCTTCAATTTTTTTAAAAAAAAGTAAAAAGACTATTTTGTCCTTACTTTTTTTTTGTTCTCTTTCTTCTTCTCATCCCACCCCTTTTTATTAACGGAAATATATCTTCATTGTATATCTAGATAAAATTTTGTCGAAATACATAACGATTCCATTGTGTATCTCGACAAGATCTTATCCAAACATACAACGGAATCGCAATTCTGTTGTATGTTTGGATAATATCTTGTCAAGATATATAACACGATTTTGTTGTATGTATTTCGACAAAATTTTGTTGAGATATATAAGACAAAATCTTATTAAGATATATAATGGAAATGCATTTCTATCAAGGAGTATTTTTGAAAGAAAAAAAAATTAACAAACAAAAGTTGGAGTGAAAATAGCAAAATTGGGGTGAGAATAGCAGGGCCTTTTCTTGACTTGTCTTGAAATCATTTCTGTGGCAAAACTCCTTCAAACCATGCTCAAATTGATTGTCTTATTGTGTTTGGATTAACAGTAGGAATCCATGGTGAGTGCAAAATCACAGTAAAATCAACACAAAAATAACTATTTGTTGCTTCGGGAAATCACGATGAGTTCAAATCAGCGTGTTACCAAACATGCAAAGCTTTAATGCCTATGGTTATTTCAGGGGATTCATAGGCCCATTGTTGCTATATCGTTCTTGAAGATATTCCAATGTCAGATTTTTGAACAGACTGAGTGATAGTCTACGTCATGGTAACACTGGCTAGAAGCAAGTGCAACGGTGGCTCACAAGACAGAAAAGGTATCACTTTTCTTTCATTTTTCTTCTTGTTTGATGGCTAAAAGACAAGTTTATGATTTGAATATATTGTTTAGATGCTGAAGCAGAGACTAAAAATTTCAGTAAGACTTTCTAATTGGACCACACTTTAACATCGTGATTCATGATATAGATTATAGCATTATTACAATGTTTCCTAACACTTTGTTTTCGGTCATTATGATGGGAGAAGTGCAGGATGGTTTAAGAAGGGGTTTTTTTTCTCACTTAGTATGTATCTTGTTCCTCTTTTTATTTTTCTGTGGGGTGCTGATTTAGTATCTTGATTAGGTTACTTAAGTGTTAGAAAATAGAAATGTTGTGTGTTACTAGAGTTTATATGCTTCCTTGGTCAATGATGCTATGCGATGTACTCGACAATGACACAATATACTAGACGCATGAAGCTTCAAAATTCAAGTTTGGAAAGAGTCTTATGTAAGGAACCAAGAAATACTAATCTGCACTTATATTATTAAATGCGTGTTTGGAAACGCTTCCAAACCTTGTAAACTTGCATCAATTATAGCTTGAGTTTTCCTGCTCAGCCATTTTGCCCTGTTGGTCATTTTAATTTTCAACCTGCTTAGCAAATAGCATGCACGTAATGTTTACACTATAGTATTATATATTCAATTTTTATAATATTGCCTTATATGCATAGCAATTTATAATTATAATTTATAAACACACATATATATAATGATAAAACTAAAAAATCGTTAATTACGTGATATGAAAATTTTGTTCAAAATATTTAATATACTAGTATGAATAGTATTGCGTAAAATATGTTGTTATTTATATTAAGTGAATAATATTTTATTTAAATGCATGTGTGAAAACTTATGAGATTGAAATTTTTATATGAAAAAAAAATTTAAATCTAATTAGCTAATATATTTACTACAAAATAATATTTTGACTCTATATTTAATAATCTAATATAAAATAATTATATTGATTAATCTTTATATGAAAATGTTGAAAATTTTTTAATATATTGAAATATAATTTATTGAATATATTTTTATTCAAGGAGTAGAAGATATATGCATAGCAAACTCTTATGCTTTATATAAAGGAGTAGCAACAAGAGTCTTGATACCAAGAAAGCAATTCTTTACTTCTCAACCTTTCTTTCTTTCTTTCTTTTGCTTTGTATTCTTTTGGGCATTTTTCGTGAGACCCCAATGTGTTTTGGCATCGAGTGCACGGGTTAAAGCATGCTACTGTGTAAACTTTGGGGAGCAAACTGGATTTTGGGTTGCACCAGAGGTCCACCGAAATTTGTTTCAGGATAGTGGCTATTGTCACAATACAATATTTCTTTCCCTCCTTTTATTTTTTAACAATATTTCTAACAATTTGAAAGCAAATTATTTTTTCTTTCTTTTGACTATGTTGTTCTAATAGATTTGTTTCTCAATAAGAATGTTTTGTTTGATATATCGAAACTCGAACTCCTTAATGGAACTAACTACAAGGAATGGTTACAAAGGCTGCTCATCATCTTTGAGCAACTCGAGGTTGGCTACGTTTCAAAGATGCACTAACAATTCCTTTTTAGAGAAGCAATGAGGCTATAGAGATCGCAATCAAGGTAACTGAAAATTATGAAAGCACAACAAATGGGTATGTCGTTATCCCTTTAATCATATGCCAAATAAAATTTTTTTCAAGCTGTGTCGAATAAATTTGCAAAATCTAGTTGAGAAAAAAATTGATTTATTATTTGGCAAAAATTTATCTAATATGCAAAGATGCAGTTAAAAGACTATTTGACAAATTTTGATTTATTATTTTAATATATATTGAATTGGTTTGGTTTGAGTTATATGCCAAACAAGATATCTTTGAGAAGCTATATTAATTGCATGTTATATAAGATCCTTCATAAGAAATTAGATAAAAGTGTGGGGGTGTTTAGCTAAATGTGGACTATCAGTTTTCAAAAGAACAAACATAGGTCCTAAAATGATTTATGTTGTATTTATTGGTTATCAAGGGTTTTACTTAGAAAAAGAGTAGACTTTTTTATATTTATTCACTAGTAACCAAATTGCTACTATACATGTTTTAATAGCTTAGGTTGCAATCCATAACTTGGTTGTATACCAAATGGATGTAAAGACCATTTTTCTAAGTGAAGTTTTAAAAGATGAAATTTACATGAAACAACTAGAAGGCTTCATTGTGCTAAGACAAGAACACAAAGTATGTAAGCTTAGAAATTTTTTGTATGGCTTAAAACATGCACCAAAGCAATGGAATGAAAAGCTTAATAACATATTGGTGAATTATGGTTTTGCAGTAGACACTTCTCTTGTGTGTATGTAAAAATGATATCTTATAATTGTGTTATTATATGCTTATATATGCGGATGATATGTTGATATGTGGAACTTCTCTAAAAGTGGTAATTGAAATTATAGAGTTTTTAAGTTCCAAATTTGAGATGAATAACCTAGGAGAAACTAATGTGATTTTGGGCATTAAAATACGAAAAACTGAAAATGGTTTCTCGCTATGTCAAGGTCATTATGTTGAAAAAAATATTAAAAAATATCAATAGTTTTGATGTTGTACCTGCTAGAGCATCATTTGATCCTAGTATTCATATTAGGAAAATAATAATAATAGAACCTATGTCTCTCAGTCTAAGTATGCGAAAATAATTGGTAATGTCATGTGTCTTATAAATTATAATAGACTTGACAATACATATGTTGTAAGCAAATTGAGTAAATACACTCATAATCCTAATAGTGATCATTGGAATGCTTTGCGTTTTCTAAAGTATCTAAAAGGTACTATGAATTGGAGTTTATATTTCACTAACTTTTTTAGCTGTCTTAGAAGGGTTTTGTGACTCAAAATGGATTTTAGACAACTATGAGACAAGTTCTACTAGTGAATCAAGAAGCAGAATGGTTGAGAGACCTAATGACTAATAACCATTGTGGGGGAGACCTACACCTCCAATATATCTCGATTGTGATTCACAAGCTGCAATTGGTGTGGCTAATAACAATAGTGTCTATAATAGTAAGAGAAGGCACATATGTATGAGACAAAAGTGTTGTTAAAAACATAATTAAAATGGTGATATCTCACTTGAGTATGTGAAAAGTGAGAAAAATCTTACAAATCCTTTTACAAAAGGATTACCCAAGAAAATTGTCTTGGATATGTCGAGGGAGATAGGCTTAAAGCCGTGAATGGAGGAAAGTATGGTGGACACCCAATTAGTGGTCAAACGAAACCATATGAATACTCCTATGCATTATACTTCTCGTCCCTATGACTTGTGGTAGTGCTTAATGTGAGGTTGAGCCATGAGCTCTTAATAGATACATAGTCCTTAATATGGTTGGTGCTATAGAGATGCACTTGATGTATCTACCTACGTGAGTGTGAAGGCACAGGCCACCTTCCATGATAGACTTAGGTTGTGTTTCTAAAGCACTTATGATAAACCCAAGGTGTATATATATATATAAAGGCCTAAATTATTGTGTAAAAATTTAATCGCAGAGCTATCACGATTTTAAAGGTAAAAGTGTGTGTTATGAAGATCTCGTCTTAAGTCCATTAAGTTCAAGAGTAATTCACTTCTTAGACATAAGATATTACCTAACCTCACTACGTGTTAATCCAATCCTTAGGACATTAACACTTAAACACAAAAACCTTTCCTTGCTTAGAATTTTTTTTCCTTTCACTTATCTGCCATTAGGGGAGGATTGTGGAAATAATGGCATATAAGTGCTAATTATTTCTTTGTTACAATTAGCATATTAATTGCTTTGTTACCGTTGGCATATTAATTGCTTTAATTAGCCATTCATTCATACCCATCTGTTTTGCTTTTGTGTTAAAAGCTATTTAAAATTTTTTTAATGGTCTGATTTCTTATGCACTAAATAAAGGAGTAGCTATAAGAGTCTTGACACTACGAAGGAAATTCTCTACTTCTCAATCTTTCTCTCTTTCTTTCTTTTGCTTTGTATTCTTCTGGGCATTGTTTTGAGGCTCCAACGTGTTTTGGCCTTGAGTGCATAGGTTCAAGCACGCTGTTGTGTAAACCTAGAGGAGTAAACCAAATTTTGGGTTGCACTAGAGGTCCACCGAAATTTACTTTCAGGGCAATGGCTATTGCCACAACACAATATTCCTTTCCCTCTTTTTATTTTTTAACAATAGTAACTTTGTTCACTTTTTGTGGTAGGTTATATAAGTGACTAGTGACTTATATAAGTGGATATCAACTTCAGTAAATGATCAGCAATTTAAAGTCTAAAATAAACTAAAGTTACCATGACTTTTCCTCCTTAAAGTCACTCAATCCAATTCTATTAATTCCCTTAAGCCAGCCAATCCTACTCATTAACTAATTTTGATTCTGATTCCAAGTAGGCATTGATGTGGCTCCTTTTTGTTGAATCTAATGACCCATCCCTCTGTATCGTGACGTGACATTACCTCCCCCATTAAAACCAATCCTGTCCTCCTTAAGGTTTTGTTTAGTAGAGATGAGAGAAATAGAGTGGATAAAAATAGATAATAAATAAATTAAGAGATGAGAAATAAATAAAAAATAATTTAAAATTTTAGATTGTTTGATTTGAGAGAAATAGATGAAAAATTAGAAAGAAATAAATAGGTAGAATAAAAATAAATGAGAAATAAATAAAAATAAATAGTTGAGCCTACCAAATTTTTAAAAATTTCCTTGTCATTTCCACTCAAACAAACCATGAAAATTTTAAAAAATTTAAATATTTCCTTGTCCTCCTCTCCACTCTCACGTAGCAAATAGGGGCTTAGTTTGGACACTGCTGTTGTATGGATCTAAGATCCTCCCATGTTGCCTCTGACTCCTTCAGACCTTCCCATTGATTCAGTACTTGGGCATCAGCAGCTCCAGCTTCCTTTATTTCTCTTATAAACTCAAAATTGGGTTCGGACCAAGCCATGAAAAAGGATCTTGAATCTTGATAAAGCATCTGCTGCTATGTTTTCTCTTTCTGGTTTATATTCAATTTTAAAAATCATAGCCAAGGACCTTATATAACCGTGCTTGTTGCTCTGATGTCTGACTAATCTGCTGATCAGTCAAATTTCTCAAGCTTTTCTAGTGTGTTCTAATCATAAAGTGAGGTCTCAACAGTCAGAGGCGAAATCTTGCTAATGCATCAATAATAGCATATAGTTCCTGTGAGGCTGACTGTTTCTGCATCCTTGAAGATGATTTCTTGGAAAAATATGTAATTGAATGATTAGCTTGATTCAGAACAACCCCAATACCAGTCCCATATGCATCTGTTTCTAATATAAAGGGTTGAGCAAAAATTGGGAAGGTCTAATATAAAAGTATCTGTAATTGGGCTCTTCAAGTTTAGAAAGGCAAAAGCTATTTCATTGGGCCAGCAGAATCCCTCCTTTAATACGTTGGTCAATGGGGAGGTAATTGATGCATAATTTTTTATGAAGCATTTATAATATCCTGCTAGACCAAGGAAAGATCCTCCATTGTTTCACATCATTTAGTGTAGGCCAATCTAACACAGCTTGAACTTCTGTTTTATGAATTATCCATAGCATCAGCGTTGCCCAAAACAGTGTGCCCCAAATAATCCACTTGCCTCAATCCAAAAGAACAGTTGGATAATTTTGCAAACAACTATGACTGGGTTAAATAATCAAGACCGACTCTAATGCTTTGTTTGGTTGAGTGAAGTGGAGAGGAGAGAAGAAGAAATTTTTGAAATTTTAAAAATTTAACTAGTTTGATTGAATGAAAATAAGTGAAAAATTTTTAAATTTTTTGGTGAGCTTCTTTGAGTATTATTATTTATTTTCATTCTATTTTTCACCTATTTTCATTCACCTCTTTATCTTTCTCTTATTTCTCATTTTTTTTTATTAAACAACTTAAAATTTTAAATTATTTCTTACCTATTTTTTACCTCTTAACTTATTTTTTACCTTTTTTTTTTTTTATCTATTTCTTTTTTCTCTACCAAACAAAGGCTAAATGTTAGAGATGAGTGGGCCACGTGGCCCTATAGAGTATAGATTAATATATTGTCAAAGAAAACGAAAACACATTTTCTGAGCAAGCCTTGTAAAATCTGATTCACCATTCCTGAGATGTTGAAAAGTTGCAGGGGTGTTTCGATGGCCAAAGCTGCTCATGAAAGTCGTCTTATATCCATTTGCTGGATTTCACAAGAATTTGGAGGTACGCAAACCTTAAGTTTAGTTTGGAAAAATAAAATAAAATTGAGCGTCATACAATTCATCCACTTTGGTATTGGAAAACTGTGGGCCATATAATGTGTACAAAATAAATCTCCATGTGCTATCTTTCTTTATTTTTAAATTTTAACTAATAAAATTGGAAAAGAGAATGGGCTATTGCTAGGTCGTATGATACCTTCCCATAACAACATAGATTAAAAGATTTAAGTACATTAACTTGTTTAATAATAGGTTTGTTACTCTATTTAAAAAGTATGCTTTTTAATACGCTTTCAGGTTAAACTAAGTCTTTAAAATAGTCACGTCAAAATTTATAAAAATAAAAAAATTACTAGGTTAGATAAGTAGGTAAAATTTATGCCTTCAATTGGAAAAATATACTAGGTCCAAACCTTTTAAAGTTTAATTTAATCTAATCTATTTATATTCACATGCATTAAAGTTAATGTAATACGTATTTTAAAACACGTGATAACAAGAATTATGATTATGTATTGAAGCATGTGTACGACACCCACTAAAACCGACCTAGTTGTAAGAAATTTGAGTAATTTACATTTAGTCTTAAATTCAAATTCCATTGTTATGATGTATTGAGATACCCAAGACATAGTTGTATAAAGAGTGTTATCATAACTAAATTAAAATTTATTAGAAAGAATGAAATCATAATTGAAGCTCGATAAATTAAAAGCGAGACTAATTTAATTTTGTAATTTCTAATTACTTCCAACAAATAATATATAGTATGCTTCAAAGAGTAATCCAGTTATAGCTGGTCAGAGGTACGAGCCAATGTATAAAAATACAGTCCAAAAAAAAATAAAAAAATTATTCAGGACATACTCTGGGAGTTAAAGGATTTGAATTTTCTGATTTCAAACTTAACCGTAACTATGATTAAGTCTTCTTGTGTATAAGAGTTGAGTCTATTATTCTCAGAATAAGTTAAAATGGGAACGTCGAACTTGAGCTGAAAGTCTACTAACTCTGCAACCACAAGAATAAGACATCCATTATTATATGTATGGGCTATATGTCTACTAATAGTAAACTGATTCACTGTACACTGTTGACACACCATAGAAGTATTGAGCAAACCCTATCATCCTATCATATATTCTGCCTCATATTTCCTAGACTTCAAGCATCAGCACCCAAAACAAAAGAAAAAAGAACAAATCTCTTAAATATTTATTCCAACCCTTAATAATCTAATCTGACTTCATCTAGCATTTAGGAGCATCCGTAGCACACTCTTCATCTTTGGTCTTGTTTCTGGGGATGTATTAACACAAACAAGAGCAATCTTGAGAATTGCAAGCATCTGGTTTCTGACTGCTTGTGATGTTCTACTGACATTAAAATCAAGAATGTAATCATGGTTTGTTGAATTACGCAAAACCCACTTGACCAATTCCGTTCCCTCAGTCACTGCAGGTTTGCCTGTCAGCAATTCAAGCAGAATGACACCGAAGCTGTAGACATTGCCAGCCATTGTTACAGTCATTGTGTATGCATATTCTGCCAACCAACAAACAAAGTAAGTTAAGAGCTTCGAAACACTAAGTGTGTGTTTGGACAGGCATCTGAAAATTGATTTTGAATAAAATTAATTTTGAAGTAAAAGGATTTGTCTTTGGATGTTTTCATTCTGAAATCAAGTTTGATGTAAAACTTAGTGTAACTTTTTCAACCCAATGCAAACACACACTAAAATAGCTTGGCAGTCTCATTGAATTCTGAATCACTGGGAGTATATGCATGAGGAAAAGTGTTTAAATGAAATTTTCAGGTTACATACTCAAGTGTTTCATGAATTTAGTCAGGTTGGTCTTTGTTAGTTGCAACTAAAATTAAACAGAAACAGTGATTAAATAATTACACAGGACTGATGTTATCTAAATGAGACAGAGACAACTTTGCTTAAAACATCTATAAAAGTTTGTTCACTTAGTGGAATTAAAAAACTATTTGATCCACATTGCCCCCTTCAATATATATAGTCTTTAGTGGTGGTTATATGAACTTAATCTATGAACTATGAAAAACTAATAGGAATATAAGGTTGAAGAGTTTTTGACCTGGAGGAATATAACCAACTGAACCAGCAACTGCAGAAAAATTTCCTGTACTCTTTGAGGGATCAATCACCTTGTAGTGTTCAATATCCCCAACTAGAGGCTCCTTGAGGGACTTCAGCATAATACTTTTACTTGATAGGTCAAGAAGTAGTATTGGACTGGAGGCGAATCCATGAAGAAAAGAAAGTCCTTGAGCCACCCCAACAGCTATACTGTATCTGCTAGCCCAATCTAAAGAAGAACCCATGCTTCCATGAAGAACATCAAAGAGGGAGCCATTTGAGATAAACTCATATAGTATGTAGGCAGTATCAGTGGACAGAACATAGGCCAAAGGAGTCATGACATTTGAATTGTTCAATTTTGCCAAGACTTCTAGCTCTTTCCCAAATTTATCATGACTTCCCACTGGCAATATCTTGTCAGACCAGTTCAGTTTCTTGACAAAATAGATTGATCCAGACGGCATGACAGCCTTATAATAAGTTGAAAACCTTGTTTTCAGAGTAATATTTGATGTTTCAGCAACAGCTTCCATGGCTTTGGAGAAGTCAATGCTTGATCTGTGTATTCCATTAGGAGTTAATAAATTACTTTTGATGACCTGAGGATGCTGACGATTTTCTTCCGACTGTAAATGCTCATCATTAACCCTGTAATAGTGTCGTGACACTGACACAACCAGCAGGGTGACAAGGCCAACAAGAAAAATAGCTGCTACAATTGCAATGAGAATTGCCACAGCAACAGATATTCCCTTCCTAGAGACAGTGTTGGCTAGTGGGATGTCCTGTGCAGCAGTAGTATTTGTCAGATTATTTCCTGTATATTCAAGATGAACATGTTGACTAAATTTTGGAATTTCACCAAACAGCTGATTGTTGGAAAGTAACAACTGTGTCAAAGCCAACATTCCAGTTAGATCATTAGGAATTTGACCAGAAAATTTGTTATTTGAGAGATCCAAGACTTCCAGGCTATCCAAACTACCAAAACTTCTTGGAATAGAACCACTAAAGTGGTTGCTACTAAGATTCAATGAAACCTGCAGACTCAATGGCATGTTTGGAATCACACCAGTTAGCTGGTTTTCCCCAAGTTGGAGTTCTATAAGAGATTTCAAGTTGTCAATGGATGTCGGTATGGAACCACTCAGATTGTTGTTTTGCAAGTTCAGGAAAGTAAGATTGCTCAAATTTGAAATCTCAGATGGAATTGATCCACCAAGAGAATTCCAGCTCAAATTCAGTATTGACAACTTATGAAGTTGGCCAATTTGAATTGGGATTGCACCATTAAGCTTGTTCACTTGAAGCTTCAAGACTTGAAGATTGCCAAGATTACCAAGCTGTGGCGGCAACACACCAGTTAAGTTATTCTGAGCTAAATTCAACAGTGCCAAATTCCTGCAAGAACCCAATCCAGCCGGTATCATTCCGGTCAAGTTATTGTCATCCAGCTCCAAGTATGTCAAAGTTTGAACTGCTACAAAAGCATCTGTAGGAATGTTACCACTCAGATGATTGCCCCCAAACCTCAACCTGAACAAGTTTGAGGAAACTTTCGTAGGTAATGATCCATTTAACATATTATTGGACAAATCAACAACCTCCAACTGTGATGGAGATAAAAGGTCTTCTGGAATGGGACCAGACAATTTATTAAAACTGAGATCCAAACTCTTGAGATATGTTGTAATCCCAGGAGGTACAGGACCTGTGAAATTGTTCTGATTTGCTGCAAATCTTGAAAGTTTTGTGAGGTCCGTAAGTGATGTTGGAATTTCACCAATGAGGTTATTAGAGGAAAGGATCAAAGTTTCCAATTTAGAAAGCTTCCCAATATTGAAAGGAATAGACTTTGAAAGATGGTTTGCCCTAAGATCAATCGAAGTCAAGTTTTCATAACTCAATAACTCATCAGGGATTTTTCCATCAAAGAGATTGAGAGAAAGCACAAGCTGCTCCAAAACCATGCCCAGTTTGGTAGGAAGAGACCCAATGAAGTTATTGAAACTAAGATTCAAACTTTTGAGGCTAACCAACCCATCTAACTCTAAACTAATTTTCCCTCCCATCTGATTGAAAGACATATCCAAGGATTCCAATCCATCAAAACCCTGAAAAGTAGGTAACGCACCTCCTAACCTGTTTCCACTGAAATTCAGCAGCTTCAGCCCCTTAATCTTTCCACACTCGGTGATAAAATCAACTGGGATTGAGCTCAGACGGTTGTTGGAGACATCAAGATGCTCCAAAGTTTCAATTTTGCAAAGAATAGGCAGAAAGTCAGAAGAAGGGAGTGAAAACCCAGATAAAGAAATCCCTATTACAGAGGAATTGGTATTGTCACAAGTCACTCCCTTCCATGCACATGGGTTTGAGTCACTCCATGGAACAGGAGAAGCAAGATTTTTGGAGAGATTGTTCATGGTTTCTGTTTGGTTTTGAGATAGCAGGGACAACACCATAGGACAGAAACAAAAGAAGAACAAAATACTAAGGAAAGATGTGGGGGTGTGCTCATACCTGCCCATGTTCTTAGCAGTGTCTGGAAGTGAGTTTTGAACCTTCACTTTTATAATATATATGTATCTATTTGGGGTGTGTGAGCGAGTATTTTATTTGATTTGGATTCAGGCCGAAGAGAACAACAAGGAGGATAGAACAAGAAGAGAATATTGGGAAATGTCTGCAAGAGAATGTTTAGGATATGTTTGGAGTCGAAGGAAGGTTGGTGGAAAGAGAGTAAGAACAAGATTGGTAAAAGTGTTCGTAGTGGAGTTGACTGACGTTGCAGGTCTTTCACTGCACAAAGACTTGTGTGTGACATAACATTGCACTCACCCAAGAACGAATGACACTGACTTTTCAAACACGTTCTAACTTTTTTTCTAATGCATTTTATATTAAAAATTTATTACTAACACAATCTCTAACACATTGTTTTAACATATTTTTTTAGTGTAAGTTAAAATTTATTAAAAATTACTTGTAAGTTTTACTTTTATCAACAAATTGTTTTTTTTAATTTTATAATTTTAATAAATTTTAACAAATAATAAAATATATATTAAAAAAATATATTACTAACAATTTTCTTTATTTTATTAGATAACTTTTATACAGTGTAGTTCTACATTTTTAGGAGTGATTTTTTATATTTTAGATGTAATCTTAAGAAACTAATAATTATAACTTTTACATTTTAAATATGATTACTTTCTTTTCATAGAGATCAAACACATTAATAATCTTGTCTGCTTGAGAATAGCCTTAAAATACAACTTCGTATTCAAGCGTGATGTGGTGGATTTTATTTTAAAAACTTGTGTGCATATAATTTAATTTATAAATATGTTAAATAATTTTATGACAAATCAATTTTTTTTATTAGTCCTTGAATTTATCAAGTTTATGATAATTTATTTTGTTTATAAATTCATATATATATATTATTTAATAAGGTCTACGCTTAAAATTTAGCTCATAATAAAACCATAATTACGGGATATTTTTGTAAGGATCTTAAATAGTATTAAAATATTTGCTGCAAGTTAGTAATTAAACAGGAAAATTTCATTCCGAAAGCGTATAATATATATTCATTCGTAAAAAACAATTTATATATATATATATATATATTAAAATAAATTTAAAAATTTGGGAAAAATATAATATAAAATAAAAGAAATATTAACCAAAGATTTTAGGATATTAGTAAAATAAAACATTATTGAAAAATATTTATATATTTATTTTTAAGTAATTAATAAATATATGCATTCTCTATTTGGTACAAAAAAGTTGATAAAAAATTAAAATTAAATTGAAGAAAAAATAATAATTTTCTTTTTCTTTTCTTTTTACTTTTTAACCAAATAAAAAATATATTATTATTCATAATTTTTTTCTCTATTAGTAAAAACTTAGATGTAGTTCTATAAATACTTTTAATGCTATTTTTAATCAGAATTAAAATTTTAAATTTACATTATTACTTTTATTACACAGATTATCAAAATAAAATTTAATTTTAATTAAAAATAACACCAAAAATATGTATAAAACTACGTCTAAGTTTTACACTTGTTGTTTCTTCCCCTCTAATACACATATCAATGCCAGTAATGCAGTATGTACACTTGGTTTGCCGTTTGCGTGATCCTTACTTAATATTTTCTTGGACTTTGACTCCGAAAACTGACATGCTGGGACCCTGGGAAGAATGGAAAATGTGCAGCTGAAGGCTAAAGCCGATTGATTATTCAAAGTTTCAAACACGCGTTAGACCGAATGACTCGGAATGCGAGGTTCTCGTAAGTCTTTACCGTGTTCCATGGACAACAATATTCTGAAGATGAATGATATATAGATATTTTTATAGTATAAATTTTGATATATTAAATAATTTATTAATATTTATTATTTATTATTTTTCTTTTATGAAACATGAATAATTCTGAATTTTTCTGTAATATAATTTTATATATTTTATTATCTATTAAAAATTAAATATATGTTATATTTTTGAGATATTAAATATATTTATGTGTTGTTTAATATTTATTTAATAAACATTGGGAGAATTATGAAAAGATGTAATAAAGGAATGAATAATATAACATTAATCTTAAAATATATATTCTGTTTTAGATAAATTTCTATAAATATTAATAAGAGAAAAAATAAGAAAATAAAATAAAATAAAATTTTCTAAAGTTAAAATTAAGTTAAATCAACTTAAAAACAAATAAAAGTCGAGGAAGGAATAGATTACATAGAATACATAAATATATAAATAGATAGAATGCATAAAAAAAATCCACAAATACAGTAAATTAAAGTATAAAATTCAATATAATGATACATAAGTAAATTAAATAATATTTCAAATTTTTGTATAATTTATAATATAATATATTTTAAATTAATAATATGTTTACAATATAAAAATAATAAAACATTTAGTTGAATAATAGTTTATTAACATTAACTATTAAAACTAATAGCAACATGTCGTTGATCTAAATGTAACTAAGCTTGGATCTTTTAAACAAGGTCTCGCGTTCAAACCTTCTGAATGAATTAAAGTAGTTAGGAAGGGAGACCCCACTAAAAGCAGTCAGTCAGGTTTCCTGACAAAGATTAATAATCAGTAAAGTCAATTGATACTTCGCACTAATAGTATGGTGACTCACAAAAAAAGCTATTGAAACTAATAATAAATAATTAAAAATAAAAATTTATGGAAAAATAATATTTTTATTATACTTTATTTTTTATTACAATAAATATTTTACAATAAAAGTTTTATTTGTAATTATTTAAAATCAAGCTTAAAATTATTTCTCAAAAAAATCAATCTTAATTTTTTTTTTTGGTTACAAAATCAATCTTAAAATTGAGGTTAATAAAATGTAACAATAATATATTATTGTTTTCAGTGTAGAGTAGAATATTGGGAAAGAGGTTTGTTGACCTTGACTCCATATCTATATTCCACGGTTATATTTGACCTTAATCTATTCATTTCTTTTCTTCCTATTGACTTAAAAAAATAACAAATAATTTTGAAAATATAATTAATATATTTATTTATATAAAAATTAATTTTAATTTCCTAACATGACTATTATTATTATCTTTCTTTTATTTATGATAAGTGTATAAATATTTAAAAATTAAGTAGAAAGAGTATAATTAAAACTTTAGTAAATAATATTATTTTAAATTTCTAAATAGATAGATAAATAAAAATAATTTATTTTAAAGCAAATAGATAAGAAGAAACAGAAAACATATTTTAAAATAATTGAAGGTCCAATTTTAATTTTGTTTGGTGAATAGTCCAATTTCAAATTGGGTTTAATAAAAATTAACCGCTTTTTCTTTTTAAGTTCGAAGACTAATATTTTAGAGATATAAGGATAACAATTAATCATTTTAAGATTTGACCAAAAAGTATATTAACCTTTATATATATAAATTAGAATAATTATCTTGAAGGAGATCATTTTTAGTTGTTATTCTTTAAATTATCTTGAATGAGATCATTTTTAGTTGCTATTCTTTAACAAAAGTATTTTTAGTTGTCATTCTTCAATGCGAAGGTTTATAGGTATTTTTAACCTCTTATTTATTTCAATCTATCATTTCCAATATCTTTAGTTTTTGAATTGAATTTCAATATTTTTTTAAACAATTATTAATAATTAAAAATTAATATTATATTACAATAATTATTTATTATAAATTTAAAATAAATTTTATATGTTTAAAAATATTTATTTATTATGAATTTTAATTATAATACATAATATAATTTATATATTCAGAAGTATTTATTTATTATAAATTTAAATTATATAAAATAAATATTTATTTTGTGCAATGCATAGATTAAAATACTAGTTATGTGTAAATGAGAATGCAATTATAAGGCCAAATAAAAAATTTGTAATTTCCTTTGAAGTATTTTAATAATTTTTTATGGATAAACACTATAAAATAAAATTTGTATTTCGTATTTTAAAAATATGAAAAAATTTGTAATTGTCAAAAAAATTAAGAAATCATTTAGGATTGCTTTTCCGAGTAAAAAGCAAGAGATACTCTTTCATGTTGTTTATTACAAGTCTATTTTTTTTAATTCAAATTTTGCGTGCATTTGATGTGGTACTATAAGTGTATGGTATCATTGAGTAATAATTTATTGTTCCTCTACAGAGACTATGTGTTTGATTTCGCAATTATCACAATTCAATTAAGATCAAACTAGAGAGAATTACTTGAAAAAAGATAAATATTTTTAAATGAATTGAGAATTAAGAATTCAAATTGGAACAAACATAAGCAATTAGATTTAAGAGAAATTCAATGATGAAAAACTTTCAGGATTGGGGATTCACACAATGACTTCCTATTGAACTAATCTCCTTACCTTAATGTTGTCACTGGAAGGAAGGGGATGGATGGTTGGTAAACTTTAGGAGAAGTAACTAGAGACACTTTCTCCTTCTCTTAAACACCCTCACCTTCCTTTTCAACCATGGTTTGTGTCTCTTCCTTTCCTTCCTCACTGTCTTTGTTTTCCTTGTTAGACACAGGACCGTCTAACTTCTTACAATGCTAGTGGAGTTAATGGTGCAACACTTCTACCTTAATTTTTCAACTATTTTTTTTAATATTTGATGATTTATTTTTGAAAAATTGGAAAGAAATTTCAAAATTATGCTTCCCATTGTTGTGTTTAGAATGTCAAGAGTTATCCAATGTTGATTTTTAATAATTTTTCTGAGACGGTGCCCCAAAAAATTATAAAATGAAGATTTTGTCCTTATTTCTTAACATTAAAGGCTAACATGAGAAAAAGATTCAATTAACAGTAAAATGTCAATTTAAGATTGAAATTATGTCATATGTATTAAAATATAATTTTGAATTTTTTTGAAATAACCCAAGTGATTAAGAGAGAGTGAGTGAAGAATTGGAAAGAAATGAGAGAAAGATACATATTTGAAAATGAGCAGCACCTACGCATGAACAAGTGGAGAGAGGAGCTTATTTTTTTTTGTGAAGGAGGCTTATTGAACCGAAATTTTTACATGAGCCCAATTTCGGTTAGGCATAGAATAAGCCACTGAACCTTAATCAATCAATAAATAAATAATAAATAAGTAAACAAACACAAATAACATACAATGACAACGGATATATGACAATCTAACAAATATTAACCACCTATACCTTAATTGTCAGACCTATAATGATTTTTATTTAATTAATTAAACAAAATATTAATAAACTGAAAATATTAATTAATAATGATAATAAAACTAAAGCCCAAACCGTGAGGTAATAGGCTGCACCTCAAACACATGTCTACAAGCACACAATGTTAGATTACTGTATACTACAAAATAAAAGAGTTATAATAATAAAGTGCATAATAATAATAATAATAATAATAATAACAACAATAATAATAATAATAATAATAAGGAGAAGTTAAATGAATGGGTTGTGTGGTTTAATGAAATCTAACTACCAACAATGATAAAAGGAAATTTTTAAATAACTATACAGTTAAATAAACTTAATGATGGAAATATGATAAAATGTAAATAAAAGCAATAATAATATCCTTAATAATGAAGATAATAATAATGGTAATATTAATAATAATTATAATAATAATAATTTTAATTAGAATAATTATTGATAATCTTAACCTTTATAAGACAAATAAGTGGAATAAAGCGTAAGGTGAGGTGTTCCATAAAATTTAAAAGAGATTAAAAGTTTAAAACATTTTAATTAGGATAGATTCTTCTCATAAAATTTAATAAAACTTGTGAATCAATTATTAATTATTAATCCTTAAAGGGTGAGTGAAAGTAAAGAGGGACAATAATATATGAGTGAAGCTACCTGTAGTTAAATTTAGACTCTTACTATTGTTGTGATTGATTTCACTGAATGAGCATTAAATACACTGTCATGTGCACAGTGATTGGTCTTTTATATTAGAGTTGATATCGAGTTAAATTATTGAATTTTAACCTCTGATTGAGAGGATTTGTTGTGAAGCCTATTATTAGTGAATTGAAAATTTGTATTGAGGGAAGTTGAGACCCTTTGCTGAAATACTTAATTGATATCAACTCTAATAAGACAGACTATGATCATATTATTGTTGTTAGAGTAGCTACACCTTGTGATGGGGTGTAAATCTTGTAGTGGAGGTCAAGGAGACCTCGAGGACGTTCGGTGCACGTCATCCCACAGAGGGCCAGAGGGTCGCGATTTTGTGTCATGGTTAAGGCGATTTGTGCATTAACATTCTTAATGAATCACTACAATTTATCCACGATCAGTAGAGAGTACTGCGCAGACCTGTTACCACCAAAGGCTAATCGCATTCTAGCTTCGGTTGGTGAATCGCCTAATGCTATTCCCATTCTAGATTAGGTGAATATTAATATTGATTTGTCATGCTTTGGTCAGTGGAGTGTGAGCTCCTGATCTTGCTACTTTGTTGTTGGATAGTTGATGCGCTAAAAATACGCTCAAGGGCAAGCATACCCTTATCGCAGTAGTAACAAAAGGACGTGAGTCCAAATATCGAGCCCAAAGGACTAAATGGTGATTACCAGTTTCCAGAGATTCTATATTGTTTAGGTAAAATTAAATAGGTACTAAGTTGATTCAATAATGATAAACGTGAAATAGGAATTGTAAAATAAACAATGGTAAGTAGAGAAAATTTCAGAAAAAGATAGGCTTAGGATTGTGGTTTCCTTCGTGCTCTTAAGTTCCTTCACATCTAATTCTAATTGAACCTTTTACTATTCATCAATTACCAATATTCCCCTACGAATTTTATTGTCAATTGTTGGTCATAAATTGCAATAGTCCTTTCTAAGTTAATTTCCCAGTTGATCATGTGAGATATTAAAAACCTAGGAAGGCATGGGGAATAAAAGGGGAGGATTAAATTAATTATTTAATCCAATTGGGAATTAGGAATGAAGGTTGATCATACGACAAAACCTAATTTGATTACCCTACACGTCTACTAATTAATTGCGGTACGGCCGCCATTCAATTAATCGATTCGAAGCATATAGGAGATGATCAATTCCAAGTAAGAAAATAAAAACAGTAGAGCAATCTAATTGACTAAATAGAAACAAGAATTCAATTAAAATTAAATATTTAGGGGTTCCAAACACTAAGTACACCGCAACCCTAACAAGAAAATTAGCTACTCATGGCAAGAAGAGATATCATAATTTTAAAGAAATACATCAAAGGGAAAAGAAGAAGAAATCTTTTACAAGAAAAGTTTTTTTCTCCAGTTTCTAACTCTGAGTATCCTATTGCCCTTCAAGAATCTTTCTCCAAAAGCCAAAGACCCAAAAAAAGGAAGAATTCCGGAAAGAATAAAGATAAGACAGGGATCTCTCTTGTGCTTTGTTCCTTGCTATTTGTAATATAATTTCAAAATTTTGAAATAGAAGACTTAACCCCGGTCCATTCTGTACAATCTAAGCCCATTAAAAATTCAAATAAAATTAAAACTTGGACCTCGGACCCGCCCAGCGAGGTTGGAAACCCGCTGGGCGGTTTTTCGAAATTCACTTCGCTTTGACACCGGTGCGAGCTATCCAACCCGCCCGATGGAATACCTCCAGGGCAAGTCCCGCCGGGCGGGTGCAACTTTGTGCAACAAGTCTCCTTTTTGGCCCGTTCTCGTGCTTATAGGCTTCTTTTAAGCCCACTTGATAAGTATACTACTCCTCTATACATGTGGACTGAATTTCTTTTCTTTGCTTAACTAACTTCCTACATAAAATTCAACAAAATTAAGGCAATTCATGTAATTTTAAATAAAAGGCTTAGAAACACACATCACATGAAATCCTTCACTAATGGTCTATTTTCTCAAAAATTTCCAATAAGTTAATGCAAAAATCATGTGAACTTGCTCTATAAATCTACATAAATATAGATTTATCAATAGTCCTCCATGGAGATGGGTCAACACGTATATACCCATCCATTGTATCTGATCATGAGTCAACATTTATGTATTCTTGCATTGCATTTGATTGATTTTTATCTGAGATATAATGCGAATTCTCTGATTTATTACGTCTCATTATGATTGTATTTTAGATTAGGCCCCGTGGATGTTTATTGTCATATTGATGCCTTATGTTAGAACCTCACTCCCTCTTCATTTGTTTGTATGTTGTTTTTCTTTTTTCTTCTGCTTGTTGTGTGCTTCCCCCACCCTGTAGATGGCAGCAAATGACATCAGTATAGCACAGTAGGAGCTTAGTGGGGTCTTCTCACGTTTCTGGTGGTAACTCTCGGCCACTTTAATTCTGTACGAGTAAAGTTTAATTTTTAGTATCACTAGCTTTAGGAAATTGTAATATTGTATTTTAAATTTTTACATATCTACTATTCGTGATGTAGTTGTGAAAAGAAAATCACTTCGTATTTTCGAGAATAGGAAAAGTTACATAAAATTATTATTATTATATTTAAATAATTTGGGGTGTTACATCTTGCACTTAAGGTTGTTACTAGTGTGAGAAGATGTGTTTATGTGTCATCTTACACTTAAGGTCGTTGCTAGTGCGAGAAGATGCATTTATGAGCAAGGCACTTACGTTTGTTACTAATGCTAGTAGGGTAAGTGGAGATTACTCAGATGGGACCTTGAGGATAGTAAAAACGCAATTCCACATGGGGACCTAAATTATCGTGAATCCTAGTAGAATTTGAAAAGTCATGTAGAAATTCAAGAACTTGTTGACCTTGCCCAGTGACACCTAAGCTCATTGGACTACACAAGAACCCTACTCTTAAGTTGGTCATTGTTGCATGATACAAAATTCAGAAAAATGCCTTCCACGCTTAGCATCAGCTCATGACGTTGGGCGATGGTCTCATCATTTAATTGTGATGGTTCATTAAGATCACTAGCGATGATTCTTATTGCCCTGCACTATCAGTAACAAGGTCTTAACTGTCCACCTTGTGGCGACAACCAACTTACCCATCAAGACATATTGGGTTGCTTCGACATTTTTCCATGCCTAGTGATACAACTCCTCCCTAGGCGATCGAAGTGTCATATCAGTGTTAGGTGATTGGCTCTTCTCTCAACAATGCACCTTGTTTACAGAAAATAAAAAGAGTGCAAATGATTGTTCACACGTTATGTTTACATTTTCTCAACAATCTTCTTTGCTCGTAACCCTCTTGCCTGTAGAGACATTCCACAACACATTTCATATGCCCTTTGTTCAGAATGCAGGCACATTTTTCTTTTATTATTTGTGGATTCTAAAAATTTTGAGAACATTGGTTCCCTAATTAACTAATCATTGATTGTCTTGTTACATTGTCATTTTGGTCTCTATTGTTAGTTGTCTATTAACTCTATCAACTTTGACAGTTTTAACATCGCTTTAAAATTTTTCTAACAGTTTAACAACCACAAAAAAATTCTGGATGTTTATACTGCCCCCAAAAAAAATTAATGATCTTAACAACAACGTTGGTAATGGTGTCAACAGCAAAGACCAAAATGCATTATGTTTGCTTGTCCAGGGACTAAAACTTATAGCTTTTACATATAGGGTCAAAATAGTAAAGTATAGACAAATATAGGGACCAAATTAATAATTAAACCTAAACTAATTTATTGTACATTGTTGATGCACCATGGAAGAATTAAGCTAACTGTCCTTTCATATAGTCTAGACTTAAAGCATCACGCCATCACCCAAAATATAGAAAAATCTCTTTTGCCGATTTATTCCAACCCCGAAGAGTTTGACTTCATCTAGCATTTTGAAGCATTTGTAGCACAGTCTTCATTGTTGGTCTTGCTTCTGGGGATGTACTAACACAAACAAGAGCAATCTTGAGAATTGCAAGCATATGGTTTCTAATGGCTTGTGATGTTCTACTGACATTAAAATCAAGAATGTAATCTTGGTTTGTTGGATTACGTAAAACCCACTTGACCAATTCCATTCCCTCGGTCACTGCAGGTTTTCCTGTTAGCAATTCAAGCAGAATGACACCAAAACTGTAGACATTCCCAGCCATTGTTACTGTCATTATGTATGCATACTCTGCCAACCAACAAACAAAATAAGTTAAGAGCTTTGAAACGCTAAAATAGCTTGGTAGTCTCATTGAATTCTAAATCTCTGGGAGTATATGCATGAGGAAAATATTTAAGTGCCATTTTCAAGTATATGCTCAAGTGTTTGACCAATTTAGTTAGGTCTGTCTTTGTAACTAAAGCAGAAATATTTGTTACACTAGGTCTGCAAAATCAAAAGAAAAATTTAACTTGCTTTATTGAAGAGCATAATTCCACACTAGACTCAATATGAGTGTAGACTGGGTGAAGTACAAAGGAAATTTCTAAAGAAATTCGACAGACTTGAGACTCTCATATCAAATCAACAATCTCAGCCAAAAGACAACTTTTTTCCCGAACTATTAGGATACAAGTAGTAACTAACTAACTTAAAAACTTCTCTAACTAATTGTCGGGTCATTTGGGGCCTGTCAGACATGGTCCATCCCTTTCCTCCTGACATAGACCTGTTTAATCATTGGTTCCCTATCAATATTCCCCCCAGAGCATGCACATTCTCCTCAAGGTGAAAAGTTGGAAAAGTTGCCTGCGATGAAGTCATTAACTCCTAAGAGTTCTCCCAGTCCCAAAGAGCATGCCACCTGATCAACACTTAGCTTCACTTTTATCATTATAGCATAAGCTCAGGACATCTTACAGTTGTGACTGAAATTTCCATTCCCCTGATAGGCCAACTGGATAGTGTTGTGGTTGTGCAATTCTCGTCACTTGATAAACCCCACCATAAAATCTAACTATTGTAATTGGAGAGCTGAAAGGCTTATAAACCCCACCCTATAATCCTATACTTCCAATGTAGAATTCAAATCTCACACTTTGCAATTGGATCCTAACATTCCACCATGCTCCATAGCCCCAGTGCTCATGTGGGCTGCCTATTCATTGGCCTTTTAACTAATCTCGGGCGATCACTACGATGTCGGGGTCACCACCTGTGCTGCTCGTTTGTAACTTAGAGACATGGTAGAAAGCTCTAATACTGATTGTTACACTGGCAGTGCAAAATTAACAGAAAAATGGAACTTGCTCTATTGAAGAACAAAAATTAGAGACTAGATTCAATGTGTAGACTAGATGAAGTACAAATGA
Source organism: Spatholobus suberectus (assembly GCA_004329165.1). NCBI lineage: Eukaryota > Viridiplantae > Streptophyta > Magnoliopsida > Fabales > Fabaceae > Spatholobus > Spatholobus suberectus. Next base: position 11,783,261 of record CM014737.1, read on the forward strand.
AATTCCAAGAGAAATTCAAACTTTCCTGTCGCATCAACAATGTTAGCCAAAAAACACCTTTTTTCTCTAATTGTTAGGATACAATTAATTAGCAACTAGCTGACAACTTCTCTAACTAACTAATTGATGAGTGTGTTTGTGCCCTGTTAGCCCATGGCCCATCCCTTTTCCTTTTGACTTAGACATGTTTAATAACTGCCCCCCTATCACAGTGATCAAATAATTACATAGGACTGATATCATGCAAATGATAGAGACAACTTTGCTTAAAATATTTATAAAATTTTGTTCAATTAGTGGAATACAAAAACTATTTAATCTGCATTGCCCCTACGATTTAGATGGTCTTTGGTGGTGGTCATATAAAGTTAAGAGGAGTATTAGCAACACACTCTCTGACACACCCTTTTGAACACACTCTCTTCCATTGGTTGAAATTTACTGAAAATTACAAAATCAGGAGAAAGAATCATTAAATAAGATGTGGGACCCACAAAATTTTGTTATTTTTAATAAATTTCAACCAATAAGAAGAAGTGTGTTCAAAAGGGTGTGTCAGAGAGTATGTTACTAGCATTTCTCTAAAGTTAAATAATCTATGAACTATGAAAAACTAATAGGAAGGAATATAAGGTTGAAGAGTTTTTGACCTGGAGGAATATAACCAACAGAACCAACAACCGCATAAAAATTTGCTGTACTCTTTGAGGGATCAATCACCTTGAAGTGTTCAATATCCCCAACTAGAGGCTCCTTAAGGGACTTCAGCATAATACTTTTACTTGACAGGTCAAGGAGTAGTATTGGACTAGAGGCAAATCCGTGAAGAAACGACAGTCCTTGAGCCACCCCAACAGCTATACAATATCTGCTATCCCAATCTAAAGAGTTTCCCATGCTTCCATGAAGAACATCAAAGAGGGAGCCATTTGAGATAAATTCATATAGTATATAAGCAGTATGAGTGGATAGAACATAGGCCAAAGGAGTCATGACATTTGAATTGTTCAATTTTGCCAAGACTTCTAGCTCTTTCACAAATTTATCATGACTTCCCACTGGCAATATCTTGTCAGAACAGTTTAGTTTCTTGACAAAATAGATTGATCCAGATGGCATGGTAGCCTTATAATAAGTTGAAAACCTTGTTTCTAGAGTAACATTTGATGTTTTAGCAACAGCTTCCATGACTTTGGAGAAGTCAATGCTTGATTCATCTATTCCAATAGAAGTTAATAAATTACTTTGGATGAGTTCAGGATGGTGATGATTTAATCTTGGCACAACCAGCAAGGTGACAAGGCCAACAAAAAGAAAAGCTGCTGCAATTGCAATGAGAATTGCCACAACAACAGATATTCCCTTCCTAGAGACAGTGTTGGCTAGTGGGATGTCCTGTGCAGTAGTATTTGTCAGATTATTTCCTGTATATTCAAGATGAACATGTTGACTAAATTTTGGAATTTCACCAAACAGCTGATTGTTGGAAAGTAACAACTGTGTCAAAGCCAACATTCCAGTTAGATCATTAGGAATTTGACCAGAAAATTTGTTATTTGAGAGATCCAAGACTTCCAGGCTATCCAAACTACCAAAACTTCTTGGAATAGAACCACTAAAGTGGTTGCTACTAAGATTCAATGAAACCTGCAGACTCAATGGCATGTTTGGAATCACTCCAGTTAGCTGGTTTTCCCCAAGTTGGAGTTCTATAAGAGATTTCAAGTTGTCAATGGATGTCGGTATGGAACCACTCAGATTGTTGTTTTGCAAGTTCAGGAAAGTAAGATTGCTCAAATTTGAAATCTCAGATGGAATTGATCCACCAAGAGAATTCCAGCTCAAATTCAGTATTGACAACTTATGAAGTTGGCCAATTTGAATTGGGATTGCACCATTAAGCTTGTTCACTTGAAGCTTCAAGACTTGAAGATTGCCAAGATTACCAAGCTGTGGCGGCAACACACCAGTTAAGTTATTCTGAGCTAAATTCAACAGTGCCAAATTCCTGCAAGAACCCAATCCAGCCGGTATCATTCCGGTCAAGTTATTGTCATCCAGCTCCAAGTATGTCAAAGTTTGAACTGCTACAAAAGCATCTGTAGGAATGTTACCACTCAGATGATTGCCCCCAAACCTCAACCTGAACAAGTTTGAGGAAACTTTCGTAGGTAATGATCCATTTAACATATTATTGGACAAATCAACAACCTCCAACTGTGATGGAGATAAAAGGTCTTCTGGAATGGGACCAGACAATTTATTAAAACTGAGATCCAAACTCTTGAGATATGTTGTAATCCCAGGAGGTACAGGACCTGTGAAATTGTTCTGATTTGCTGCAAATCTTGAAAGTTTTGTGAGGTCCGTAAGTGATGTTGGAATTTCACCAATGAGGTTATTAGAGGAAAGGATCAAAGTTTCCAATTTAGAAAGCTTCCCAATATTGAAAGGAATAGACTTTGAAAGATGGTTTGCCCTAAGATCAATCGAAGTCAAGTTTTCATAACTCAATAACTCATCAGGGATTTTTCCATCAAAGTGATTGACAGAAAGCACAAGCTGCTCCAAAACCATGCCCAGTTTGGTAGGAAGAGACCCAATGAAGTTATTGAAACTAAGATTCAAACTTTTGAGGCTAACCAACCCATCTAACTCTAAACTAATTTTCCCTCCCAACAGATTGAAAGACATATCCAAGGATTCCAATCCATCAAAACCCTGAAAAGTAGGTAACGTACCTCCTAACCTGTTTCCACGGAAATTCAGCAGCTTCAAGCCCTTAATCTTTCCACACTCGGAGATGAAATCAACTGGGATTGAGCTCAGACTGTTGTTGGAGACATCAAGATGCTCCAAAGTTTCAATTTTGCAAAGAATAGGCAGAAAGTCAGAAGAAGGGAGTGAAAACCCAGATAAAGAAATCCGTATTACAGAGGAATTGGTATTGTCACAAGTCACTCCCTTCCATGCACATGGGTTTGAGTCACTCCATGGAACAGGAGGAGCAAGATTCTTTGAGATATTGTTCATGATTTCTGTTTGGTTTTGAGATAGCAGGGACAACACCACAGGACAGAAACAAAAGAAGAACAAAATACTAAGTAAAGATGTGGGAGTGTACTCACACCTGTCCATGTTCTTAATAGTGAATTTTAAAGTGTGATTATCCTTTACTTTTAGAATATATGTATCTGTGTATGTGTATCTATCTGGGGTGTGTGAGTGAGTATTTTATTTGATTTGGATTCAGGCTGCAGAGACAACATGGAGGATAGAACAAGAAGAGAATATTGGAAAATGTCTGCAAAAGAATATTTAGAATGGTAAAGTGTTGGGAATGGAATTGACTGACACTGCAGGTCAGTGCACAAAGACTTGGGCGACATAACATTGCACTCAGACAAGAACCAATGAATAATGACAGTGGCTTTTGTTACGCGTTCTAAATTTTTCTTTTCTAATGCATTTTATATTATTAGATGAATTTTATGAGTTTGGTTTGTCTTCAGCCATCCCGAGTCTCTAGCAAACAAATCCAACTGACTACAAAATATTCATTTTATATTCTCATCTTTTATAACCATTAGATACAAATTTGGTGATGAAGATAATTGCTGTAGAGGCAGCACCTGCATGCGAATTTTATGATCTCGTCCGATTGAGAATAGCTTTAAAATACAATTTCCTGTTTTTTTTGTTCATGTTGTATCATCTAGAATTATATTGAAATACCATTTAACATAATTATAGATAAGTGTTCACATATTTGATTTTATGTTAAGGATTTAATTTTGGGTCCAAAATGCATATTTGGTTTCACATTAGATTATCAAGAATCATATTGAAATACAACTAATGTGATTTTAAGTAAATGTTCACGTGTTTAATTCCATGTTGAGGAATTGATTCTAAATCTAAAATTGATTTTGAGTTGAGACAATTTTAGGTTGTTTTTGTGTTGGATAAAAAAATTATAATGAATTTTATTATTATCTTGCTTTTAGAATAAAAATTCCAAACATAAATCACATTATTTCAAAATTAATTTTAAATAAAATTAATTTACAAAATCAATTTTATTCAAAATCAAATTTGCTAACGCTCACCCAAACACATATTGAGTAATGGTGATAAAAAGTTTTATAGAGTTTTACTATTAACTTTCTTTTTAAATAAAAACATTTCAACATAAATCACACCTTTAAAATTAATTTTAATCAAAATCATTTTAGTCAAAATCATTTTTGCAAACACTCACACAAACATATATTTCGTATTCAAGATTGATAAATGTGTTCAATTTATTTTAAAAGCACGTGTGCATCTAATTTAATTTAGAGTTGATGATATTTTTAGCCCTTAAAAAATTTTCAAATTTCATTTTAATTTTTATTTTTAAAACTCTAATTTTAGTTCTTATATATTTTTTTAACATATCCAAACGTTGATACTTATATTTTAAATGTTATTCACGGATTAAAATATTTGCTGTAAGTTAGAAATTAAACAGGAAATTTTGATTCTTAATATACCTTTAATAACGCACATAATATATATTCATTCGTATTGTGTAGCATTTCTTTATTAACATGTTAAAAATATATCAAATTGTTTTTTAAGAAAATATATCTTTCCTAAAAAATTATTAATTACATCAATTATTGTGATAAAATAGTTTTTTTATAAAAATATTCTCATTAAAAGAATTAGAATATAATTTTTAATTTACATAATTATTTATATGAGATATTAATAAATGATAATTTTATTAAAAAACTTATATTTTTAATTTTTAAATAATAAATATCTTAAAATAAATTTAAAATTTAGGAAAATATATAATATAAAACAAAAAGAAATATCAACCAAAGATTTTACGATATTAGTTAAATAAAATATTTTTAAAAACTATTTATATAATTATTTTTAAGTAACTAATAAATATATGCATTTTCTATTTGATACGAATAAATTGACAAAAAATTTAAAATTAAATTGAAGAATAATAATTATAAATTTATTTTATTTTTAATATTTTTCTTATTTTTCTTTTTATTTTTTCTTAATCAAATAAAAGAAATTGTATTATTATTCATAATTTTCTCATTTCTCTATTTCCCCCCTCTTACACATCCATATCATAAATCTTTTCTAAGGAAACTCTATGTACATTTGGTTTGCGTGATCCATACTTCCTTAATATTTTCTTGGACTTTGACTCTGAACACTGACATGCTGGACCCCTGGAAGAGTGGAAAATGTGCCGCTGAAGCTAAGTATTCAAACACGCGTTAGAGGAAATGACTTGGAATGTCAAATTCTCTTTACCGTCTTCCATGGATAACAATATTTTGAATTTGGAACCTCTCCACCTAACTTTCCCTCCAACCAATATTCCTCCCGCCAAATATCATGTAACATCTTGGTTCTTAATTCATTATCATACAGTAATCAAGAAGGAGAAAGAATATAATGTATAATCTTCATTTTTGTTAGAGAAGAAATTTTACTAGAAAGACTAGAGAGATCCATGCTACAATATTTTTTGCAACAGTGATATGTGCAGACTCTATTATTTTAAATATTTTAATAATATCTATTATTTTTTTCTATAACATTATATTTCTGTCTATCATATTTATATTTTTTTTATCTCTTTTCTTTCTTTATATGTTTAAGTGTCAATTAAAGTAAGATGTTCCCTAATCTTTATTCCATTTTGAGACATGAATAATTCTGAATTTTCCTGTAATATATTTTTACAAAATTTATTATATATTAAATAAAGAAAACTTTAATATATTTTATAATATTTAGATATTAAATATATTTATTTTTTAATAATTATTTAATAAATATTAAGAAAATTTATAAAAAAGAGATGTAATAAAGGAACAAGTAATATAGCATTATTCTTGGAAATAGGTTTTGTTAGGATAAATTTTTCCATAAGTATTTATAAAAAAAGAAAAATAACAAGTTAAATGTATTAAACTTCTCATAAGTTAAAATTATATTTAACTTAATTTCATTTTTAGTCTCCTAATTTTTCTCTTATTTACAATTAAGTCCGAGTGTAGGTGGTATGAAAAAATGAAAAAGAAATTAATAAAAGTGTTAAAAGTGGAAATCGAACCCCCAACCTTGAAGTTTACTAACGGCACTAAATCCACTAAACTAATAACTTTATTTAATATATAAATAAAAATTTTATATAACTTAAATGGGAGACGAAAATTGCATATATATTTACTACTATTAAATTAAATAATATTAACATTATATAAACTAATAATATTAAAATTAATATTAATAAATATAATAATCATAAATTGGTATATATTTATAGGATATTAATATTAAAATTAACATTAATAAATATAAATTAATAATATATACTTGTTAGCATGAATGGAGTTTGAATCCTCATCCTAAGAGTTCACTAATATATATAAATTAGTATATATTAATAAACTTCTGGAAAAATTTAAACATATTAGATATGATATAAACATATCAAAAGAAGGTTAATTGAAAATATATGATATAAATATACTTTTTATAGTGAAATAAATATAAAGAATTATTTCATTGATAATAATATTTTATTTTAGCCACCAAAATACACAGAGAAAAAAAAATTAAAACAACACAAATTTATAAAAAATAAAATTATTTAAAATAGAGTGATTAAGTCATAATTAAGATATATGATATTAAAAAGTATAAGTTATTGTCTGTTTTATTTTATAATATTATATTATTTATTTACTAGTAGTAAATATATGTGTAATTTTGGTCCTTAGTATATATTATTAATTTATATTTATTAATATTATTTTTAATATTATTATTATTTATTAATTTTAATATTATTACTATATATTTAGTATATATTTATTAATATTCATTTTAATATTATTAGTTTATATAATGTTAATATAATTTAATTTAGTAGTAATAAATATAAGTGCATTTTAGTCTCCCATTAGAGTTATATATAATATAATTTTTATTCATATATTTAATAAAATTGTAAGCTTAGTGGTTTTAATGTTGTTGTTGAACTTCAAGGTTGGGGGTTCAATTCCCACGTTCAGCACTCTTATTAATTCTTTTTCTATTTTTGCATATCACTTACACTTGGACTTGATTGTAAATAAAAGAAAAGTTGAGAGTCTAAAAGTGCAATTAAGTTAAATATAAATTAATGGAGATATAACACCGTTAGCTTATAGGGATTTAGTTACAAACTTGTTACACTATAAGGACTTTTTAAAAGTGTTTTTAACTGTGGGGACTTAATTAAAAACTGCATAAAACTATAGAGACCTACATATTAATTTAACCTAAAAAAATTAAGAATTATAGTATGTACATTAAAATATAAAGTTGAAAATTAAATTAATTAATTAAGTGAGTGAGTTAGCATTAAGCTAGATTAAATTGAAATTGCATCTTTTTCCCCTAAAGTTTTACAATTTGAGAATTTTGCCACTCCAAATTTTTTTCGCAAATTTTGTCCTCCAATTTACAAAATATCACGAATTTTGCCCCTAAGTAAAAAAATCACCAAATTAAGGAAAATTCACCACAAAATTGTTTTAATTGTGACGATTTAAAGGAAAAACTGCCACAAAATGTCTTAATTATAGCAGTTTTTCTATGTTAGGGTAAAATTCACAATATTTTGTAAATTGAGGGGCAAAATTTGTGAAATTTTTTTTTGGAGTGGTAAAATCTGTGAAATTGTAAAACTTTGGGGATAAAAAGTACAATTAAACCTAATTTTTTTTCTTGTCTCTAATTGGTCGTTGTTCTTAAAAATCCAACTTGTTAACCAGCGATTCCCTTTCTCTTGTGAGAGTTATTCTCACACCCTTATTTCATCTTCCCACTCTTCTGCTTTTTCTTCTATATTTTTTTGACAAAATTACCCTTGATAGAAACATGTTTTTTTCATAAATAATTCACAATAGAAACATGTTTTCATTGTGCTTTGTGAACTGATAGAGGGGCGTGAGTTCACAATACACAACAAAAACTTGTTTTCATTGCAAGCAAGTACACAATGAAAACATGTTTTTGTCAAATTGATATAACATGAAAAAAAAAACTTAAAACTCCTCGGAGATGGCGAGACAAAGAGTTGTGCGAGAAGCTCAAGTAGGTCGTTGGAATGAGTGTTAGAATCAATGCGTGTGCACCCGAAGAAGAAAAGGTTAGGGAGTGTGAGGAGAGAAAAGTAAAGAGACTACGAGAAGGGGGGAGAAGCCGGAGTAGAAGAAATTGGGAAAGAGGGGAGTAAGGGGGTGGGGGGAAAGATTCTAAAGGGAGGTGTTTAAAAAATGGTATTTTTATAAGGAAAAGGAGTGAAAAGAGAGATTTGGGAAGGGGGCGCAAATAACAATCCCCTTTTCTCGGTTGGCTAAATGCCTACTAGCCCAACACTTCTGAGTGTTGTTAGGTGAGATCTTGTGGCTAAGATTATCTCACAAATTCCAATCGTTGGATCATAATAGTGGGATCTTGATTCAGAAAAATTCAATCTTCTCTCCTTGCATGTTGTCACTAAAGAAAAAAAATTAATCAACCCTTTTCTTGCAACCTCAACTCAATTTGATACAAGCCATCATCATTTCCCCCATTTTCTTCTATATTATTGGTTGCTTGGAAGTGGCATTGTGCAATGCCCTCAACTTTTTTGAGTATGGGTAAAATAAGTAAGTTTGTTTTCAAAAAAATAAAGCTGGGGGAAGAAGTTATCATCATATGGTAACTTCTAATTTTTTTTCTCTCTCTTTTCTTGTTTATATTGTTGTGTTAATTTGTAAATGGGTTGACTAAATTTGGTGGTGCTTGAAATCACCCCTTGTGGTGCATTTGGTTCTTAATGCTAGGTGTTGGGAATTTCTCATTGAAATGAGTACGTAGGCTTATTGATTTTTAGCTGTTGGAAATGTTGTGGAATAAGCATGGATATATTATAGAATTGGCCATTTGGGGAAATTTTCCTCCTCTCTATTTGCATTAGGGAGAAACCAAAGGAGGGGATTGAGGTTCCTTTCTAATTATAACATTATATGAATAATTGATGTGTTGGATTATGTATGTGCATATATTGGGAAAAAAGAAGGGGAGGGGGGGATAAGTTGTGTTGCACTTGCTATGTTGAGGAGTTTGGGGTGATAAGGTTTCACGTTAACAAATGGGGAAGAAAATCACCCCAGTACACATTTGTATAGTGACTTGTGTATTGGGTAGTTTGTTGGAATACAAAATCGCACGCATGTATGCTTTTAAGGCATTTTCCCTGTCTACTAAGTCACATTCCTTAAGATCCTCACTCAATTAAGGTAGATTAATCTTGATTCTTAGCAATTAATCCTTTGTCTTCTATGTGAAAACCCTAATTCGTTAGACAAAATCAAAAAAACAGAGACAAGCCTTAAGTTCAAAGACTCATAAGGATTCATTCAACCATGTTCTTATTCCTAAGATCCATAACATGCATTTCTTAAATTCCAATGTCCTACTCAAATTCCAATTTTCCAATTGTGACTTCAAGTACATGATGATTCAATTGATTTCCATTATAGAGAAAATATTAAGAATAGATAATTAAGATCAATTTCAACGTAAAAGTTAAAAATATACAAAGAAAATGAATCAAAAGTCATATTCAAAGTATCTAATTCCTAACAAATGATCTTTAACATAAGAACCACAACATTGATAGAGAATTGAAGATGTAATTCAAGAAAGATCCATAATTTGTTCCTAGAATGATTATCCAATGAAGAAAGATATGTATTCATGTCTCATTCTGTGCTCTTGCACACAAAAATTGAAGAAAATATGATAAGTCCACAAAAGGGGGTTAAAAGACCTATTTATACTGTCAAGATTCGAGGCCATTACTCAACAATAAACACTCATCTCTTAGTGATGGCTTAATAAAACCGCATCACTAGGCGTGACTTCTCTAATGCTGAGCTGCAGCAAATGATTATGTTAAGTTGGTTACAACTCCTCCTCATTGAGCAATATACCTCTTTATTGGGCGATATACCCCTTTGCTAGGCGATGAGACAAGCTATCACTGAGTGATGAAAGCTACTATTGGGCAATGATTAAAAATTGGCCAATCATGCACATTTCATACAAATTTCATTAAAATTTTCTTGTTTTCAATATTCTATGTAAAATTTATACATTTTACAAAAATATATTATTTTTTATATTAATTATATGTGATTTTCTATTATTCATTGATTCAATTCCTTTTATCGACTCACTAAATCTACATCAAATATAAATTTATCATTTTGTGTTCTCATTATTGAGTGAAAGTTACAAAGGGTGTTTATATATTGAATTAGTCATGTCTCCCATGCAAAATATATCACATGACATAACTACGTACACATAACTAACCTAACAAAATTAACTTAAAATAAATTGTAAGTTGTAGTTACATTAGTTACAGTTGAAACTCTAGTAAGTAACAACTAGGCATTCTAAATTCAATCTTCATTTTTGGGTTATAGTATACTCAAAAAGTGTATTAAAAAAATATGTTACTTGTAATGTTATGTGATGTCACATTGACCTAACTAACTCTAAGTTGAAAAAACAATTCAATTTTAAATAAAACATCATTTACTTTAACTATAATCTGGACAACATCAAGAAGATCTTCCTCAAAACTCATGATTACAAACTGATGGCATAGTCCCTATATAGATGAGATCACAAACAAATATCTTGTTGTGCCATTTGCTTCTGTGACGTGAACATCACAATCATCATATCAATATAAAAAAGAAAGGTAAAGTATATGGAACAAGGATACTCCAAAAGCGTGTTTAGATTGAAGTACATCAAGCATGAAGAAAATAAATATAAGCATATGTCTTAATAGTAATAACATATAATAGATAATTCAATCGCATCATCACATAATGACATTTACACGTAAATCATTACAACATGTTTGACAACCAATGCATGTGACAGACTCAACTCCATGAAGATTACTTTTGTTTGAGCAATTAGTTGGTCATGTCCCTTAACACAGTAAACATCATGGATAGGACTCTCTGATCTAAAACACAACACGTACCAAAAATCATTTGGCAAACATGCTAGTATTTGATCATCGAGAGCAGTTATGGCTTCATCAGGATATTTGTGTGAGGATAGTCACTACCACAGCACAAGGTTGCATGGCCTTAACCCCACTGTGGAATCATGAGTCCAAATATCCTTGAGGTATAAACTTAGACTTTCGTTAGTCTTCCTACACTTGTTAACGACAAAGTGTGTGTTTACTTCCTCAACAATGATGTATGCTCATGAATGCATGGCAATAACACTGAATATTAACACGATACAATCACATCCTCGTACTTAGACATTTGCTCAGAGATAAAATCAACAACATTAAAATGTTAAGCTACAATCATAATTAACTATTATAGGTCCCACATCAACACCACATCACAAGTGACCCTCCATAAGGTCTTAAGCACTTTCAAATCCCATAGTTAAAGGTTTGGACATACTCATATTTATTTGTAATGTCTTATGTATGTTTCAAACATTACGCGATTGAATTGCCTTTAATGCGTAATATGTGCATTAATTTTTATGAGAAGTTCCTTAAGGCTTCACTTGGAAATCTTAATTAAATATTAATTAAACAATTGATATTCAGATATGTAATCGTTCCATAAAATTCCAAAATTAATTAACTTTATTTTTTTGTAATTACTAAAATACCTTATATTCCAATAATAATCGCATAATTTCAAAATGTATTCCAAGATATTCTTAAAGCATTTTAACTTGAAATTTTTATAAAAACTCTAACATATTGTTATTTTTCGGTAGATAGTATTTTCTTAATTTTTTAAAGCTTTTAAATGTGAAAAGACAATTTTGCCCTATGTTTAATTAACTTGACTAGAATTTTCATAATTAACCTAAATTAAGTCTAAAAAGGATTTTCTCTTCAAATCTAGACCAATTAAGTTTATTAAGTGTAAAATTAGTTACTTTAATTATGAAATTAATTTAACTAGGACAAAATTATAGTTTTTCCCCTAATTGACCAAATTTAACTATAATGTTCAAAAATTAACTCATTTTAAATCCAAAAATGATTTTCTTTTCAGATAGGGCCTAACTAAATTTATTATGAATATAATCACTTATTTTAATTATGATATTAATTTAATTAGCTTAATTTTCAAATTAAACATTGAAACTAGTCTAGATTAACTCATTTTTAACCCAACATTTTTTCCTAACCTTAACAACTCTTAATCAATGAATTTTAAACATTAAAATTAAGTTAATCCCACTATTATTAAGCTGAAATATTCATGCAAGTTGTGACATTCACATTGAACACAACCTATACTTATTTAATTACTTAATTAGTTAATAAGTTTGAGTTGATGAAAGTGTGAGTAAAATTTTTCTGTTTTACTTTACACTCGATGGTCTTTTCAAAACCTTTAAAGTAGAAAAGCTGTAAGTAAAATAGAATTTAAAAATGGGAGTAAAAATAAGAAATTGAAGTCTATTATATATGCGTTAATAATGTATATTATGATTTCGAAAATATATACCATCAACTAAGCAACTAAATACAAAGAAAGCTAATGGAATATAGGGAAAATTCAGACACTACCTACCCTACTAAATATAGCAAAAAGTTTCCTACATCAGAGCAATGTCTATATACCCTGTCCTATCCTATATATAATCCAAAAGGAAGTAGGTTTCCTAGTCTTCATGTGTCAGAGTAGTCTCTTGATCATTTGGTGCAGTATCGGGGCATGATCATTGGGCATTGTGCTATCTTCACGTATCCATCCATAAATAACATACATAAAGAGAAAAAGATAGAAGAGTGAGGTATTTTGTTCTTAAAATCACTTTCACATAGATGGTAAGGAATCATACCAAGATAAAACACAATTGACAATAATAAAAAAGGGACCTAGGGTTTTATCTAACTTATAGTAGACTACCCTTGACTTTGTATGGATCTATACTTCCCATTTGTGAGTAATAGTTCGCAACCGAATCAGAAAGTGATTAGGAATACATATATCTCTCTCAACATCATCACATGGTATAGTCCTCATCATCATTGAGGAACAAAGCAACAACTCAAGACATTCATTTGTCTATATAGAGGTAAATTTTCACATCAATCTTGGAATGCTAAGTAGTTATCGGGATTATCAAGCTTGGTCAGGAAAATATCCCAACTCAAGGGCGCTACCCTGGCCATTGGGACCTTCATCGCTCGATATCTTACCCCCAAGACTTTCGTAAGTAGGTCCCTGCCCTTCATTCCTCAATGTATCAAACTGTGGCTTCCCATGCATGGTGTCATGCCATTGCATGTTCGTCACATCACATCACTCAACTAACTAATATCTCATCACTCTCATTTTTAAGCAGAGATTTTTCCTAGTCTTAACATATCTAAGCACAAGTACATTCTCTCTTTAATGTCTCTACTTCACATTGCAGAGACTTAATCTTTATTCAACTCACAGTATAACAGATTAAAGTCTATATATTCATACAAGAGATCTACACAATTATAATTGAGTAATTAAAAGACTTGCAATTTAAATAACAAGAAACTTCTTAAGAGAATTTTATTAGAATTTATGAGGGAGAAGGTTAATGAATTATTTAACTATCTTAAGTACCTAATTTAAAGATTAACTTACTTAGTGAAACTTTAAGATTAGATACTTAATTATTTGGAAAACCCAAACTATTTAAGTGATTAATCAAAGAAAGATTTTATTTTAGTTTAATTATAATCTTAGGTACTTGATAAAGAATTAAACTAATTAATTAGGAATTAATCTTAACTATAAACCAAATTGCATACTTAGAGGAATTATTCTTATGATTTACCCAAGTTAAATTTGAATTTCTACTAAACTTTAAAAATTTTATTAAAACATTGATTAATCACTTTTAGGGAAATACTTTAGATAAAATTTAGAAACTAATTTAAAGTCAATAAAAATTTAATGTAAGAGATTGAAAACTTTGTTTAAAATCATAACCATAATTTCTTTCTTTTTCTAGATTTAGTGGTTCGGTTTGATCCTCAAGTTTGAACAATGGAATTATTTTTATAAAATGTTATCCATAGCTTATTGGAAAGATAATTTTTTCTATTTTCTAAAACATCCAAGATCACATTAAACAAAAATTTACGAAAAAAGATACAAAAATAAAAAGCAAGTGAGGTCAGACAGAACCAGTGGATGACTAGCAAACTGTTTTTACCTTTTTCTTGTTTGTCTTAGAACATTTAGTAGCAAAGTAAATTTTTTCTCAAAAATACATTCAATAATATTTTCAAATTAATCAAGATCAAAAAAAAGATTTTATACAATTTATAGTAATTTTTGAAATATCGTAGTTCCAAAAAATGATTTTGGCCAGAATCGGTATATGACCCAATGTTTCCAATTTTTTTTAAAACTAGTAAACGACCATAACAATAAGCTTATCATATATCACTAGAAAGCTTAAGAAGTCTATTTTTTAGTCATTCAATTATATTTACCAAATAACCAACCAAAAATTTCAAAACCACGAAATATCATACACTGCTAGTTTTGCGTTTTCCAGACAACAACCTCAAATTTCAACAAATATGACTTTCTTGTTTCTTAACTTTTTCAAGTGATTCTTGAGTCAATTATGAAGAAAATTTTGTCTAGTTTCATAAAAAATTTCACTCAAATAATAACTACAACTTGAGTTATAAGTAAAACATCGAGTGTTAGATTTGGAACTTCATTTAACAACACAATCACAATAACCACATATGTATAAGCTTCAAGATTAAAAGACTAATGGGTTTTGGGGAAATACCCACCCAACATCTATGTGAAAAAAATAACATAAGAACCTACCCCCTTCTCTCATTACCTCTTTAAGTAGCTGAATTGAAGAGAAATGATGGTGGTTCCAACTTGATGCAAGATGACTTTCTTGGTGAAGGATGAAGAAAATACTTGAATGAAGCTTCTTAAGTGATAAAGAAAATTTTATAAAGATAAGGAGGAGGAAGAGGAGTCTTGGCTAGATTTGAAGGAGGAGGAAGTTGAGAAAAATCTGGCCCCCAAATGCCATATTTATAGAAGAGGGGGGTGGATTAGGTGTCCATTAATGACATCATCCACATGATGTCAAAATTAGCTTTTAATTTCTTTTTGATTTAATTAAATAAAGATGTGAAAATTTAGAGTCATGAGTCGCCTAGGCTAGGGCTAGGACATGTCTAGCTGATCTGTCCTAATAGCTCAGTGTTTTATTTTTTCTACAGTTAGATTGATCGGAACTGATAAAATTACTTAAACTTTGGTAAATTAGCTTCTAACAACAAATTAATGAATTTTAATGTGAAACTCACATTATTTTCTATTAAAAATTAATTTCTAATAATTTAATTTAATTTTTATTAATTTTTTCAAGTATTTATTTATTTATTTAATATTTTTGATTTAAAAATTTATATTAGATTCATTTTAATTCAATAAATACCAAAATTTTTATGAAAATTTTAAAATTAAATATTTTACCTAAAAATGAACCGAGATCATCATTTTCACCATTTTTAGATTTCAATTAATACTGGTTTGGCTTAGTAGACAATTACGGGCATTTTGGTCATTTTATATAGAAACTTAAGAAAATTCTTAGAAAAAATTAAATTTTAATATGTATGACATGATTCCAAGCTTAAATTGATATTTTACAATCAATTGAATTTTTTCCTTATGTTAGCCTTTTATGTTGAACAATCAGGATGTAATTGTTATCTTTTTATTTTTCTAGGCTCCTAGTTGAAAAAATTAGTAAAAATCACAATTAGATAACCCTTAAAATTATGAACGTAATGGTAGGAAACAAAATTTTGAAATTCCTTCTTGATTTTTCAGAAATAAATAATCAAATATTAGTAAAATAATTGCAAAGCTAAAGTAGGGGTGTTACATAAGTCACTTCCTTGGTCAAAGCTAAAGGTTTTCTTAATCAAACTTAAACTTACTCATTAAATGTTTGATGTTTAAACTCTTTGTTCCAGTAGATTGGGCACATCATCTCTATAAAGCAACATGAAAATGTAGTCTTAGGGGTCCAAAATTTCATTTTTTATTTTTGTAGCTTATGGAAAGTTAAAACCTTAAGTTTCTTTTGGCTCCTATTCATAAGATAACACAACCAAATGATATATCTATCAAACATCATTAAATCACAAAATAACAACCAACATACAACCAATAATATTCACAAACAGTGGCAAGAATTTCACATAGAAAATATAACAAAAATAACAAGGCAAAAGCTTTTCACTCCAATGTGCACATATGCATCAAAGACCACATTTTTAAGTTTATAACAACGTAGGTAGGGATGGCCTGGGCCTAGTTTGGAGGGATGTGACCTAGGGCCCATGATTGGGAGGGGCTAAAAAAAAAAAAGTCCAAATAATTATGTAATAAGTTTTTTCTATATTATTTTATGTTATTTTCATAAATGGATTGAAATCACTGTCTCGTTTCGTGTCTCTTTTTCTATATCTAAATTAAAATGTGACATGCGATTAGAAAATACTACTCTCTTGGTTATTAGCTTTTTTACCTAATATGTTACATTCATAAATTCATGTTAAATGAATTTACAGCTTACTGTGACATATCAACATATAATGGACTTATGATAACGCACAAACTTAAAGTGTTTTCTTTTTTAACAAGATATAAAACACAAACCAAAACTCAAATTATAAACTATAAAGAAATTAAACTAAAAGTTAGTATATTAATAAAGAACAAAAATATATGTAAGCTTTAACTTGAGACGATATTTTGTTGATGTTAGACAATAATAGGAGTAAATTGAAAGAAAAATATGATACATCTTTTTTAATATTGTTAAAACTATGCTATTTGATTAATGTAATAAAATGTATCATTTATAATAAAATTCCATGAACATGAGAAGGAAATGAAAATGAGATAAAGAGGTTAAAAGGGTATTTCGTGCAGCCCCAAAAGAATAAGAAGATGAAGGGAAGACTTTCTAACACTTAAATAGATAGAATGAGGAACCAAATCTTGAATGGAGATGATGATGGAGTGTGGGAACCCTTGGTCTTGGAGTCTTCAAGGCAAGAAATATAAGTGAAATGAGATCTCTTGGAAGGGGAGGTGGCTTGGCCACAAGGAGAAAAGAGAGAGCTAGGGAGTTGTGATAGGATTTAAATGAGAAAATAATAGAAAATTTTAGGGTTTTAGGACTTTAAGTGGCATTGGACATAAAATGCTCTTCAATATAGTTTTGAACAATATAAAATCATCCTTCCCTTGTCCATTGGAATCCATGCCCAACCAAGGCAACCGATGGGTGGCCTCCATTTGAAAAAATGTCATTTGGATGTAAGGAAGAACAATTTTACCTTGTGTAAATATTTGGAAATAAGTTTAAAAAGAGAGTTGCAAATAGAATTCTCCCATCTAATTACAAAATAAATCAAGTAAAACAAAACCCAACAAAATTATATAACAAAATAAAATCTAACAATAATGTTCAATTAAAAACAAACGTTTTTAATGCTTTCAATGATCAAGATGTTATATTATTAAATTATATGATTGGGGAGATATTTAAATTTAGGTATATTTTAAAAGTATAAATTTAAAATTTATTTTAAATTTAAAAATCAATTTAAATTATTTAAATATATGTCTTGGTATCATACATTAAAGAGAATGACAATGAAATTAAAGTTTGTATTGAATATTTTAGTAACAAAAATCAATTTAAACAATTGTGTCATAATGAAATGTAATAATTATATTAGAATTTATATTCAATAACTCATAATTCGTTAATAAAACGTGATAATGTTGTTACAATTTGTAATTAGTATCTAAGAATTATAAATTATATTTAATTAGCCGTTATATATTGTAATTAAGAGATTCAATTTGATTAAAGCTTTAATTATTGTAAAAATAATGAATAGTATGTAAATGTTATTAAATATAAATATCATAAAAAATAATTTTGCACTAAAACTTAAAAATTCAGTTTTCTTTGCCAATTGAACTGGTGCACAAGGTGTTACATATATGAAGATAAGAGATTTTTTTTATAGCTAATGGTAATAATAGATTTTTTTAATAAAATGTTGACACAACATGGCTCATAATAAATGTAAAAAGAAAATAATGAGTCTTATAATAATATAAATTTTAAGTTGTGAGTAAAATAGAATATGTTTCGTGTGCTACATTATGATTAATTAGAATATGTTGCTGTTAAGAGAAGCAAATCAACAATTAATTATATTTTGTATAGTAGGAGATTATTTGGACAGGGAAATCAAAGTATATTCCTTTTGAATTCAAATGACAGTTGGTGTCATTATTATATTTTAAATGTTGGAGATATATAACGACTAATTAAATGCAAATTGAAATAATTATGTATACATTATAATATGCGAGCGAAATTAATGCAAAATAATGAGTAGGACAAATAATTTATAAGATTGCTTAAATTATAAATTAAATCATTCAAATTGATAAGATTTTCTAATATTAAAAATTATGGACAATATGAATTGATATGCACAATTATAAATTATAAATTATAAATTAAATGATGCATAATACAAATTGCTATAAAATAGAATATTTTCTGGTCAAAATAAATTAAAAATAATTGATATTTGGTCATAATTTCTCTATAAAAATCTCTTGGTCATATTTTTCTTTTCTAATGAGAAGTGTGGTTTGAAACATTCACAAAATTTTTTATATCAAAAAAGAATACGTGGAAAATAAACTAAGTTTGTGAGCAAAGAGGACCTCTTTTTAGGAGAGCTAAGAAGGAATACCTGGAATCTTAGTGTGTCCCAAACAAGCAAACAACACCTCTTTTTATAAAAGCATCTCCCAATTACGAGTGAAGAAGAAACTTACCAAGATTTGTGATGAGAAATGAATTTTTATGAGAATTGCGGCAAAATGTGCTTTATAACGTTCAAGAGAGCAGATAATTGAATTTTTATGAGAATTGAGTTTTTTTATGAGAATAGCAATGTCTAATGAGAAATGTGCTTTAGAACATTTAAGAGAACGGGAAAGGTACACCAGTGGAGAAGAGTAGAGCAAAGCAGGGAAGGAATACCCCAACAGAGAGCAAATAAGTAATAGCAATGGAGAAGACTACCTTAGAGTGGTTAATTTAGGTCTAAATGTGCAATGAGAAGTTATTTCAGTAGAGGAGAAATATAATAGGAAGTAGAATTCATGAGACATAGACACGTGAGCAAATAGGCTGATGTGACGAATAAGAATATATTGACGTGGCATCATATGATTTCATAGCTCAGAATTTATATGTTATAAATAGATTCACATCTCTCAAGGAGAGAGGAGTGTAATTTACTCTAAAATATTTATAAAATTTTGTTCACTTAGTGGAATTCAAAAACTATTTAATCCACATTGCCCCTACAATTTATATAGTCTTTGGTGATGGTCATATAAAGTATAATCTATGAACTAAGAAAAATAAATAAGAAGGAATATAAGGTTGAAGAGTTTTTGACCTGGTAGAATATACCCAGCAGAACCAACAACTGCATAAAAATTCCCTGTACTCTTTGAGGGATAAATCACCTTGTAGTGTTCAATATCCCCGACTAGAGGCTCCTTAAGGGACTTCAGCATAATACTTTTACTTGATAGGTCAAGGAGGAGTATTGGACTAGAGGCAAATCCGTGAAGAAAAGACAGTGCTTGAGCCACCCCAACAGCTATACTATATCTGCTAGCCCAATCTAAAGAGTTTCTCATGCTTCCATGAAGAACATCAAAGAGGGAGCCATTTGAGATAAATTCATATAGTATATAAGCAGTATCAGTGGCTAGAACATAGGCCAAAGGAGTCATGACATTTGAATTATTCAATTTTGCCAAGACTTCTAGCTCTTTCACAAATTTATCATGACTTCCCACTAGCAATATCCTGTCTGAACAGTTTAGTTTCTTGACAAAATAGATTGATCCAGATGGCATGATGGCCTTATAATAAGTTGAAAACCCTGTTTTTAGAGTAACATTTGATGTATTAGCAACAGCTTCCATGGCTTTGGAGAACCGAATGCTTGATTTGTGCATTGCATTAAGAATTAATAAATTAACTTGGACGACTTGAGGACGGTGATGATTTTTTCTTGAGCCAACCAGATGAATGACAATGCCAACAGGAAATATCGCAGCTACAATAGCAATTAGAATTGCCACATGAACAGATATTCCCTTTTTAGAGGCAGTGTTGGGTATTGGGTTGTCCTGTGTAGTAGTATTTTTCAGATTATTTCCAGTATATTCAAAATGAACATGTTGACTAAATTTTGGAGTTTCACCAGACAGCTGATTGTTAGAAAGTAACAACTGTGTCAAACACGACATTCCAGTTAGAAAATCGGGAATTTGACCAGTAAATTTGTTATTTGAGAGATCCAAGACTTCCAGGCTATCCAAACTCCGAAAATTGCTAGGAATAGGACCACTAAAGAGGTTGCTACTAAGATTCAATGAAACCTGCAGAGTCAATGGCATGCTTGGAATCACACCACTTAACCGGTTTTCCCCAAGTTGGAGTTCTATAAGAGATTTCAAGTTGTCAATGGATGTCGGAATGGAACCACTCGGATTGTTGCTTTGCAAGTTCAGGGAAGAAAGATTGCTCAAACTTGTAATCTCAGACGGAATTGATCCACGTACCCAGAGAATTCCAGCTCAAATTCAGTGTTGACAACTCATGAAGTCGACCATTTGAATTGGGATTGTACCATTGAGATTGTTCAATTGAAGCTTCAAGAGTTGAAGATTGGTAAGTTTTCCAAGCTGTGGCGGCAATACACCACTCAACTGGTTCTGAGCTAAATTCGACAAAGCCAAATTCCTGCAAAAACCCAATCCAGCTGGTATCTATCCCCGTCATGTCATTGTTATCCAGCTTCAAGTGTGTCAAAGTTTGAACCGCTACAAAAGCATGTGAAGGAATGTTTCCACTCAGATGATTGCCCCCAAACCTCAACCTGAACAAGTTTGGGGAAACTTTTGTAGGTAATGAACCATTTAACATATTATTGGACAAATCAACAACCTGCAACTGTGACGGAGATAAAAGGTCTTTTTGAATGGGCACAGTTAAATAATTATAACAAAGATCCAAACTCATGAGATATTTGTAATTACAGGAGGTACAGGACCAGTGAAATTGTTCAGATTTGCTGCAAATCTTGAAAGTTTTGTGGGTCCGTAAGTGAAGTTGGAATTTCACCAATGAGGTTATTAGAGGAAAGGATCAAACTTTCCAATTTAGAAAGCTTCCCAATATTGCTAGGAATAGACTGTGAAAGATGGTTTGCCCTAAGATCGATCAAAGTCAAGTTTTCATAAGGGATTTTTCCATCAAAGTGATTGACAGAAAGCACAGGCTGCTCCAAAACCATGGACTTTCCCTGTTTGGTAGGAAGAGACCCAATGAAGTTATTGAAACTAAGATTCAAACCTTTGAGGCTAACCAACCCATCTAACTCTAAACCAATATTCGGTCCCAACATATTGTTAGACATGTCCAGGGATTCCAATCCATCAAAACCCTGAAAGTAGGTAAAGCACATCCTAACATGTTTACACTGAAATTCAGCATCTTCAACCTCTTAATGTTTCCACACTCACTGATGAAACCATCTGGGGTTGAGCTCAGACGGTTGTTGGAGACATCAAGATGCTCCAGAGTTACAATTTTGCAAACAATAGGCAGAAAGTCAGAAGAAGGGAGTGAAAGCCCAGATAAAGAAATTCCTATAGCACAGGAATTGGTAGGGTCACAACTCACTCCCTTCCATGCACATGGGTTTGAGCCACTCCATGGAACAGGAGAAGCAAGATTTTTGGAGAGATTGTTCATGGTTTCTGTTTGGTTTTGAAATAGCAGGGAAAACACCATAGGACAGAAACAAAAGAAGAACAAAATACTAAGAAAAGATGTGGGAGTGTAACCATACCTGCCCATGTTCTTATAGTAGTGAGTTTTGAAGTGTGATTATCCTTTACTTTATAATATATATGTATCTGTGTATGTGTATCTATCTGGGGTGTGTGAGTATTTTATTTGATTTGGTTCAGGCTGAAGAGAACAACATGGAGGATAGAGCAAGAAGAGAATATTGGAAAATGTCTGCAAGGGAATATTTAGTACGGTTAAAGTGTTGGGGGTGGAATTGACTGACACTGCAGGTCTCTCACTGCACAAAGACTCATGTGACATAACATTGCCCTCAGAAAAGAACGGATCAATAATGACAGTTGCTTTTGTAACACGTTCTAATTTTTTCTTTTTTAATGCATTTTATATTATTAGATGAATTTTATAATCGCTAGTCCGACTGAGAATAACTTTAAAATACAATAAATGTTCATATGTTTAATTTTATGTTGAGAATTCAGAATTACATTGAAATATTAGTTAACGTGAGTTTAAGTAAATATTTACATATTTAATTTTATAATGAGTAATTAATTATAAATTTAAAATTAATTTTGAGTTGAAATAAATTAAACCAATCAATTATCAATTATATTATAAAAAAAAATTGTCACATAAACAGATGTTATGTAACAATATCACATTCATTTTTTTCTCGTCAAAATACAATTGAATTATTTTATTTTATTTTTTAATTTATAAAAATACATAATTATAGTAATTAAGCTAATTACAATGAATATATGTTTTAATTTAAATTAATTAAAGTAGTTATGAAAAAATATATATGTTTTTACTTTTATTAAGGTAATTAAGAATATTTTGATAGTTTGCAAGTAAATTTTATTTATGTTTATTTTTATTATTGTACTTTTCTTTTTAAAAAAGTTGTAATTTACTTTGTTCGTTATAACTATGTAATTATATTTTAATAAAAATAGCACTATACGTTTATAATTTATTTTTAATATATCGCAAACAATGATTTTGCCTCTAAATAGAAATATTGTACTTTCCTT
This sequence comes from Spatholobus suberectus, assembly GCA_004329165.1. Taxonomy (NCBI): domain Eukaryota; kingdom Viridiplantae; phylum Streptophyta; class Magnoliopsida; order Fabales; family Fabaceae; genus Spatholobus; species Spatholobus suberectus. The sequence continues at coordinate 11,806,417 of CM014737.1, forward strand.
TTTAAAGAATTTAATTATTACTATAAATGATTAATATAATGGACTCAGACCATGCAATTCAACTCTTGCAACAACCTTCTTATGTATGTCAAGTCTTCCAAAAGCACAGATAATTTTTGAACCTTCTTTTGCATGCAAATTCAATGTGATTCAATTACACAATATTTAATTTTGATTCAATTGCACTAGTTGCCCTCCTATATGTAAATTTAAATAATGGATGCGTTATTTATCGATTTTTTATTCTTTCCTAAGCATCTATCCTTTTTAATTTTTTAAAATATTTTTATATATTTTGTCTAATATTTATTATTAAAACTTTGTTTATTGAAATTATTCTATACTTACTTCACCTTCAACTATTGAATTGATACAAAAAGATTTAAAGGAGGGTTTATAGAAGAAAATATGAGGAGTTCTATTAAATACTAATATTTTTAATTGAATACAGACGTATCAATGTAATTCATGTCATATCCTAACACGAAATTAAAATTTTTCCATGTAAAATAATTTTATTTTTGTTATTTTTCTCATTAGTTTAAATATCAACATTCTTTAATCATTACATTAAATTTTGACCTTTATTTTTTTTAAAGGACAAAGAAATTTATTAAAAAGGAACAAACCCAGCACAAAATGTGCAAAGTTGTAAGCAGAGTACAAAAAATGAGGCTCATCAATCCCCACAAACCAAGAGCGACAAATGTCCTGCAAGAACAACCTTCACGGTAATTCCCCAAACCCCTTAAAACCAATGTTTTTAAAACTGGACTGGTTATTGAACCGATCAAGACATTGATTCAAGATTCAATTAGAGTTGAACCGTGGTCGATCCGGTATTAATAAAATAATAATAATAATAGTTAAATAATACATAAAAAATTAAAAAAATATAATATCACAACTTTATAATATTAAAAACTAAAAATAAAATATAATTTTATATGTTCTTAACATATACAATACCTAAAAAAGTTTAAATTAAAAATGTCATAATACTTAAATCTAAGTTTTAATAATACACATCAATATTTATTAATAAAAACAAGTTTATATTTAGAATAAAAAAGAAAATGACAAATATTTTAGGTTGATTTTTATTTCTTTAAAGAAAAAATATTAAAATAATATTTTATTAAACTTTTTTACTGAAGCGCTGCAAACCGGTTTTTAACCAGTTTTTGACCGGTTTTGATCGGTTTTACCAGTTTTTGACCGGTTCATCAGTTCATAGACCGGTTTTTTATCCAACCAATTTTTTAGTTTAATTGGATCGAACACAAAATCAGTTCACCGGTTTTTCAGTTGAACCGGCCGGTCCAGTCCGGTTTTTATAACATAGCTTAAAACTACAGGCACAAATTTGTTGACTTTCGTGCAACTAACATACCTTTATGGTAACTAAGCCCCACATGTAGATTCTATAGAGAAAACCCTGCATACTAGTATTTAACAACCCACCGCCACACCTTGACTTATTCCATCCATCAATATCTCGAACCGCGCCCAACTCTCTCTTTACCCACTCCTGTGATCCCTCATTAGCATGATTACTATACACCTAGAGGTTGGCATATGTGTCAAGGCCCGCGGATCACCTGTGTAGCCCGCAGTTCGTGCGGGTTATGGTCTTAAAAAATATGGTCTATTTAAGAGTGTGGGCTTTTCAGCCCAGACCATTTAAACTGTGGTTTAAGCAGATTTATCTACAGGCTAACGGGTCTATTCGCAGGCTTTTATGGATAGTGTATTTTATGCTTGCTACTTTGAATCTAAGACTTTATATTTCATATTTTGTGTTTGATGGTTTATTTAACATGTAAGATCTTTGGTTAGATGGTTTTTTAGCATGTTAGACTTTGAAATTGATTTATTTTTATTTTTTGGTGTATTTGTCATTTATTTTTATTTTTATTGTTTTTTTTGTATTTTTATAAAATTGTTTTTGGAATTTATTTCATAGGCCGTGGATTGGCTCGTTAGCCCGCGGGCTATGCGGGGCGGACGCGGGCCTCAAAATTCAGGACCGTTTATCTCGCGGACGGGCCTGGCCCAGCCCATTTATTTTGCAGGCTTTTGTGGGTCGGGCCTAAACAACGTGGGCTGGCTCGTATACCCAGCTCTATATACACCCAACACCCATTGTTCCCGACATGGCCACCCTGGGGTGGTGCAATTGTCGTGGCTCGCCAATAAATTTTTTTTAGAACTAATAATATAAATTTAAATTGAATTTGTTAGATTTTATCACTTTTTTTTCATTGAATTCTATGTGAATGTAAAATAGTATTTATATAAAAAATTGTTTTTATTATCAATACATTATTTTGTTGTAGACTTATTCTATTCTTTAGTCAATCAAATCCGTTGAATTCTTGTTCATATTGAAATGAATAAAAATTAATAAGGAGTCGACGAATGATATTCGAGCATGCGATCACCGACCCAATGGACCTTCCTACATGAAGATACTCTCACCACAGTTTAGCCGTAGCCTCTCTCCCACCCCTTGACTCTGCCTCTACGTTGCTTGCAGGCACTCCCTTGGGTAGTAAAACCAACAAGACAACGGATACTTTGCACCGCATCCAGAATTGATCCACTGCCAATACATGATCTTGATCCTTTCCACCACTTCTGACCAATCGTTTACCCTTGGAGAGAATATTCTCGTATTTTGATCGTTCCATATTGACCACACAATAGAGTACCACACTACTTGCCAAATCTTAATCTTCTTGGCAGCACAATCCAACAAACCTCTAAACTGAAGAAAATGCCTTTTGACAACACTATGCAGTGCTGCCTTAAAACCTCACCGCCAATGTTTTAAATTGTGGTCGCGGTTACGTTAAGGTTTTCCTAGTTACTGGTATTACGGATTTTGTGATGCGGATTGCGGTTATTGTGGTGTGAATGTCTCACACCTTTGCACAAAATTATATTAAAATGTTTTGTATCATTATATAATCCATAATAACTTATAATTAATATTTTTTTCATAATTATAAGATATCTAAAGTAAAAAAATTAAATAAGGCTAAATTAGTAACTAATAATATATTTAACAAATTCATACATGTTTGAGTGTCTCAACAACATAAATAACTCAAATATAAATATAAATATAAATTATATAAACTATTAACTATATATAATATAATTTGAAGTCATCTTTAATAATCCATACATCTACGAGTAATTCCATTAAATTCAAAAAATTATTATTTACATTAATTTAAATTATAGGATTTTAAAACTACATTTTAAAATAAAGGAATCAAAATTAACATTAAAAAATTATAGAAACTAAAAATGTGATTAAAAAATATTTTTGTTCTAAATAACTTTAATTTACGAAAAAATTGTATTGAAAGACATTCATTAATATTAATAGATATTTATTAGCATTAAAAGACATATTTTACATTTAATAATTAATTGCAAATCACACATATATCCCTTACAAATTTCCATTCTCACTCTCTCTCTTTATTGTGAATTTGAAATTTGAAATTTTAATTTGTCTCACCATTCTCAGTTTTTTTTTCACTTCCCACTCACATGTATTAATAAATTCTAAATTAAAATTTTTAACTTTTAATTTTTCCCTAATTCCCAATTTTCCCCCACTTCTCAGGTCACTCACCTCACTATTAATCCCAAATTCAATTTTTTATGATTATTCTTCTTCTTCACTCACGAGACTCACAAGTTGCACATAACACAAGCCGCTTCCTTCTCTCATCTCATCCTTCTCTCAGTTAATTTCTTTCTTTCTCAAGCTCTCACCTTTCTATTTTGTTTCTCTCTTAATCCCACAAAATCTGTTTACCTGAGTGATGATCGGAATAGAGCTGATGCTTTCGAAATAGAGTTGATGCGTACGGTGGTGGTTAGAGCGCTTGCTTAGTGGAGTGCGGAGGTTAGCCAAGAGGTTCAAGAGTTTCAGAAGCTTAGATTCTCTTGTTGTGTTTGTTTGAATCTTATATTTCTTCGCGATTCTCACAAAATTTTTGGGTTCAAAATGGTGCTCTGGGTAACAAAAATTCGATTAAGGGTTGTGTTTTGTCCATCGCGATTTCATTTTGTCTGTTGCGGCCGCAAAACTCTTTCATTGCGGCTGTTACACGTGATTTATGCTCTCAATGCAATATCTGTATGAAACAGTATCGTTGCCTTTCGATACCGATGTTGTAGACGATATAGACGATATGCAACAATTTTTAAAACCTTACACCACCTCAAACACTCACCCCCACACCTAGGAATAAAACTCACACTCAAAGAACAAATGATTCACAGATTCTTCCACCTTATCACACTTTTTGCATGAGGTTTCACTTGGATCTATAACATGTTTGCAAGCCAAATTTTGTAGGGTGGGAAGTTGATCATGATACAGCTTCCAACCAAACACTTGAATCTTTAATCACACATTTTATCCACAAGCAATTAAAAAACTCATCCAGCCTTGGCGCCCTATGTGATACAAGTTGCTTGTATGTCGATCTAACAGTATAAATGTTAAAGGGGTCATTCTTCCACATCCACTTATCTTCTTTAGCTTCTTTTAGCACCACCTGGCTCAACACATTCTCCTGGTGATTAAGAAGCCCCTTCTTCCATATGGATAATGGTTGTCTCCACTTCCATGCCCACCTCATCTCCCCTTTTCTTTGTCCTGCCATCTCTACTATAGTAACCTTTTTCCTTCATTGCTAAGGAGTATAGTCTCTAGTATGTTACTCTCAATGGAAGCCCCTCCACCCATGGATCCAACCAGAATTTTGTATTTCTTCTGTCCACTATACTTTTGAAGATTGCTTGTGAGAATCAATACCCACCATTTTGAGCATGAGCTCTGTACTTACTCCCACTTGCCACCACCTACACCATACTTAAACCTTAGGACCTTGAACCATAGGGACTAACTCTCCACCTTCATCCTCCATAACCATTTTCCCAAGAGTGCAATATTAAAAGTCCTCAAATTCTTCACCCCCAAATTGCCCACCTTTTTCTCCATACACACTTTATTCCATGCCACCCAATGATTTTTGTTTCTTCCCTCCCCATCCCCACAGAAAGAGTCTAAAAAGAGAGTCAAGAGAAAAAATAATACTTGCTGGAGCCTTGAAGAAGGAAAGAAAATAGATTGGCAAAGACACTAGGTGTGGCACCCATTCACATTGTACATGACTCATAATTATTTACTTACTTAATTAGTTGTCAATTTTAAATTAATGATAATGCGGGTAAAATATTTCTCCGCTTTTAATAATAGAAAATTTAAAAATTTAACAGAATTTGAAAATGATAGTAAGAGAAAAAGAAAAGGTTTTCATATATATGCATCATAAAATTGTACATCATAGTCTTCTACATATTGATTAAAGTAAAACAATTGTAATATAGAAAGATCAAAATAGTTACTATTTATCTCTAATACATCAAAAAGATCCTAGTCAGAGTAGTGTCAGTCTATCCTATCCCAATAACAAGCCATCAGACTAAGCTTGTAGGTATTCATCAACAATCAGATCTTCATTAACCACAATCAATCATGCATAAAAGAAAAATAATAGAGTAAGGTGATTTGTTCTAAAATCACTTTTACATATATGGTAGGAATTCTATGTAAAATACAGATAAAACATAGTTGACAATAAAGGGAAACCTAAGGTTTATTCTAAGTTGTACTCGACTAACCTTAACTTAGTATGGATCCATACTCTCCATTAATGAGTAATAGTTCTTAACAGAACCGGGAAGTGACTAGCAGTACATATACCTTTCTCAACATCATCACATGATACAGTCCTCATCGTTACTGAGGAACAAAATAATAGTCAAGATGCCCATTTATAGAAGTATATTCTTACTAATCCTGCTGACGCTGAGCAAGTGTCAGGGTTATCAAGTTGGTTAAGTGATTGTCTTGGCTTAAGAGTGCTACCTTGGCCATTAGGACGCCCATCACTTGATACCATATCCTCTAAACCTTAACAATGCTCTCTGCCTTCACCCTACAGTATACCAAACTGTAGCTTTCCTGATAGGGTGTCATGCCACTACATGTCACTTACGTTATATTACTTACTAACTTAGTAATTTCTAACTTCTCAAAAAAGGTTTCCTTAGTCTCATTTAATTTGAGCAGTAGTACAATCAACATTTCTGCCTTATATTGTAGAAATTGCATAATAACAATTTGGACAATCTATAAATCATAATTTCATTACCAAAAATTTTAGCAGAATAACAACTCAATAATTATAATTTAATCATCTAAATTTGAGTAGAATAACAACTTAGTAACTATAATTTAATTACTAAAATTTTAGCAGAATAAAGACTTAATAATTATAATTTTATTACTAAAATTTTAGCAAAATAACAGCTTAGTAAGTATAATTTAATTAATTAAATTTAAATAGAATAAAAATTTAGTAAGTATAATTTAATTATTTAAATTTAAGCACAATAACAATTTAGTAAGTATAATTTAATTATCTAAAATTGAAAAGAGTAACAACTTAGTAATTATAAATTAATTATCTAAATTTGAATAGAGTAACAACTTGAAAAATTAAAGTTTAGCATCAAACATAATAATGTAATGAGAATAGTAATTAAACTTATGTCTAAGTGGGTTTAGTTCTCAATTTTAGCCAGCTTGAGAGAGGAAGAGGTGATGAAAAATTGTCCAAAACTATGACTATTTATAGAGGAAGGAAGGGATGTAGATGTCCAATTAATGATGTCATACAATATGTCAAAAATCCATTTTATTTTTCTTTTTGATTCACTTTAGGGACACATTCAAAGCTAGAGTGGTGAGTCACTCCCCCTAGAGTTGGACGTGTATAATGAGCTATTCTAACCTCCTTTGTGTCAATTTTTATCTATAGGTAATTTAGTTAGTACCGATAAAATCGTCTAAATTTAGATAATTTAGCTTTTAATATCAAATTAATGTATTTTAATATAAAACCAAACATATACATTATTTTTTATCAAAAATCATTTCTAATAATAAATTTTAATTTTATTAATTTATTTCAAATTTTATTAATTTATTTTATATTTTTAAGCTAGAAAATTCATATTAAATTCATTTTAATTCAATAAATACCAAAATTTTTATGAAAATTCTAAAATTAAATATTTTACTAAAAATGAATTGAGATTATTAGTTTCACCATTTTTGGATGTCAAACTAATAATGTTTAGGCTTATTAGACATTTAAGGGCATTTTGGTCATTTTATACCAAAATTTCAGAAAATTCTCAAAAAACTTTACAGATTATATTTTAATATATATGACATGATTCCATGCTTAAATTTACATTTTAATATCAATTAAATCTTTTTCTCATGTTGACCTCTAATATTGAGAAACGGGTTGGAGGCTCGGTATCCAACAGGTACATTTAGCATCCACCATAGGGCTGAGGAAAACCTTCCTTGGGCGCACTAGTAATGGTCATGACTAGAAGTATGGAAACGAGTAGGCATGTGGCGATGATCAATTTGCTCATCTGTGAATTAAGGGAGCAAATGGCAGCACAGCAGGCACGGAGTGAGCGAGAGTTGGAGAGGCTTTGGAAGGAGAATAAAGAGATCAAGAAACGCTTGGAGGGAGAAAACAATAACCCCAACATCTCAGGGCATGCTGGCCATCAGAATAACTCAGAGGAACAATCTGCTGACACAATCCCAACCAGGTCTAGTCCCCAAGTTGGCCTTCAACCTTAAAGTGATATGCGCCTCTCTATATCAAAACTCAAGGGAACGTCCAATGGTCGAGACATATTCTAAAGACATCCATTTTGTTGATGGAATGATGGAAACCCCACTTCCCCAAGGGTGGAAAAGTCTTAACTTAGACAGATATGATGGGATTGGCGATCCTAATGAGCATGTGGATGCCTTCGTGACTTAGGTAAATCTTTTCACTATTGACGATGCTGTGATATGCAGAGTGTTCCCAATATTGTTGAAGGGGGCAACATTGAACTGGTACACTTGGCTCCTTCCAAGGACTATAGACTGTTTCGAGACGTTGGTGGAAAAATTTGGCACGCAATACGCTATTAGTCGACCACATCATTTGACGTCTGCTGCTTTGCCTAACCTTAGGCAAGGAAGGGACAAGCCTTTTTGGAAGTTTATGGAATGCTTCACGACTGTTACTATTAAGATTAGAGATGTAGATTCTAAAATGGCCTTACACTCGATGATGATGGCTCTCAAGCCTAGACCATTTGCTGACTACCTATCTAGGAAGCCCCGGAGAGAAATGGATGAGTTGCGGGCGCAAGTAGTAGGTTTCATTCAGATGGAGGAAATGTTTGATTACCGAAGCAAGATGAGGGCCAGCGTAGAGGCAAAGACGGACATAAGTGGCTAGGATAAGCATAGAAGCACTGAGAGGGGGCAATTCAATAGGGAAAAGGAGGCAAATGGGCTTCGGTATGGAGTCTACACACTGTTAACATAATCCCGGACTTAGATATTTGAAGAAATCTGCCACACTGATCTTCTAACCTTGCCCCTAGTTGGCCATCATTCGGACGACGAGGATCATACGAAGCAATGTAGTACCACTGTAACTATGGGGCACACCATTGAGGATTGTTGGGCCTTCAGGGACAAGATAGAGGAGCTCATTCAATTCGATCACCTCGAAAACTTTATCAAGCGCGGCCAGGCGCCGGCTGCTCGGAAGGATGGAGGCTGGAGACGAAACTGAGATGGTGGCCACTCCAACACTCAACGAAAGTAGGACAAGGCGGGCTCATGCGAGAAGGACAGGTAAGTTGGAGGTGGAGAAAAACAAATCAAAGGTGTAATCAACACGATTGTTGGAGGGTTTGTAGGAGGAGGGTTGACCAGCTTAGTCCAGAAAAGGCATCTTTGGGCCATTTGGAATGTCAACTTCATTGGCCCTCGGTTGGTAAGACCCTCTCAACCTATTACGTTTACTGATGATGACTTCGGTGATATGGACAAGAAGCAGGATAACCCCATGGTAATCTCAGTAGAGGTTGCCAACTTTGTAGTGTGCAAGGTGTTGGTCGACCAAGGAAGCTCGATAAACATTTTGTATGAAAAGGCTTTCCAGCAACTTGACCTCCCAAAGGGTGCAGTTTAGCTATACGGTGAGCCGTTGGTGGGTTTTTCAGGAGAAAGAGTGGATACTCAAGGGTATGTCAACCTGTTGACTACCTTCGAAACCGTAGACCAATCGAGGACAATCATGGTGAGGTATTTGATCGTTATTGCGGCAATGTCTTATAATATCCTTTAGGGGAGGCCGTTGTTGAATGAATTGGGAGTAGTCGTGTTGACTCCACATCTCACTATGAAGTTCCCTGGTGGTGGTTGGAAGCATACTCGAAGGGTCATGACGATGGGGTTGGAGGCTCAGTATCGAGTAGGTACATAAATAAAGTAAAAAAATCACTTAAATTTCATATAAATAAAATAAAAAATCAATTCTAAAATTAAAAATAACAATTAAATTGCAAAAAATACAAAAAAATAATATTTATTAATTTTAATCAAATTTAAATTTAAAATAATTTAAATAATAAAAAAACTAACATTATATAAGAATTTATTTATTCATACTAAAAATTAAATTGGTTATCACAATCAAACTATAATGCTTACGCAAAAAGGTAATTAATTATAAAATTAAGAAAAAAAAATTAAATCATAGATAAATCACTCATTATATTAGAATTACTTTTACATTTAATTCAAATTAAATTAAATAATCTAATATAAAATAGTAATAGTAATAATGGTAATAATTACAATTTATTATAAAAAAAACTTTATTTTTTTGAGCTTATATTACAAATTGTTATCATGAGAAAATAGTCTATACACTAACAGTGTAGAGGGATTTTACATTGTCATCGAATCACAAACTATCATGTAGAGTAAGTTTGTTGACTTTTATAATAATTACCTTAAAAGTCATACACACCGTGATTTATGATTAGTTGGCAATGTAAAATCTTTTACATTGACAGTGTATAGCCATTAAACTCTTGCTATCATCTTTACTCTCTTTTTTCTTATATTTTATTTTATTACCTTTTTAATAATTAATAAAATAATTGTATTAATATAAAAAATGTTTTTCATAAAAAAAATACACGATAGCATCATAGTCATTTTTTTCTGTTGAAAAGTTACCAAAATTTTTATTTTATTTTTTAATTCAAAATAAATACATAATTATAGTAATTAAGGTAATTATAATGAATATATATATATATATATATATATATATATATATATATATATTCTAATTACATCAATCAATTAAATCATTAAATCATATATGAATTTTGATTTTATATAATGCAATAATCAATTTATTAAATTTTATAAAATAATTTTTATAATTATAGTAATCAATTTCCAATTGATCAAAGTAATAAATAAAATAATTTATTTAATTAATTGTGATATATTGAAACTGTTAAAATTATGCAATTAATTAAAATATTAAAAATATGTGCATCAATTATCAATTATTTGTCAATTATATCATTTATATTAATATAAAAGAAAGTTTTGCCATGTAGGCAGATGTCCATATTCATTTTTATACTAGCCAAAATGTGAGAATTTTTTTTTATTTTTTAATTCATAAAAATATATAGTTAAAATAATTAAGCTGATTTGAATGAATATATATTCCAATGTGTGTGTGTATTTTAGTTAAGGTAATCAATAATATTTTAAATAAAGATAATTAATATAATTTTGACTATTCATAAGCCAATTTTATTTATATTTTTATTAGCGTTTTTTTTAAAAAATATATAATTTACTTTGTACATTCATAGCCATGTAATTATATTTTAAGTGAAGATAACATTGTACATTTATAATTTACTTTTAATATATCACAGATAATGATTTTGTTTTCGAAGAGAAATATTGTACTTTTATTTTTAAAGAATTTAATAATTATTGTAAATAATTAGTACAATGAACTCAGACCATGCAATTTCAGCCCTTGTAACAACCTTCTTTTGTATAGAAATTCAATTTGATTCAATTGCACAATATTCAATTTTGATTTAGTTCTATTCAATTGCATAGGTTAACCTTCTCCTGTATGCAAATTCATATCTCGGATGAAATTAATTATCGATATTTTTATTCTTTCTTTAAGCTTTTATCCTTTTTAATTTTCTTTGAATGTTTATATATATATATATATATATATATATATATATATTCTAATATTTAGTATTTTAACTTTGTTTGCTGACATTATTTCTTAGTTTCTTCACTCTCAACTAATGAAATGATACAAAAAAACTTAAAGTAGGGTTTTATAAAAGAAGATACAAAGAGTTCTATTGCATCATTAAAATAAGGTTCAGTCCAAATTTTTATAATAAATATTTAATATTTTCAATCAATGCAACATCGGTTGACCATTCTCAGGGAACAATTGAATTGATAGCGTCTTAGATGCTTCAATACTTCTAGACATTGGACTCACCACATCTCCTTGGAGATGGAGGGATGTGCACAACTTTTCGTGCACCCTGCAGCATTTCAAATGTAGTGATAAAGACCTTGTAGGGGCTTGGCAATCTTATTATTTGTCATTTAGGACTCTTGTTGTTGGGCCTTGTTGGGCTTATTGTGGACCTTGTTGTAGGCGCCTAAGTGTTGTTTAATTAGGTACCATGTTGACTTTAATTGTTTTTAGTTGTTAGCTAGTGTATTAGTGTTGTTTGTTTTCGTTTGGGCCTATTATGAATTGTTAATGGATCTTTTAGTTAATCTGGGGACTTTTTATTAGTGGAAGTATAAATAGGTCTCTAGGACCATATGTAGAAAACATTTGATATTATTGAATTTGATTAGCTTTTGCTAATTGAGAGAGCATTGCTTCTCTTTGTTCTTACTTAGAACCCTAGATTTTTATCAAAGAAAGCTTTTTTTTTTTTGTGACGTATTCTCCTCGACGTATCAATCCTTGTGATTGTGGCGTTATTCTTTTATTTTCTCATCTAATTCGTCTTTTCTTTTTCTTCAATTTTGATTCAAATTCATGAAGTTCGTGGTGTTGAAAATTAGGATCCAAATTAGGGCTACATCACGCAAGGTCCCTAGGAAACAACTTTAGAAGTTCAAAAGCTAACATATGAGATGTTGGTTAGCGTATGGAACGCTGCATGACAAAAAAACTTTTGAACATCCATCTGACAAAGGACATTTAGATGCCCCACAGTGTGTGCAAAGCTGCATCCATAGAAATGTTTTCAAACATTAAAGAACTAGGACATCCTAGACGTTTGTTAGCATATGAACGCTGACCAACCAGAGAATTTTGAGGGAGTTGAGTTTGGGACATCTGAGATGCTATCTGGTGTGCAAACGCTAACCCATGCAAAAATAATTGGGGAAAATTTTTCCACTCATCAGCAAGCAATGCTGGGCAACATCGGACGTCAGACTCAAAACTCACTTTTTACCTTTTTAGCACATGTTGTTTCTTTCTTCCCATTGGGGTTGACCCCAAATTTAATTTCTTGCTTTATTCCCTTGCTCACTTGCATTAAAGAATAACTTCCCACAAAACATTTATTTGTTTTTTTATAATATGTGGGAAACAAAACCTAACTACAACTGATTTCTAAAAAAAAATAAAAAATATATGGGTTACCTCCTATGCAGTATTTCTTTAACATCACTAGCTTGACACCTATATTGCTTCATGGTCTCTCAAATTCAAGGCTTCAGTGCTTTTTTCCCTTCTATGATGTGTTCCTTTTCTTGAGTAGGCATGTTTTCTTTCTACCACTGATAGTTTTCTTTGTCATTCTTTCTCTCTTTTTAATCATTTTTCTCCGGTTCAAGAATTTCAGCTTCTCCAAACATTCTTCCAGCTCTCCCTTGACATTCTCTTCAGCATAAGAAATATCAATGGCAATTGCTTGCTCAAGGGGAGTGAAAGATGTAATGCCCTAACTTTTCCTTAACGGATTTTTTTTTCTATTTTTCAATGTTTTTGATCTTTGTACCAAATAATGATCTTAAAATTCTAATTGTGCCATTGTGTCCAAAATGTTGAAAAACTTTTAGCCCAGATTTTTAATAAAAATTTCCTAGTCGAAATCAAGTAAAAAGACCATTTTACCCTTAAAATTACTAAATTAGTTTAAAATAGATAAAAATGATTAATAATTAGAAAAAATCTTATACTTAGACTTAAAATTATTTGTAGAATAACAAAATATATTTTTGAGAATTTTCTAGGAATTTCTAAAATTCTCGCGTGAAATGACCAAAATACCCTTAAAGGCCAAAAAAGCTGAAACAGAGACTTTTTGATATTCAAAATTTATGAGAAAATTCCCTAAGCCATGTTTTGGCATAAATTTAATTTTTCTATATTTAAATTGAGATTTTAAGATTTTAATAAATTAAAACCTATTTACAATAAGATTTTAGCTTAAGAATGTGTAGGTTTAACAAGTAATTGTGAAAGGAAAACTTAGGAAATAAATTTTTGTGGATTTTTCCCTAGATGGCCCCCTAAAATACATGTTCAACATGAGTTGGATTGGGCCTCCTTAAGTGAGCCTGAAACTAAGTCCAAGCCCAACTTAAAATAGAATTAAAAATTTGAATGAAAATGACATGTTATTTTATTAATTAGTTACTTCTAGATGGACTTTGGTTACTTAGGGATAAGTATTAGTTACTTAGAGATAGACACTTGTTACTTAGAGATAGGATTCCATTAGTTAGAGATAAGTACAAATCTTATAAGATTTGGTGAATCTTAGAAGATTTGGTAAAAGATTTAGTAAATCTTAAAAGATTTGGTAAAAGATTTAGTAAATCTTACCAAAGATTTGGATAGCCCACGACCCACAGTTTTGTTTGGATTTGGAGACTTGTAGTTCAAATTGGATACTAAACCGATTCCTAAAACTATGGTTTTTACGTAAACTTTCGACTCACATCATTTTCAAACCACTTGACATTTTTGAGTGAAACCAACTCACTCAAGTCACTTTTTATCGCTAAAATCTTTTTTCAAGATCCATTCGGTTTGGAAAGTTGTAACTCAATATTTCCTTCAAGGCAAAAAGATAGGCTTGTTTTCATAGATCAAGCCAGCATACACATGATTTTTATTTGGTGGCTGCATTAAATGGCCAATGGCAACATTTGAATCGGAGTGGCAGATGAAATAACGAATCCTTTGGTCCCAAGTATGTTTTAGGTAACATTTAAGAGCTATAAGCTTTGCATCAAGTATATATTGTAGTTGTATAAATGAAGCTACAAAAGCCTATAATTTATTCTCCCAACAACTTTTCAGATTAGGCAATGAAAACTAGCTCTTTTAGGATTCCCAAGAATTCATCCGTTGGTATTGCGGTTGACATAGGAAGTAAGGGTGTGTTCCATCAAACTAATTAAATGACTAGTCCTAGCAAAATGCATGCTTTCTCTAATCATATGAGAAATGTCTATGACCATTAATTGGATTTTCCTCTAATCACATGAGAGATGCCTCCGTTCCTCTCCTTTTTTCATCTTCTTTTCTTTTCTCTCCATCAATCACACAAATAATTTTTATACACAAGTCCCTTGAATCTCACAAAACAAAACAACAATGGGTAACACAATTCACATGGCTACAACCAGATTATATTTTATACATGTATAAAATTTTTTTTATGACCACAAACAGTATCTAAACATATTTCTAACCAAATGTTAAATAAATTACCACAAATATAATATGCAACTTGCCCAATGTGCCTTGAATTGCTTCCTGGAATAGATAGGGGGGGGGGAGGGGGGAGGTAAAAGATTAATGAAGTGGGAAAATTCAAGGAAACCATATACAAGAATAAGAGAAGGAAAAAGTGTAGGAAATATACCCAAATGAGGATTTGTGAGAGAGCCTCCATGAAGAACAGTGACGTTCTTCCACTAAGCACAATAACTCCGACGTCAATGAGAGTGAGAGAGACCTTGTGCGACTGAGAATGAGCACGAACGAGAATGCAAACTTGAAGGAAAGTTAGCACGACGTTCTTCCATGAAGAACAGTGATGCGTTCTTCCACGAAGAACAGTAATTCTAACATCGACGAGAGTGGGAAAGAGCTTGCGCGAGTGAAAGTGAGCACGAAAGAGAATGCAGACTTGAGGAAAAGTGAGCGCGACATTCTTCCACAAAGAATAGAGACGTTCTTCCATGAAGATCAATGACGCGTTCTTCTACGAAGAACAATAAATCCGATGTTGACAACAGTGAGAAAGAGCTTGCGCGAGTGAGAATGAGCATGAACGAGAACGTGAAGTCAAGGGGAAATGAGCGCGTGTGATTGAAGGCCTAGGAGTGAATAAGCGAGTGAGATAGAGCACAAATGCAAAGGAATTTTAATCAAATAGAGGGTGCATATCAGAATAAGTGCCTTCTATTTGCTTAAATTTTTTTTTGACACATATACAACGCTTATTTAAATAAGCGTTGTATATAGTGTTAAATAGAATGCGCTTATTTAAATAAGCGCTATATATTTGCTCCGTGTTTTATATAGTACGCTTATATTTGGAAGTGTTGTATATACAAATTTTTGACATAGTGTCTATACAAAAAAAATAAAAAATAAAAATACACATACAATAATTCCTAAATTTTTATTAGACAACCTCTTTAAATTTTTAAGCTTACAAATTTTAGTTTTTTTCACACAATTTTTTAATTTATTCAAGTCTAGGATATTTTCCAAAGCTAATTAATTATAATTTCTTTTAATTCTTTTAGCTTAGTTCAAACTCTATTGTTAACAATATTTACTAAAATAATAGCAAGAAAAATAAAATACTAATTTATTTATTTATGCAAATAAGGAAAATAGGAGAAAGAGATTGTCACACGACTCATGATTTGACTCTACTCCACGAAGTTAACTCAAAGGGTGGAGCAATACAGTCAGTAATGTCCCTTAGCACAGCTATCTCAAAATTGATACCGACATGATCACATTTCCATGTGTTGTATCTTCTATTCAACCTGACACTCTACATGCTAATCTTGAGTAGCGCCACATGAGGTCGAGACCATTTGTGCAGGGCAATCGAGTTACCATAACACTAGAGCAACAACTCGATTACCTGAGTTAAGGATGCAAGCCTTAAAAAAATATTCGTTGTTGTAGAACATTCTTGTGTTTATTATGATTTTGGTTTTTATTTTCATGGTGAGGGTACAATATGTCGCATAATTTTCATGGGAATATAAAAAGTTATTTTTTAACCCAACTATTAATAACCTTTCATTTCCACTCCCACATTTTCTTTTCCTCACCATTTGAATTTAAAAAATATTCTATAAAATATTAAATTTTGACCAAGCATTTCTGAATTTATCAAAATAACATTCTTTGATATAATATTTATGAGAATTTACTTGAAACAGATACCATTTAAAAAAATTAACAAAATAAGAAAATTGTGGTTA
Organism: Spatholobus suberectus; assembly: GCA_004329165.1. NCBI lineage: Eukaryota > Viridiplantae > Streptophyta > Magnoliopsida > Fabales > Fabaceae > Spatholobus > Spatholobus suberectus. Next base: position 11,822,960 of record CM014737.1, read on the forward strand.
TCGTAAAAGACGGACCTAATCAAGAATGCGGGTTGAATTTCTGTATTATCTTACATCTGTTTGCTAGATATGCAGAATTTTATCAGAAGTTTCAATAACAAAAATTTAAATGCCTTGTGATTTTTTTTTTCCGTCACATGCAACCCATGTTTTAATATGTCTAACACAGAAAAACCGAAGGCATTGATAGGATTAACATGCGAATTCTGTTTCGACGAACATATGAATCCATCACCTCATTTTTGTTGGTTTCCCCTTTCAAAAACTCTTCATTAGCGCCAATGCATAATTATGGAACAATAGTGGTTAATTTTAATATTTTAGGCCAAGCATGCAGACAAAATATTCAATTGGTTGGTGAGAACTATCTATATTTTGGTTGGTCATGTGCATAGGCATTTTGTCATGCCTCATTAACTATGGGGGGCAAAATCAAGAGCCATGTTCCGAGAACAAAATCCAATGGCCACAAATTTTGAGCGTAGAAAAGAAGCCGAAAACACATTTTGTTTTATAGCAAATTGGTTGGCACCCTAGACCAACACCGTTTACTTGGTTTATACTCTTAAACTAACTTGCCTCATTTTAACCGTTTGTTTGACGTGTCTACCACTATCTATGCACTCTGCGTAACGTGTCACTATAGATCACCATCAAACTGAAATCGTGGGGACAACTGGCCCTGTGGGGCTTCATCACACAAGAGGGACTGTAACGCAACCTATAGAGTTTGGACGAGTTGTCTTAGCCTCCTAGTGGTGCAATATCCCTTTCATGGCTTAAATGGTCAACACCAAGTTGGAAATTAACTAGCATACAAATGACTTCCTCCTATCAATCCGGCGATAATAAGCATCCCTTTGGCTGCCCTTAAAGGTATAGGCTACTAATTATGTACATTCTAGAAATTACATCACATCTTAATACCTATACTTACATTAATTTCATCAACCTTTAATCATTAAGGGAGGACAAATATGGTACCCTCTTACATAATTATGGAAAAATAATTTTCTGGGTTAATCATTTTCTCACTTTCACTTTACTTTCTTTTATACATATTGTGTCAATTATTTTTTTTCCATAGTAAATTAAGCATTGGAATAAGTGACTGTTAGGGGTGTAAGTGGGTTTGACTCAACCCGTTGACCCAACCCGACCCAATTACATTTGGGTGGGTTGGGTTGGGTCATCGGGTTGGGTTTTTTTTATAGACCCAATTAGGTTTGGGTTAGATTACGGGTTGAGACATTTCAAATCTGATTAACCTGACCCAACCCGACCTCTTATTAATTAATAAAAAAAACTATTACTTCACTTAATTAACTAATTAAGTTATTTACATTTCATTTGATACATGGAAAATATTTTTCTTATCAGTGTTGGATTTGTGTGATTGAACTTGTATTTTAATTTGAACATGCATTGGATGTATTTTTCTTATTTTTTCCCCATTTTTTGTGAATTTTTTTGAATTTTTTTAAATTTTCATATTTTTGTATGTGACCCAATTACCCAACCCGATTACTGATCGGGTTGGATTGGGTTGGGTCGTTGGAAAAAAGCTTGAACCCGACCCGACCCAATTAAATTTAATTGGGTTGGGTCTTAAATAGGGGTAAACCCAACCTAACTCAGGCCATTTACACCCCTAGTGACTGTGGTGGCTTTTGCCTTCCGTTATGTTTAGGTACGCATGGCCCTGCCCTACTTATGAGTGGCCAAGATCTTCCTTGAAAATGTTGGCTAAGCATAGAGTTTATGTGTTGAAATTTCAATAAATTTTAATTAAAAATGTGTTGAAAAGAGTACATTATTATATTACTAGCATTTTTTTAAGAGTTAAATAGGTATGTAATGTCAACATAAAAGTTTATACATTATTAATCAATTAAAAATTATTTTTGGTAAGATTTTTAATATAATTACTTTTAAAGCGAACAAATTTATTATATATGATGATTTGTAATTAAATGATAATGTAAAAAACCTTTTATAATAGGGTATATATTATTTATTCTTTCTTTAACCATCATTATTAGTTTGTAGTGAATAAGAAACTGCATGATTTTTTAGCAGTTGAACTAAAACCCTCTCCGAAACAACTTCTTGGCCCACCCTCACAAACCTACCCCCAAAACACGCATTTTTTCCCATCTCTCTAATATTGTATACAAGTGCTGATTGGCCAAACCATGGATACAGAGGAGTTCAGTTTCCCTAGAATCAGTGATACTTGTGCACATAACATTGATTCACCTCCTCTGTGGAATCTGTCACCAGCAGCCTCTCCAAATCCCTACCAAGGAAACAAAGGAGGAGCAAATAAGTGCTTTGGAGCAAAAATAGTAGCTGAGGCCCGGAGGAAGAGCTTTTCAAATGTGGAAAATGTCAGGAAAAGAATTGGACTAGAGGAGGGGGAAGACAGAATGGACTTGTTGTGGGAGGATTTCAATGAGGAGCTGTATTCAACAACAACAGGGTCTGCCACCTCTTCTTCAAGGGAAGTGGTTGAATTTAGATGTGCTCCAGCATTAACTGTTGCCAAGACTAATAATGGTGCACTACTTCCAACTAAGAACAAGCCTGGCATGGTGGTGATTGTGAAGGTCATGAAGAAGCTTTTCTCCATCAATAATTTTCAAGGTAAATCCAGAAAAAGAGTGAGATAATTCTGTGATTATTTGAAAATCAGGCAATTGGGGTTCTGGGTATGATTGATTTAGGAAGAAATTTTCTTGCTTAACTAGAAAGGGTTTTAGTCCATGAGGAGCCTAGTGGGCCAATTGTGCCTCATCAAATTGCAGTGTATATGTAAATAGTGAAGATAAATTATAGAGAATGCTTCTTTGATTCATTGTTACAAGTCACACATGTTCCTGTTAAACACATGTCCTTTCTGTTCTGAATCGTCTGGCTTCCCAGCAGCTTGAAGATTTAGCCAAACTAATGAGATGAAGTAATAGCCTGCATGTACGGAGGTAAAAATTGCCTGAAAACCTCTAGTTTGTGATATCAGATAACTGTTAAGTTTAGGTAACTGACCATATTTAGAAATTGCTTTAGACAACCAACATTTTTTTGAGTACGCAAAGCTCTCCGTTAAATTGCAGAGTTTTCTCATTTCTATTCCTTGTACTATTTTATGAGGCATTATAGTGGTAGCTAAAAATCAGTACTTGTCAAATTGAACACTATACCAATTATTGTCAATAGCATCCCACAGTTGTTGATTGATAATAAATGCTTTTAAAAATTTGTCTTCATATAATCTGGAAAAGGAAAAAAGCTTCTTTCGTGTATTTTTAATTGGATTTTTGGACTGAAAAGGCTATTTTCAAAGGAAAAGGTGAGATGAAGCAAATTAAAAATTAAGAATAATCCTTTTGTGTGTGTGTGTGTGTGAATTTCTTACTGTATGAAAATAGAGGAAATAAGACATTGTTAAAACGGCAAATCATATAATTAGCATGTCGAACACAACAATGAGGTTCTATTTCTATCATTTGATAAAGGAAGGAGTAAAGGATAACGCCTCCATAATTAAACCATGACGACAATGAATAGTTTAAACAACTTGGAAAGGCTTGCCAGTGAAAGATACAATTAAGTACTACTCTGTTTGTAATCGACGCTAGGACTCAATTTAAGGAAGCATCTTCAAATGACTCCTTTCTCTTTACACATAATTCAAATGGCTCTGTATTCCTTGACACTATGACCACGTCTTCTTTGCTATATAGGCCTCTGATCTTGCGGTGTGCTTGGATTAACTTAGGCTAGGTTACATGAATTTGAGATTAACTATGACACATAATTCAAACCGCTGCTGTTTGGTTTTTTTTTTTTTCTTCCCAAGTTTTTAAAAATCAAATAAATCATCACTGCAGAAAAAACTTTTTAAATTGGTTAAAAATAGTCTTTTAAATCGGTTTTACAACTGATTTAAATACAGTCGATATAAAAGAAATTTTCATTTTAAATCATAAATTGAACCAATCTTTTTAAATTGGTTCTACATAGAACCGATTTAAAAGAACCGATTTAAATTTATACTTTTTAAATTGGTTAATACACAACCGATTTAAATTTATACTTTTTAAATCGGTTAATACACAACCGATTTAAAAAGTTTTGTTTTTTTTAAATACTTTTATTGTTTTCACATATACAACCAAATCTTGATAGAAACAGATACCATAGAAATAGCCAGAGAATTCATTTATAACTTATCAACGAACTATCTATTTGAAACTTCATAATATATTTGAAACATATCATATAAAAAACTACTATTCTTTTCTATCTAAAATCATTCTAAACAAACTATCTATTACTTATTTCAACGAAAAATTTTGCCCAACGTCGGCGGATATCTAGCAAGTTCTCATGTGGGAATGGTTTCCTATCAATGAATAACTACAACATAAAAAAATAAGATAAATCATTACCCAACCACCTACAATAATAAGTATTATTGTAACTGAATAAAAATTATATTATCTCGTCCCATGAATCCACAATATCTGCTGAAACTATGGTCAACATATATTTCATAACATAATATCCACACTCATAGTTCCCTACTTGTTTGTTAGCCTACCAGTGAGAACTTGTTTAGAAATGATTGTAAAAACAATTACAAATTGTAATTGAATATGCAGTTGTAAATTACTTACATAAGGGAAAAACCAACTAGGCTTCCTCCGTAGTGACATGTGCTTACCCGCTAATGTTTGATATCCAATCATGACTCTTATTAAAAAATAAATATACAAGACATGTTATAGGTTTCATAATTATAATATAAAGCATGAATGAAATATATTATAAATAAAAAGTTACCTTTCTATTAGCTGTTTCAAATCTTTGTTGGGCTTCTTATGCAACGAACACAATAAAGCCACAACATTGTCCTTAGGACAAATAATTAGCAATTGCCAATGTGAGCTGCATTGGAAAAAGAATATATGTGATGAGATTCAAATATCATTTAAAATCATTTGGGTAAGAAATAACTTGTGCTTACCAATGCAAGTATGGTGTTAGGTAACACCATTTTTGTCCATTATACATCCAATTCTGAATGTAGGCCAGAGAATTTTTATCCTTATTCCCTACTTCTGAATAGGCAATGGGTCAATAAATCTATATACATTCTCCTGGCCCTTTGAGAGACAAAGACGATGCATGTATCTAAAATATACAAAAGAATGTTAAATATAATATTGAAATGCGTATTTAAGAGATTAACAAAAATTAAACTTACAGCAACCATAATTGAAGAACTAAGATATTTAGCATGTCATTGCCAATACAAATTTTCAATACATCCTTTTGGGTGATCCACAGGTCTACACCACTAGGTCTGCCAAGAAATGTCGATTCCCAATCTATTTGAACAACATCCGTCCCCATACTAGATGCCACCTGCCACAAGCGTGTTATTGGACCAACTTCAAGTTCCAATTGTTTAGGTGGAACATCTTTCTTAGACGGTTGAACATCCTATAAAAAAAAAGTAAATATAAAATAAGGTTATAAAATACATTCAAGTTATTTTAATTTGTAATAGAAAAAAAATTATTTAAGATGACTTTTGAATATACCTTGACTGATGTCACCTTTTATAAGTCGTCTCGCCCATTGAATGAACTGTTTAGGTGCTTGTCCAATGGTTTGAACCTCCTCGGTGGGTACAGGAACTTGAGCATATGCATCCCATATTTGTTCAGCCACCACCCTCACCATATCATCCTCAACGATCATGTGGTGTATGGTAGGCCCTAAATTATATACTCTCCCAAAAGCCACTAAACGAACAGGCTTTCCATCAACATATAACTCACACTGCTCATGGATATCAGTGTTAATCTCCTCCCCAGAAGGATCAGCAGCAGCACAGCTTCCCTTTGTGCTGACACGTACAGGAGTATGAGTTTGTTCTGCCTAGACATTTGTATTTTGTTGTGAAAGACCCAAAGATGCCAGCTCCTCTCTAATCTCCCGTCTCAACTATTCTTTAAGCTCATTTCTAATCTCCTGCTTGATTCGCTCCACCTTTTCCCTGGTGACAATTCCTAAGGTGGGCCCACTACGTGAGGGTGGTCCGTAGTAATCACGAATGCCAACACCTCATCTAGCTGCACGAACCGTACCAGGGTGCTCTGGTATCCTAATAACAATAGTTAATACATCCTCATGTCCATAAGGAACAAATGTTCCTTGTGAGGTTTGCTCAACCAGTGAGTCCTACAACATTTAATTCAAGAAATGTGTAAGAAATATGATGTATCAAGTTACAATTACAATTTGAAATCAAAAATGACTTACAATCTTTTCAACAACAACGCATGTCTCGTTTGATATATATCCACCCAATTTTAGCGTGTGGGCCACCTTCTATTTATCCCATCGTTGTAGTGGTGATGGAGGAGCAATATCTGCAACAGAACCAGATGCCGAGGCTTCCAGTTGACGTTGCCTCGCCTTCTCTGTCATCATCTTCTGCTCAAGCAACTTATATCCCCCATGAGACAATCTATGGGGGTGGACATTCTTGGATGCAATCGCTTGTCCCTTTTTTCTCTTCTCCTGCGAATAATAAGACACTGTTAATTCAATAAAAATTAATTAAATATTGTTGTATGATTAGAAAAATATGATTACAACTAAACCTGGAAGACAGAATCCTCCCGGCTTTCAACAAACTTTGCCCACGTCTCCTCATCCAAAAATGCATACTTCTCACATGGAGAAGTGTCTTTCAACTTTCCATATATGTATCTCGTAATGAGCTGTGTCTTAAATGCCCTCCAACTCTCAACCACAAGTGACAGTAATTTCTTTCTCAACATGGCATTATATGGAACATCATAAGTCAACTACAAAATAAAATTAAATAGTTAATGTATGATAATAATATGGTTAAATATAATTTATATATTTGAGATTGTAGAAGTAAAATACCGTGATATTTTTCCATATTTGATTCTTTACACTCTCCTCCACATGGTCCTAATCCTCATAAAGGATAGAGACCTTACTCCGAGCAAGGACGCCCACAAAACTAATGAATTTTGTGGCATTTTCCCCCTCAAGTGCCCCACTAAGCATGTCAAATTGAATTGATATCAGATGGTCACTAGCTCGACTGAGAGTCAGTTCTTTTAAATGTGTACCTCGTCTACCCTTTTTTGGTAGACGGACTTTTTAAATCGGTTATGCTGGAACCGGTTTAAAAAGTCAACCGGTTCCAGCATAACCAGTTTAAAAACTTGAACTTTTTAAACCGGTTCAGCTTGAACCAGTTTAAAAAGTGCACAAGGATATTATTTTAATTTTAAAAATGAGTTTTTAAATCGATTATATTCGAATTGATTTAAAAAAGTTTTATATAATTTCAAAAATGCCACTGCGTTTCTTTTTTAAACCGGTTCGATATTAATTGATTTGAATTCCAGCTTTAAAATCTGTTTTGTGTAGTAGTGAATCTTTTCATAACATAAAAAGGAAAAATTATTAATTTTTTGTTAAGAAAAAATAATAAAATAAATTAACCGATTTTTGGGGGTGGAATTTAACTTTTTTATTTGTATGATTTTTTATAATTTATTTAATTCTTTCTACACTTCTTTCTTTCATACTTCTATTCATTAAAGCAATACATTTTTTTTCACTTTATTTCCTTTTTATTTCTACTCCACCTATTTATTTTCCTCTTATTTTTTCCTTCCTATTTAATTTCTCATACAAATAGAGCAATTATGTATAACTTCAATTATTTAAAATATTAATTTACGTTTTTATTAAGTCTAACCTTTTCCGTAATTATGCTTGAAAATTTACTCATTTGAATTTTATCTTTTATTAATGTGCATATAAAAGCTTTAAATTATGTTATTATTATGCAAATAAAAAGGAGAAATAACATATTCTCCCTCTTTTCCATTACTTTTTTGGTTTGTTATATTTTTATATTATTTTAGAGATTACATTTAATGCTTGTATAAATGAAAAAAAATTCAAGTTTAAATTTTTGTAATATCTTCTCTATATATAAGTTAGAGTAACTATCTTATACGAGAGTGTTTTTAGGGATCATTTTTCAACGAGAGTGTTCTTAGCTATGATTTTTTCAACGAGGGCATTGTCGAAAATTTGTTTAATCTCTTATCTTTTTTAATCTATCATTTTTATTTTTATTTCTAAATTAAATTTTAATATTTTTAAAAAAACTATTAGTAATTAAAAATAACCTTGTATCACAATATAAATTATTTATCATAAACTTAAATTATAATTTATATGATCAAAATATTTATTTATTACAAATTTTAATTATAATATAATTTACATATTCAAAAGTATTTATTTTTATAAATTTTAGTTATATAAAATAAAAATTTATCGTGTGTATTGCACATGCTAAAATACTAGTTGTAGTTAAATAGTGTACCTTCTAGGTGTCAGCATGGTTGACTACCTAAGCCATGGTCAAACCTATTGAGTTTGAAATACCAAGTCAATCGTGTTCACTAATATCCTCTCAAACTCCACCAAGGTTACTATGATGCGAGATTTCCACCTAGATAGTTGCACCCACGACAAATATCAGTCACAATGAACATCTAGCTTGATGATTTGCCAAGATCCCCTTATCCACGAAATAACCCCTTCCCTTCCCTCCGTATATATAGGAACATCATTGTAAAAAGAGATCATCTTTATATATATGTACCAAAGGCTTTCTAATACTAGAGAAACTAAGTTAAGGTCCCTAGAAAGTTTATAAGAACATTTGGCGCCCACTTTTGTGGCTTGGTAAATCATTTCCCAAGCCACTACATTTCACCATGGCACGACTTCGGAACAACCAAATGGCCAACAACACAGGGGAGGTGATGCTCCAATAGCTTGTGAAATGCATGGAACAGGAGAACCAGCTAATGCTGGAAGAGAACAAAAGGATGAATAAGAGGGAATATCATGTTATGAAAGATTTTTCCTAGTACTCTTATAGGATCGACCCTCCAATGGTTTGCTATCCTATCAAAGAAGTCAACCTATGATTTTGAAGAGCTATTAGAAGCTTTTCTAAACGAGTTCGACTCCAACTTTGTAAGAAAATGGAGTCCAAGCCATAGTTCTAAATTGCAGGCCACAACATGTATTGCGGCTACAATATTGCGGTTGTGAAGCTACCTGCAACCGCAATGGCCCATAATTATGGTGTGAACTAAAATCACAAGAATTGTTGCAACGCAACTGCAACGGGGCCACAACAGAGCTACAACACCATCTTGTTCCATTTTTTTGTGAAAAAAAAACAAATATTTAGACTTAAATCTTTTATTCTAACTGGTGTGGTCGTGTGGAATGTTGGGGAAGGGAGGGAGACATTTGGTGGTGGCTGATTTAGGTGCTGGTAGGCTGCGTGATGCATTCAAGGCAAGGAAAAATGGTGAGGTGGTAGGGGTAGGCCAATAGGGGGAAAAGTAAGGTGGTGGGGGTAAGGGGAAAGGTGAAGTGCAAACATAAAATAATTTCACGCCGCAACGGCCGCAATCCACATTGCAGCAATCGCAATACTTGCAATCGCAATCGCAACCACAACTGCAATTTAGAACCATGGTCTAAGCTCTTTATCCTATTCTAGGAGGACGATAAACCTTTTAAGGATTACATTAACAGGTTCAATCAGGAGGCCATGCATGTGAAAAAGTTGGACCCAAGATCCACCTTTGGGCTATAATTATACCAAGCCTAATTAGTTGTTCTACCTAGTTCTTCAATGCTCAACATTCCTCGGTGTAATGCCTAAAGGCCCTATGGAACTCACAACATTCCATTATGTCCACATTGTCCGACTTTCCCTTTGCATATAACCTCGCTAGATGTCCCTTCGCCAACATGATTTAAGTCAAGAAGAAAGTTGTAGGGGAAATCAATGCGGAAGAATTCATGATGGCCAAAGATGACAAAGGGATATGCTAGCCCGCACCAAGCTGGGGGTAGCAATTCGGCCCACTAACTCAATTAAACTAGTTGAGAAGTCTCATAAGGGAAGATCGAGACAACCACCTAAGTATCACTATGCCCCACCTAATGTAAGGCATTACGAGATGATTAGCAGACAATCTACCCCACCATCGAAGAGTGAGTCGGATAATATGGACATAATCAGACTTTGTGAGTTTTATAGGGCCTTTAGGCATAATACCAAGGGATGTTGAGTACAGAAGAACTAGATAGAACAATTAATTAGGCTTGGTCGTCTAAGGAATTATATGTGTGATGGCTAGTCTTGGGATAAAGGAGATAGAATCTCACAAAGGCGGGATAGCTGCCCAAGGCAAGTCGATGACATAAAAGAATTAGACGAGAGAAGGTCGAAGAACCTAAGAAAGCAGAGTCCATCCACACCATTGTTGATGGCTTTGCTGGAAGCAGCCCCATGAGTGTGACACAAAAAAGACACTTTAGGGTCGTCATGTCCATCCACATAACAGCATAATCTTTTTAGATGAAGACTGTGCAAGCATAAAATACCTTGACCAAGACAACTTGATGGTTGTCACTGGTCACAATCAACATGGAGGGATGTTCGGTCAGAAGGACACTAATCGACTAAGGGAGCTTAGCCAATGTACTGTTCCAAGGCACTCACAAAAAGCTAGCCATAACTAGTGACACCATTCAGCCCTTCAATGATGACTTGGTCAGATTCTCTTGCAAATAAGGAGAAGTTGAAAGATATGTTAATCTTAACACCACCTTAGGCTTACAAGGGAACTACAAGATAGTAAAGGTAAAGTGCCTACTAGTTAATGCTATTACATCTTATAATATTATCACAAGTCATCTGATAAATCAATTTTGAAATATCTATTTGTGATTTATAATTGGTCTAATTGACTTCTATTTGTGCTTAATCTTAATGGTTGAGTTTTGGATTAATAGGCTTCATTGGGCTTAATTGCTAATCATTGTTGATTTTCAGATTTTCCCTCATTTTGACCTTGCTATATTTTGCAGGGAATATTTGGAGTTGTAGAGGCCAAAATTTAACGTTCTAGGTGTCTCTGGAAAGATAAGGAAAAGAGTTATAATTCCATGTTTCATGAGCTTTGGCTAATTTTGATGAATTCAAGGAGAAAAAGGAGCCACAAAGTTGAAGATGTTGTTCTTGTTGGCAGCCTGACATAGGTGGAGTATTTTGAAGATATCTTGAGTTGTAAAGGTCAATGACGTGAAACTGGTGCCTAAATTTTGAGGACAAAATTGTCTACAACCTTCAAGAAGACATTAAGGGCAAATTCGGCCATCTGAAGGGCCAAATAATTGAAGGACAGTATTAGCATGATTTAGAGATAATAGATCTGATTAGGATATGTTTTACCTTTTTTTATCGTATCCCATCATTAAAATGAGGATTTTCATATTTTCTTTAGGACTTGTAATCGTTAGGATTTGATTAAGATTTATTTAGGATTTACTTTCTATTACTTGTTTTTTTTTGTTATAAATGGGAATTGATGTAATTGAGAAACTGTAACATCTTGTTTTCCTAATGCGTGATTAAGTGTTTTAATAACTAAAACCAGGAACTTAAATATGTAATCTAGGTGATTAAAAGAAAGAAATGAATTGTTGTGTATGGTTTGTTATATGTGGTGAAAGTGGTGAATTATCTGTTTGAATTTTTGGTTTGAATTTAGGAAGTTTGAGATATGTGCTTGAGTCAATTTGGTTATGTTGCAAGAGTAATTTTGGGTTTTGAGAGAAAAACAGTTGAGTTAAATCAGTTTTGAGATAAGAGCAGTGGTTTGGTGAGATTTGGGCCTCAGTTGGTCAAAAGTCCGTGTAAGAGTTCTGGGGAGCTTAGATATAAAAGGTGGAAAGGGGGGAAAGCCCCTCATTCTCTCAATTCCTCTCTCTCTCTTCACTTTCTCACTCATCTCTTCTTTCTTCTCTTCATCTCTCTATCTTTCTCTTTAGAATCTTTCAAGTTAGCATGGGTATTAGAGGATTCCAAGTTTAGTTCAGTGCTTTGGATGTGAGGAGGATCAATCTCTTGAAGTTTTGGCTCAAGACATCAAATTCGCAAAGAACCTAAAATTGGATTTGGAAGCTTTTGAGGTAAGGGAAGCTTACTATTGCTTGATTCCGTGTTTGTGGTCATTGATATGTGGATTTCTTGCCTTGGAATGGATTGATTTTGGTGGAAATTTTAAGTATGGAAGCTTTGATATAAAATGCGTTCTAAGAAGGGATTGAGATTTGTGGTTATTTTGTGGTTAAAATTGTTGTATAATCGGTTAAAAGTGCATTGAAAGTGTTTAGAATTAATTTGGAATGATTGTATAGCAATTAGAACTCAAGGAATTGAAGAATCGAAGCCTAAATACTCTTTGCAGTGCAGGCCACGCCGGGCGACAGTTCCTTCCCACTGGGCGAGGTTCTTCCCGAGCCAAGAAGGTGGCTCCTGGAAGAATGTCGTCAGGTGATGTTTTTGTCTCGCCAGGCGTCGATTGACCTGAGGCAAAAATAATGGGTTTTAGGCAATATGTCGCCGAGCGGCAGTGAAGTGTCGCCGAGCGGGATGCTGCTAAAAAAAATATATATGTGATTTTGTTATTTTAGTAGAGTGAGACTTGAATCCAAGTAAGAATATGCAAGGTAATTGATTGTCTTGGATTTGATGTGTAGGGATAATCCTTTGAAATATTAGAAAAATGTTTAGATTTAAAAGAAATTTAAATTTTTATGGTATGCTTGATTTTGAGGATATTTATGTTGTTATAAATTAGTGCTTGTTAGTGATGTTATTGGTGGCTTGCGATGTTGTTGACAATGTTATTGTGTTTTTATAATGTTGTGGTTATGTGTGATGACTCCATTGACACATGTAATTGTTAAATGTACATTTTAAGATAATAAAATGTTCACATGTTTTTCTAAAGTGGTTCTTGGTTTTCTTCTTAATTGTTATGGAGTTATTTTGATAAATCGTTAGAAAGAGGTGGTCGGGTGGAAGGTTGCCTAAGTAGGGACTTCCACTAGTTGTAGAATGTTATGATAATGAAATATAATGATGGAGACCAAGGAGGCCTAATTGGAAGTCCAAAGGAAGAAAAGCTTGAAGATGCACTACAAGGACTTGGTGGGCCCATGACAAGGTTAAAAGTAAAGAAGGCCAAGGAAGTTTTAGATCAAGCAGTGAATAACCTTCTCCCACTTAAGTCAAATCTAGAAGGAGAAGCACTCAAGATGGTCCAAGTAATCCAAGTTATTGAAGGGCCTAATGTAAGGGCATGACTTTTATTTCATTATGTATTTAGTTTTCTTCTTTTGTTTTGGAATAATTTTGTAATTGGACCTATTGTTTTTGGGCTAATTTAAGCGCATAGAGAAAATATGGTTAAGCGCTGCCTCCTTTTTAGGCTTGGGCCAAATTACACTAGGTCAAGCATAAGCTACTGCTTCCTTGTTAACCTAGCTGCAACTTATAGTTAAAAAGGGGAGGTGCCACTTTTCCCTATAAATAGGGATGTGTTTCCTGTGTTTTCACACTTTTGAATAAGATTATATTGTCACTCCTTTTGTGAGTTTAAGAGCTGTGTCTCTTTTGGGTTCTTTGATAGAACCTTCTTGGTTCTTATCAAAGGTTTCCATACCTTTGTGGCGAATCTTCGCTGGACTTATCACTCTCTATAGAGTGTGGTGTCTTCCGCCATCTCCTTTCCTTTTCCCGTCTTTTTATTTTTAATTCATATACTTGCCATTTCTTTTCCATTCTCTTTTCAATTAGTGTCATTACTTCAAACTTTACTCTTTGTGCTATTTCATCTTCTTATTTTGTTTATACTTCGTTAAACAAGATAATCAACTCAAAGGAAGATTTGTAAAAATAATATGATTCCCATCAGGATCACATCATGTGGTATCAGAGCCCGGATCCTAGAGTTGGTAGTGTTCTTGTGTTTGTGTGTCCTTTACTGCCTTGTTTATTGTCTTTATTATGCCATTAATTGTCAATTATTGCCATTTATTATCATTAACTATCCTTAATTGTGTCATAATTGAGTCTTAATTGTCATAATTATCCTTAATTCTGCATAATTTATTTCTCTTTAATTTTGCGCGATTCATTTCATGTCTTATAGCACCTGAAAGACTATATACCTTATTAGGCATATAATATCTGTTGCAAGTGCAAAACAAATAGGGGGTAAAAATATATATATATATATATATATATATATATATATATTCTAGAACAATAAAATAAAAAAAAAGAATAGTAAAAAAAAAGGAAAAAAAAATGAAGAATTAAAAAAAAATAAAATTCCCTTTGCACTTAAATAATCTTAATTTGGTTGCCTTAAGGAATTCATAAGAGTGGTGTTGTTCTCAATATCCAAACTTGCGCATTTCTTCTTTATCTCTTTCATTATTCCTTTTTTTGTCTTTCTTGCAATTCCATTTGAGTTTTACCCTTTTCTAATTAGCTTTTCTTGTTTGTCTTTTAAATTCCTTTTTTTGTTTTGTCTAGAGTTTTTCCTTATATCGACTTCTGAGTGATAACTTTTGTGAGACTTGTTACAATTGTATGTGCTTTTGATAATTGATGCATGCTTGGGTTTTATTTAAGAACTTAAAAAGAGGACTTGAGTGGTAAAAGGCAAGAGCATTTTCAATTAAAAAATCAAAAGCCAATTTTTGAGAGAAACACGAGTGGACTCATCTCAAAGAGTGTAAACACGTGAGAAGAGTGGTGAGGTCCTTCAATCTTAAACTAAATTCTATCTTACCACATTTTTCTAAAAAGATGAGTGGAAGAAGTACACCCCCGTCCCCTAGGACGGCAACCTTAATGCACACCTTAACAAGAGAGTTAGAGAAGTTTAGGGTGGAGATTAACACAAGGTTAAATAATGAAAGGAGGAGAGACTCTCAGCATGAGGTCTCGCATGAGGATGAAGATTCCTACTATTCGAGTAGAGAGAGGAGAGATAGGAGAAACAATGAAAGGAGAAGGAGACATGGGAGGAGTGAAAGAAGTTATGAAATGAGACATAGAAGGTATAGGAGTGATGAAAGAAGAGGAGAGTTAGGAGGAGTAAAGACCCAAGTCCCTTCTTTCCAAGGAAAGAATGATCCCGAGGCCTATTTAAAGTGGGGAACTAAGGTTGAGCAGATTTTGTCCTACCACCATTATAATGAAGAGAGGAAGGTAAAGGTGGCTGCCCTTGAATTTTCTAACTATGCCTTAATTTAGTGGGACCAAGTACAAAAGGAGAGGGAAAGAAATAGGGAGTACCCCATAGATACTTGGGAGGAGATGAAAAGTTTAATGAGAAAGAGATTTGTACCTTCATGGTACCATAGGGAGTTGTAGAATAAACTCCAAAGGCTTACCCAAGGAAGTCGAAATGTTGGTGAGTATTTCAAAGAGATGGAGGTGGCCATGATAAGGGCCAATGTTGTTGAAGAAAGGGAGGCTACCATGGCACGTTTCCTTCATGGTCTAAACCGTGAGATAGGAAACATCGTTGAGTTGCAAAACTATGAAGAACTTGATGACTTAGTGCATCAAGCCATAAAGGTGGAGCAACAACTCAAAAGAAAAGGTGCATGGAAGAAGTCCTCTTACAACCTTAAGTCTTTTACTTGGAAGGACAAACAACTGAAGGAAGGCACCCCTACACATCTCAAGGAAGGTATGGTTTCTAAGCACTCTAATAATTTTCCTTCCACTAATGGTTCTTCTTCTTCTTCTTCTAAAAGTAGGAACATTAAGTGTTTCAAGTGCTTGGGAAGTGGACACATAGCTTCTCAATGCCCAAACAAGAAGGTAATGGTGATAAGGGAGAATGGACACCTCTCTAGTGACTCATGTCCAAATTCCCCACCCTTAAGCGAAGGTGAAGAAGAATGTGAAGTTTATGCTCCTCATGGGGACTTATTAATGGTAAGGAGACTCTTAGGTAATCAAGTCATGGCAAAGGACTAAAGCCAAAGGGAGAACATCTTCCATACAAGATGCAACATTCAAGACAAAGTGTGCTCATTGATTATTGATGGGGGAAGTTGTACCAATGTGGCAAGCACTTGTTTGGTAAGTTAACTTAATCTCAAAACTACACCTCACCCGCGACCTTACAAGCTTCAATGGCTAAGTGAGAGTGGTGAGTTGTTAGTGAATCAACAAGTATCGGTAAGCTTTTCAATTGGTAAATATAATGATGATGTTTTGTGTGATGTTGTTCCTATGGAGGTTAGTCATATTCTACTTGGAAGGCCTTGGCAATTTAATAAACATGCTCTTCATGATGGTTTTCTAACAAGTACTCTTTTGTTCATGATTCCTTGAAGATCACATTTGTACCCCTCACTCCTAAGGAGGTTTGTGAAGACCAAGTAACCCTAAAGCTAAAGAGGGAGCAAGAGAAGAAGGACATGAAGGAAAAGTCAAAGGGGAAAGAGAAGAATAAAGACAAAAATTGTAACTGAGAAAAAAATAGAAAATTTATTTGCTAGGGAGAGTGAGATTAAGAGAGCTTGCCTTGCAAAGCAAGAGATGTATATTTGTTTGTACAAGGACCTATACTTAAACTCTAACTCTAAACCCCTTCCTAGCGAAATTGATTCTCTTTTGTAGGAATTTGAAGATGTCTTTCCAAAAAGTGTTCCTCCTGGACTGCCTCCTTTGAAAGGAATTAAGCACCAAATGGACTTCATTCCAGGAGCCTCTTTGCCCAATAGGCCCGCCTATAGGACAAATCCTTAAGAGACTACAGAGATTCAAAAACAAGTGGAGGAGCTATTGCAAAAAGGATGGGTGAGGGAGAGTTTAAGTCCCTATGCTGTGCCCGTCATCTTTGTCCCCAAAAAGGACTGTTCTTGGAGAATATGTACTGATTGTAGGGCTGTAAATAATATAACTATCAAATATAGGCATCCCATCCCTAGGCTAGATGATTTACTTGATGAATTGCATGGTGCATGTTACTTTTCTAAAGTTGATTTAAAAAGTGGGTACCATCAAATTAGGATAAGAGAAGGGGATGAGTGGAAAACAACCTTTAAAACTAAATATGGATTGTATGAGTGGTTGGTGATGCCCTTTGGGCTTACGAATGCGCCTAGCACCTTTATGAGGTTGATGAACCATGTGCTGAGAGAGTTCCTAGGCCAGTTTGTAGTGGTGTACTTTGATGACATATTAATCTATAGCATAACCTTAGAAGAGCACCTTGAACACCTTCGGGTCGTATTAAGTGTGCTTAGAAAGGAAAAATTGTATGCAAACTTAGAGAAGTGTGTTTTTTGCACCGACCATGTGGTTTTCCTAGGCTTTGTTGTGAGTGCTAAGGGAGTGCAAGTGGATGAGGAAAAGATAAAAGCTATTCAGGAGTGGCCTACACCTCAGTCAATAAGTGAAGTGAGAAGCTTTCATGGGTTAGCTAGCTTTTATAGGAGGTTTGTAAAAGACTTTAGCACCATAGCTGCGCCCTTAAATGCGATAGTAAAGAAAAATGTGAGTTTTAAGTGGGGGGAAGCGCAAGAGATAAGCTTTAATACACTTAAGGATAGGCTCACTAATGCACCCATACTTGCATTACCTAATTTTTCTAAGTCCTTTGAACTTGAATGTGATGCATCAAATGTGGGGATTGGGGATGTTTTATTGCAAGAGGGTCATCCAATTGCATACTTTAGTGAAAAATTGCATGGTTCAATCTTAAATTATTCCACCTATGATAAGGAATTGTATGCACTCATAAGAGCATTGCACACTTGGCAACATTACCTCTTGCCAAAAAAATTTGTAATCCATAGTGATCATGAGTCACTAAAGTACTTAAAAGGGCAAGGTAAGCTCAACAAAAGGCATGCCAAGTGGGTTGAATACCTTGAACAATTTCCTTACGTGATCAAACACAAGCAAGGAAAGGTAAATGTTGTGGCTGATGTGCTTTCTAGAAGGTTTTCACTGCTTGATCTAAAACTTCCTTGGCCTTCTTTACTTTTGACCTTGTCATGGGCCCACCAAGTCCTTGTAGTGCATCTTCAAGCTTTTCTTCCTTTGGACTTCCAATTGGGCCTCCTTGGTCTCCATCAATGCAAAAGGCTAGATTGGGCCTGCATGGAGTTGATAATGACGGTTGGACCACAGGTGGTGCTGAATAGGTCACGTGGTGATATGTTGAAATATATATATATATATATATATATATATATATATATATATATATATATATATATATGATTTGATGATTGTTATGATTGAGTTGTTATCGTAGATTATGCATACATGCATATGTGTGGGTTGAGGTTGTGTGGGCCTCAAGCCGTGATGTGGGTAGGCATGTGGAGTGAAAAGGTGACCAGAGTTGGAACTCAGATGGGCTTAGATGATAACCAGAGTAGGAACTCAGATGGGCCTAGTTGGTGACCAGAGTAGGAACTCAGATGGGCCTCCACCCTAGTGCCTACGCTTGTGTGGTTGATTTGTTGTGGCTGTGTTGATGTTGTATTGAAAGACATGCATTGGTATGCATATGTTGGTGGCTAAGGTAGTTGACGATGGACCTCATGCCATTGTGTGGATAGACAACTGAGGTAGCTGACGATGGACCTTAAGCTGTTGTGTTTGTGGATTGGATATGTAGAGGTTGAAAGTATGATGCATTAGTATTGTGATTGATATCACTAAGTAAGAATGTGACTATATATCATGAAATTTTATTTGAATTTTTATATAAATGAAGTTTTCGTCTATAACTAATGATGTTGGTGGTAGTAATGGTAGTGTTGTCGTTGTTGTTATGATTACTTGGTAATTGTGGTTGTTTATTGTCGTGGTTGTTATTATGATTGGAGATGGTGGTAGAGATAAGGACGATGCCTTGTTGTTGATGTGGTTTCTATTTTCTATTTGATTATTGATATGGAATGGGGGGATTTTCTATTATTTTACTTTTAAAATATATGTTTTATTATTCAAGTAAGCTTACCCTTGCATTGTTTGCACGTGTGGTTCGTGCTTGTGATGATCACGTCGTTTGGCGTGGGAGTAGAAAGAGAGGTGTCTGCAGATCCAGCTTCTCAAAGCTGATGGAGGAGGTCTCAGATGAAGACTTTTGGAGACCCTTTTTGGGTGGAGCTCTTCTGGAAGCTCCTTCCTTTTATTTTGGTTTTGATGTAAACTTGTTATATAGTTGACCAGCTATAGGAAGTTATGTTATTGTATGTAATCTTGATCGTACATGATACCTTTGGATTTTTATAAATTTTATAGTTATGAATTGGGATATAATCAGATTTTGTTAATGTCTAAACTTATGATTAAATGGTGAGGAATATGAGTAGTACTGTAGCGACAGAGGGTCGTTACAGAAACACCTTTTTGATTACATGGAGATTTTTGTGTAATTGAAGAAGTCATTTTTCTCTCTTCTCCTCTTTGACTTCTTTGTTCTTTTGTATTTCTTTTTTTCATTTATTCTTCGATGGCAATGACTATGGAAGGCTAAAGGTTTAATCAATTCAAGGTGTAACATCCCCAGAATATGCTTATACCAATTATGTTAATATTAGATAAATAAATGTCTTATTATGTTATTTTCATAAATACTTTGCATAGGATAGGATGTTATCTTGCATTAGGGTTTATAAGTGGGTTAGAGTTTGTTAGTTGAGAAAAAGACCATTAAGCCACAAAAGGGACCATGGCCCTCTTAGTCTTAACCCACCACTCTTCCCCACATAATTTACAACACACACTCAAGAGAAAGGAAAAAAGAGAAAGGAGAAATGAGAAGGAGAAGGAGGAAGAGAAGGAACAAATGACACCCACACCCTTAACCACCCTCAAGGCTCTTGGTAAGTGCTTTTTATCCCTTCCCTTCCCCTTACCTCCCTTAATCTTGAACTGATTTGATGGAATTGATGAGTTGGGTTTTAAACTCTACTTTTGCTAAATGGGGAATTTGGTGTGTTTTGTATGATGCATGGTTTTTATTGATGGAACTGTTTAATACAAGTCGAGGGAAGCTTGATTGGGGTCACTTATGACACTTTAAGGGGGTTGTGGCCATTAATGGCCAGATGCGAACTGGGTTTGCAAAAATCACGATCTGCTAAATCACAGTCTTCATTGAGCGAGCCAAGTTCCCCAACAATGCTTGGATCACTGATATAGAATTGCTAAGCAGGGTTAGTCTCGCTAAGCAAAAGTTAAGGTCTAGAGAGGGAGTCTTTCCTTCGCTTAGTGAGACAACTTTTGGTTGAGCGAGAGGGAAACCTGCCAAGAGCAAACGTGAGAGTCTTGTGCTAATTCGTTAAATAAAGGTCATCTTCGCTAAGTGATAAGGGTCTAGAGAATAACTCTAGAACCTTTGCACCTTATTTGCTGAGCGACTTTTTACTCGCTAAGCGATAGGTTCTCACTCGCTAAGTAGGGTCATGCCTTCGCTCAATGAAAGACCCCTAGACCTGCATAATCATTCATACCATTATATGATGCTTCTTTAACTTTATACATTAAGAAATACTACCTAATGATATATTGTTAATGCATATGTACATGAAGGAGTCTCTATTGGGAAAAAGAGGTTAGTAACCCCTCCGGATGCAATGGAAGGACAAATGCTATTGAAAAGAAAGAAATGCATGCTAAGATTGAGGTGCCTTTTTTGGACAAATGGTCAGGATTCCATCACTTCCTATTTTCCAAAGACCAATGGCTAAACCTCTTGGGCCAGAAGGGTCTATAAGTACGAGGTCATGGCATAAGAACAAGGGGGCATTCCTTGGATGATTAGGTTCAATACATTGCTATAGGACGAAAAAAGAAAAAAGATTAATATTAAGCATGCAAAACTAAATGTTAAGTCATGTTAAGTTATGTTTATGATTATGTAACTGTTTAAGTAGAATTCTAGATGAATGGTGCATTCATAAGGCACATATATATTATTGCATGTTTATAGCATTTATAGAGACATTGTCTCATTAGTTTAGTTTTTTTAATGTTTCGGAATGATAGGTACAAAGAAGGAGGAAGAATAGCCTTAAAGATAATGATGTTTTAGTATTCTATATCTTTAGGCTAGCTTTTGAAAAACAATTTATGTATTCTTTTGTATAGTGATCCCTTAACCATGGGGATTCCCCTTTACGATGTATATGATTATGTTACTCAGGAAGTATGTATGACTCTAAACAGTGAATTTCTTAAGTAATGGCATCCAATATTGTGTTATCCTTATAAATTGTTTTCATTATCCGCACTCTAATGATTAAAATGTAAAGCTTAAGGTAATACCTCTTAGGGTAATACACAAGGGCTACAATGAATGTGGTTAGGATTTGAGTTCTTATTTTAAATTCTGAACTTTATATGCATATCTTCTCCTTTCTTTTGTTGTGATTTTGTTTTTTGCAATTGTGAATTGCCTTTTCATAATTGAAGGAAAATTAGGTTAGAATTGATTAATTTGAATCTAATTGAGGTTAGGTAATCGATTGATAACCTAAGTCAAATTATGCACAAATTAACATTAATTTGGGGTTGCGATTATGATTTCAATTTTCTTAATTATATTCTAGGTGATTATCTAGTGAAATTCAATTTGACAAATATGCATATGAAATTCTTATATCTTTGAACCATGATAACTATGACATAGGAATTTGACTCTTAGATTGGTGTTTTATTACATTGATTTCTTGTTTAGTGTTTTCTGTTTTCTTTCAAATCAAAACCTCCCTAATAGGATCAGAATCAATTAAAGAAATTAAAGGATATGTTAATCTCAATACCATCTTTGGCTCACAAGGGAACTACAAGATAGTAAAGGTAAGTGCCTATTTACATCTTACAATATTATCATGGGTCAACCTATGTGCTAAGCAACATATCCAACATTAAACATTGCTTTGTAAACACTTAATCAAACACTAGTAAAAATGAAATGTCTGTTTTTGGTTAAAGATGTTTTTTCTTTTTCTTTTTGGTTTAGATCTAATAATTGATTCAATGACCTATCACAGAGTTTCAAATTCATATCTTTTGTTTATTAACCCAATTTAACTCATATTTGTTTTAATTTAATTTCAAGAAAATAATCACTTATTTTTATTACTTAGAAGTTTTCTCAAAAAGTTAGAAAAATGAGACTAGTTCTCTAAAATAAGCTGAATATTAAATACACATATACTTATTTGAAAATTTGTTATAATAGAAAAATATCGAAAAATATTTAAAATGTGCTACAAACTATTTTGCCGGTTGGGATTAGTGATGACACAAACTACATATAGTACTAAACAAAATTCTGAAAAATGTTATAGAAAATAAATTGTAACAAGTCTATATTATTAAAATTGTATAACTTCAATAATAAAAAAGTCTTGAATTTTCTTAATTATAGTTTAATAATTTTTCTCACGAATGAAATTAAAAATAAATTTATAATGTCACAAACTCTGATTTAAATTTTTCAGTGCACATCCAATAATTGTTATTTAATTTTTTTAACCTTATATATATATATATATATATATATATATATATATATATATATATAATAATAATAATAATAATAATAATAATAATAATAATAATGTTAGTTCATTTATTTAATACATACAAGGGCTTTTAACATTTTTATTTTTATTTAATTATCTTCAGTAAATAAATCTCAATCTACTACAACTTAATTTTTATAATAAAAGTGCAATGAGTAAAGAATGTTTAGATAGAATTTTTAACATTTAAGAAAATTCAAAATAATTTTAAGATTATATTAATATGAATTCAGAATTTGTTACTTTAAAATGTTTCATGAATTATATTAATTAAAAATAATAGTATTCTTAATATATATTCAAATTTAAAATAATTTAGGAGAACTTATTTAAAATATTAATTAAATGACAAATAAAGTATATATAAATTATAATATAAATTTATTAACTTATATGAACTATAAAAATATGTATTGAATCTTTTTTTAAATGTGATAATAAATATAATTTATTCTAAATAATAATGAGAATGATACAAATTTTTAGCATATATCCTCAAGTATGAAATTTGTAATGATTTACTTTTATGATAATAATGTTTAAAATATATTTACTAACTTCAAATTTCACACCTTTGCGAAATATATCATAATTAATGATTGTGATATTTAATATTATTATTTAGGTTATTTATATATTACATTTAATACATATGGCGTTTAATATTAACGTGTATATAATTTTAATCAAATAATATACTTATAAATTTAACTTGTGATAAATAATATAATAATAAAAAAAATAAACTTGTTTTGAATATATTTTAGGTTTTAAATTTAGAGTTTAATGGTCATACACTGTCAGTGTAAAAAGTTTTACACTGTCAACCAATTGGAATTCACTATTGATATGACTTTTAAGGCTATTATTGTAAAAGTCAACAAATTTACCATGCATAATAATTTGTAATTGGATGACAGTGTAAAACTGTTTTATATTGTCAGTGTATCACCTTTTTTCTCTTAAATTTATAGTAAATACTTTTATAATAATAACATCAATTTCTGGGATGTATGTTGTTTTTTAATGATTACGGGTGTGTTTGTAAAAACATCAAATTTCTGTTCAATGTGAATTCAACAAATTTTCCGGTGACATTTGATTTCATGGAACAAGTGGAATGTATGCAAACACAATAAAATTGAAAAGTATTCTTTAGTTAAATATATATTACATTAACTAAGTATACAAATTAATATTAATATACAGTCAATTTTATAGGTAGAATATAAAAATATTTTTAACAATCTATAATAGTTTCTTTGTCTTCTTGTATGGAAAGTTTAATATATATTTTGTTTGTTCCCATCCTGGTTCATTGACAATGTTTTATTTTAATTTATTATCATTATAGTTGAACTCTCAAACATTAAGAATTCCCTTCGAAGTTATTAGATCATATGTTAGTGGATATTCAAAATAATATATTTCTTACTATGAAAGTATGCAAATGAAGGTTTAATCCTATTTGTAATGGAACCTTATTGTATACTTGATCTATTTAACTATCTTATTGACCCATTTTCCTCTAATTAAATCCAATTGACCTATCTTAAGTCCACTTGGTACTCTACCATATTATCACCCACCAACTTAAATAAATTAAATAGACTTTGTTTAATGCCTAAATCTAACTTATTTGTGTTAAAGGTAAGCTAAAGTAGAAAAAATAAAAATAAGTTAAATTGTAGGTTGTTTATAAAGGTCACTATTGCAACCAAGGTTAAGAAATAAGATAGGTCAACACACAAGAAGGGGAGTTGAATTGTGTGCTCGAGTCTTTTGAAAACTTTTTCAAAAACTTTTTTGAAAACACATATATAAGTTTTGAAATAAGACTTTAGAAAGCAAGTTGAAAAATGTGTGGATGCTATATAGAGATAACGGGTAGAAAGCAAGAACACCAGAGGTTTTTATATTGGTTCACTTTATAACTTAGAGCTATATTAGTCCTTTTAATCCTACCAAGTATTCTCACTACCTCTTTAGGCTTACAACAACTAGTAATCTACACCGAGATTACTTAACAACAACCAAGTATTCTTTTTCAACAAAGCCTCTCCAGGCTTTCACAGATCAAAACTAATCTTAAGGTATACAACAAAAGCTACTCACAAAGTGAGGATATGAAAGTTAAAACAAGGAAATAACTTTGTTTACAAAGAGTATGAAAATCAAGGATCGTCCAATAGAAATTTTGTTCTCGCAAAACTTGTATTCTTTGATGATGATTTCTTCATAGATGTCTTCTTTATATACTTCAAAAAATGTCTGTTTAGGAAGGAGGAGGCAATTGGGTTGTAGCTCCAAGAATGGGCTCATACACACCTTCTTTAGCCGACAAAGTTTGTCCTTCAATGTAATGAAGAGAAAAAATGCTGTTAGGTCATACACTGTTGCATAACAACTAAAAGCTACTTTTCTTTGCATGAAATTCCTATTTGTAATCCTTTTATGAAAGCATTCCATTCCTATCTATATGGGGTAAGAAGAAACAAAACAAATATTCTTAGATGACTGATAAGAATTACGCAATACAAGACATGTCATCATAAGGAATGTTCGTCTTAGGTCATTTCAAAAACATAGTCAATTTTTGAATTACTTTTGTTTGTACTATGTTTATTAAAGCACAAGCAAATATATGGATCATAAACATACAAGAGGCACTTTGAAAAGCTATCCTTTGGATGCTTTTTATAAGAACACGTTCGATGCTTATTTAAAAGCATAATGGATGCCTTGATAAAACTTCTTGGACGTGTGCCAAAAACTTTGTTTTATGAAAACATGTGGATTGTCCATGTTAAAAACAATTTTCTTTTTATGAAAACACATCCAAAACTTGCATTATGTATGATTAAAATTTTTTAATAGTCTTTGTTATCATCAAAACATTTTTAGGGGTTGAACACTTCACATGTCTTTGGTTCTAGTAGGTTATGGCGAGATGATAAAAAAAATTATAAAAAACAGAGGATTTGCCACCAAAGTTTAATTTTAAGAAAAACATTGGCAAAACCTTTTTAAAAAGAAAACAGTATTTGAAAGAACATTTAAATTCAGGAGTTGATTACGCATAAGGAAGGCGCTAGCACCTTATGATGTCCTTTATCAAAATGGTTACATCTAATTAAAGTTCGAAATTAATGTTACTTAAAAATATTTATTTTACCTCACAAAATAAAATCAAATTTTTTTAATGTTTTATTTATTGATGATTTTTATCAACATGTTTTATTATTAAAACAAATTTATTATTTTATTAAAAAAGGGGAGGATTATTATTATCTTTTTTTATCTATTCAACTCGACTAGGGTGTCCCCTTGCTCCTACATTTCCCTAGGTGCAATTGGAAATTGAAGTTACGTGGTTCTCTCGGTAGAAAAATATTGTGTGTTGATGTTTTTTAGTTTTAAATTTTTAATCTTTTTTTAATGTTTTAGTAAGAATTTATTTTATTTTATTGTAATCTACATTGCACAAGATATAAGACAGCATGAGTAGCTATAAGCATACTCCTATGAGTAGTACAAGCGAGGGTAGTGTAAACTACGCATCAATGTTGTAGATGTTGCATGGTTTTTGTTTTATTATATTATGAAAATTTTGAAAAGAATTTCATTTTAATATGATCCATATTGCACAGGGTATAAGATAATGCGAGTGACTATATGTATATCTTTATGAGTCATACAACAAGCAAAGATAGTGTGGATTACACTTTGATGTTATGAAGTGTAGCATGGATTTTTAGAGAACGAATATTTGCATTATTATTGTTATTATTATTATTTAAATTTTTTAGGAAGTGTTTTATTATTTTCAATCCACATTACATATCATATAAGATAGTGCAAGCAGCTATATGTATACCCTTGCAAGTCTTACAACAAGTGAAGATAGTGTAAACTATACATCTATGTTGTAGAGCTTTACATGGACTTTTATTTTAAAATATTTATTTTATTACTAATATTAAATTATAGAATTGACGTGGCACTAGATATAAGATAATGCGTATAGTTATACATATACCTATGCCACCCTTTAATGTATAAAGCTAGTGTAAACTACACATCTACATTAAAGAACTGGTGCAAGAACTCTTAACTAGAATCTTTAGTTATTCATTTGTTGCATAACTATATTTTTTACCCATTTCAATTAACAATTATGCAATTATTTTTTTATAAATAGCCAATAATAATCTCAATAAAAATAGAAATCAACTATCTACAATAGAATTCTCACAATTGGATTCAATTTTTCTTTTTTTTTTGATAAGGCAAATTTTATTGACGAAAAATAGTTTAAAGCACAAGATGTGTTGAAGCTTTTATACAAATCAAAATAGAATAATACACAGTAACACCTGCACTCCAGTTACAAGGACCCACCCAAAACATATACAAGTATTACATACTAGTCCAACTGAAAACCTTATATATCATAGGTAGAAAATCATACCATTATTTAGAGCAATGTGACCCCATGACGAATTGTTTGTTGCTAGGTACAATCACAAATTTATTATCATCATGAAAACACTCACGAAGTTTTCCTATAGCAGCGGACTTGTGTAGCTTTTGTTCAGTTGGATATTCTAAACACCAGCACGTGATGTAGGGAGACTAAAATAGACCTTACCTTTGCCTAAAACTTGTATCTTAATGTGCTAAACAAAACAAGAACCAGCTACAAACTTTCATCCATACTGCAAGTTTCTTGACCCCACCATAAAAAAGAATTAATACCCCTCTCCACTCTTATTAAGGAGAGGATATAAGCTTGCAAAGGCTTGTCAGTTGCTCGAGCACCCCCTAAACTCCTTTCAAAACATTAGAACCCATTTTGTAGCACACCCAAACCACCCATTGTTTGAACCCCAACATGAGAAGGAATAAGGAAAGCCTATGTAGAGAGTAGAGATCCACCACCAAGATTTAATTTAGATAGATTCAAGCAACAGATTCATTATCGTCTCCTTATTATTAAAGATGATATCATTCCTTGCCAACCATATTGTCCATATAGCAGAAAACCATACAACCCTCCATAAAGTTTTTTTATGCTTACCGCATAAAACCAAATCCGTAAATTGAAAGAAATGTGACTTACATTAAGTTGAATATACACCCCACCAATGTAAACACTGCATCCACACCTAGGAAAAGAAACTCATATTCGAAGAAAAGGTGTTTCATTGTTTCCTCCTTCAAATGACATCCTTTACATATCAAACTTGATTCCACCACCACACCTCGGGCATATAGATTCCTTAATGAAGGAATTCAGTTATAAGATAATCTCCACACAAACGCCTTTACTCTGTTTTTAGCAAGACACATTTTTTCCATAAACCTTTAAAAAAAAAAATCCTTACCCACCCATTTGAATTCAACAAAAGTGTATAAGCTGATGTGACCATGTATTCTTCACCAGGCTTTGCCTTCCAAACCTATCTATCTTGTTCCCCCCTAATGAAATTTACTGAACTAACCAAATTTTCTAGGTCATGCAACAACTCCCCCTCCCACTGAAATAAAGCCCTCCTCCACTTCCAATTCCACCTCCATTGTCCTTTCTCCCAGCTCACCAACTTGTTTACTGTAGCTAGTCTATTATTTGCCATGGAAAACAACCTATAAAACCTATCCTTTAACACCCCACCCTCTACCCAACGGTTATACCAAAACTTGGTACCTCCTCCATCCCTTATCTTCCTAAACACCGAATCCTCAAACTAATTTGTTTGGGATTGTAATGAGCAAATATCTTTCCACCAACACGAACCCTCCCATCTGGCATCACCTAAACCCCCACACCTATTGGCATACCTATGAATCCAAACCTTATACCATAAATATGTTTTGTCCATCCTCACTTGCCACAACCATAATTAAAAGCTCTTAAATTTTAATCCCCAACCTACCCTCTTCCTTTCCTCTACACACCATTTCCCAAGCCACCCAATGGATTTTATGCTTCACCCTCACCCCCATCCCATAGAAATTGCTTAAGGAAAGATTCACGCAATGAAATAATACCTAACATTGCCTTGAAGAAAGAAAGTAGATTGGAAGAGTTGACAAGACTGACTTTAATAACACAATCCTCCCCCCAAAAGATAGATGTTTACTATTCCAACAGGATAGCCTTTTTCTCACCTTATCAATCATTGGTTGCCAAGTGGATAACCTCCTATGATTTGCACCCACAGGTAGTCCAAGAAAGACAAGAGGAACCTCCCCCACCTTGCAATTCAGTAAGTATGCTGCCTCAGCCAACCAACATCGACCTACACAAATGCCATATAAATTACTCTTATGAAAGTTTACCTTCAAACCTAATGCCAACTCAAATAGTTAAAGGATCCCCTTAATTACCTAAACATTTTGATCCTTTTTTTCACCTATAATGAGTGTGTCATGAACAAATTGTAAGTGATTTATACTTACACCAGTAGAATCCAGCTTGTAACCAGAGAAAGCTTATATTATTACTGCCTCCTCTAACATCACACTTAACCCTTCTGCCACTACCAAAAATAAAAAAAGGAATAAAGGATCCCCCTACCTTAGGCCTCTACCCGCACTAAACTCTTCTATGGGACTATCATTGACCAAAACTAACACAATAGCTGTAGATAAGCATTCTTAGATCCAAGAACACCATTTTGATGGAAACCCCATCTTCATCAACATGTACTGAAGAAAGTCCCAATTGACAAAGTCATACGCCTTCTCAAAGTCAACTTTAAAAAGGATATATTCTTTATGCTTTTTTTTTTTGCTTCATGGATTAGTTCATTTGCAACAAGAACACCATCTAATATGTGGCACTTCTTAATGAAATCTATTTGACAGGTTGATATTAGCTAAGGCAACACCTTCCTTATCCTATTTGTCAATACCTTTGCTAGCATTTTATACACACAACCAATCAGAGATATGGGCCTAAAATCCCCCACCTTCTAAGAATTGTCTTTTTTAGGCACCAAAATAATAAAGGAACCATTTGATACCTTGAGCAATTTGCCATTCTCATGAAATTCTACAAAAATAAAATAAAATAAAATCAATAAGATTCGATTTGATGACTTCCCAAAACTCCTTCAGAAAAGAGAAATTGACCCCATCAGGTCTTGGACTCTTAGAACTCTCACAATCCCACATAGCTACTTTAATTTCTACTTCAATGAAAGGCAATACCAAATTAATACTATCCGAATTTAATACTGTTGCAATCCTCATAGAACCAAGATACAACCTAGTCCAATTTGAACATGTGATCTGCAATTAAAAATGCTCTTTAATCTTGTTTTTAACCTCACAAACACACTTTACTTGCCTCCCATCAAAATTTAGACTTAATATCTCCTCCATTCTTCGTTTCTTCACCACATAGGTATGAAAAAAATTAGAATTTGAATCCCCCTCTCGAAGCCACCTTATCCTTGACTTTTGCCACAACAAGCTACATTCCATGCTAGTAAATTTATGGATACTAGCCACACACTCTTGCCTCCTCATAACAACACTTTCCTTTAAACCATCCTCCTTCAACTACCTGTCAAGGTGCTCCAATTCTTTCTTGGTTTCTAAAATGTTTTGATCAATATTACCACAATGTTCTTTATTCCAAGACTTCAAATGGCTTTTCAATAATTTCAATTTCTCCTTTAGAACATATGATTTCCATCAACCCATTGATGTCAATTTCCAAAATACTATTACACATTCCTTGAACCCAGGCACCATCATCCAACAATTTAGAAATCAAAACGATTTAGGCCCCTAATCCAACTCCTTCTCCTTCAACACCACTATACAATGGTCAAACACACTTGTTGGCAATCCCCATTGAGATAGGCGTGCCTAGGTCTTCAACTACTCCTTAGATAATAAAAACCTATCCAACTTGCTCATGGCTGATCCATCTGCCTTATACCATGTATATATCTTCCCAACAAAAGGTAAATCAAGAAGAGCTATAGAAGAAATAAGATCATTAAATGTCGATACCTCCTCTGTCTATTGTAATAACCTACCTTTCCTTTCTAACAAATGTAGAATAGAATTGAAATCACCTGCGATACACCACCTCTCCTCTCCTTTATCATCTTTTTCCTACTTAATATCTCACTATAACTCCTTCTTCCCCAACAAATCACATGGAGCATACACATTTACCACTATAACCAGAGTCCATTCCTGGCCCTAACTCCTATAAACCTCCAAGAAATTATTTCTCATAAAGCAGTCTCTTAATTCAAAAATACTTTTCCTCCATATAATGGCTAAGCCACCTAATCTTCCATATGCACTTTTGGCCACCTAATCAAAATAATCAGAATCCCATAATTGAGCACATAACCTCTTATTAATGACCTTTATTTTAGTTTCTTGTAAACACCGTATCAGGTCATTGTTCCTTGATCATTTGTTGAATTTCCCTTTTCTTCACCTTGCCCCCTAGACCCCTGATGTTACATGATATTATCTTCATGGAAACCCAAAATCCCCAACATGCTTACCCCTAATAAAGACTAGCTGTCTCCACCCACCTTCTATCCCACATGATTACCTGTTGCCAACCTATGCCTCTGCTCCAACTCCACTAGCTTACTTACAATTTCTGCCTCAGTACCATCACAATACATCCCCAATAGCTTCCCTACCTCCCACAACTGTCTTACTATCTTAAGAGGGCCTATGTTAATTATCATTCAGTTTTGCCAATTTATATTGCTATTAGAAATTGAATTTTTAGATAAAGTAGCACTAGCTTGGCCTTCAACCTAATTATTTTGTTTACATGAGTAGACCACCGCCACTCGTTTCTTATATCCCTTTTTTGCTCCACTATTTTTAACACAACCCTTTTTCCTTCGTGTCACACAACGAATACCCTCTTTAATATCTCCTCCTGTTTTACGCAAACCTACCCAACTTTCATTTTTTTTTGCTTCCTCATTTACATTATTATCCAACAAGTCATCCTATCTTTCCTCCAATACAGCAACATCAATATCTTTTCTTTTATGTATCATTTAGTGGCCACACCTCCTTATGTTGATATTCCACTTCTGCCCCTTCCAATAATAATTGGCCGTTTGAATTATTGTGACTGTCTTCTAGCCCTTGACCAATAGACACATCATCTTCATTATTTTGTGTCTGAAAAAGTTTCCCTCCCTTAATTGAGCTATCGTCATCTTTATTTAGTGTAACAGCCACATTTGAATTGGCTATCACCATATCATTATGTGCCACACTCTTAAGGGGCAATTAGTTAATTGCCAAAATTAAATTGGAACATACATGTTTGTTGGGACAACAACCCATTTGGTCAATAGATACCATATTTAGTTCAGGTAACAATTCCCTTTCCTTATTCATCATAATGTCCAAACTTTCCAAATTTAATCCCCCAACCTACCTTTGCAAGTCAAATTTTTAATAACTAAGTATGGCTATGGGAATGCAGATTTGCGAAGGGCTGCAAGTTGTAGAATCCCAGACCTCGCTGAGCGAGCTTACTCATTTAGCAAAGTTTGAATTTCTAGGTTTAGGATATGTGCTTGCTTAGCAAGTGGAAGTCTCGCTAAGTGAGAAGTATAAGTTTTGGGGTTTATAACCTAGTGGTATCTTGTTGAGCGAGGTAGGTCCTCGCTAAGTGAGAATGGGACTACATAGAGCAGCATTAGGATTTGCTAAGCAAGACCTTAGGCTTGCTGAGCGAAAAGTACCCCAAGGAGACTATTTTCTTAGCATTACCTGTGTTTGTTTTCATTGTATGTTTGCCTCTATTGCTACCTTGTTATGTTGTGTTGTAATGTTTGATGATGATTGCTTCAGTAGTTGTAGTATACTACATTCATGTGATTATTGCATCTGCTTGGGATTGTATGTAGGTAACAATAAACTCTACTTAAGAAACTATCTAAGATATTTAAGACAACTGACTATGCCTTCTTAGTAAAGGTGGGGATTTTCCCCTAAGTTTATGAAAGGTTTTCATGAAAGGAAAGGTTTTAATAAAGAAATATGTTTTTGAGAAAAACATGTGTTTTCAAAGAAATATATTTTAAAGGAAAGCTATGCTTTCAAGACAAGTACCTCCTTAGTAACGTTAGGACCTCCCTGGTACCGATCATGCCCGAGTCGCACGCTTGGCATACTACGGTGTGCAAACCACAGTGAGGATTTTGAGTTTACTAAGGAGAGATGATGTTCTATGCAACTCCAAAATGAGTTGTGAGAAAAGGGCTAGGAGGCCCTTTGCACCCCAAGAAGGGCCATCACCTTCAGATGCTAGGGGAAGAATAACATCCTTCGACAAAGGAAGGATGGAAAGGACTTCTTCGATAACGGAAGGTAGTTTAGACACTTTTGACTGTTGGTAGTAAGTGGTCATACCAAAAGGGACACCTTTTGATGGCTAGAGCTCATCCAAGAGAATAGGTGGTGGGCAAGAGAAACCTGATAATAAAGATAACAAGAACCGCACAGAAATAGAAACAGAACTAGTATATGAATGATGTGAATGCCTACATAAGGTATGTATGTCGTCCTGTGAGGTATATGATTATATGTATGCTTAGCATAGGTGAGTCGATTTAAGTCTAGACTAGGGAACCTATGTGCTTAATGAGGACGTAGTTTGTGAAAGTTGCTAGCCAATGGGTACTCGAGGGGTTTACCCCAAAGAAAGTTCATGTATAAGTCTTAAAAAAGGCAAGAAAAGGGAAAGGTAAAGAAAGGAGAGGCTAGTCCTCACTTAGTGTCATAGGAAGTAAAATGTCTAGAAAAAGTAATCAAGAGGGTAATGTTCTCATCAAAGTGATGGGGAGATAATCATCTAGTGTGAGGAACAATATGGGTCAAAAGACCTGGGGCTCAAGCCCATTAACGATTAGCAAGTCCTAAGTTGGGCATAGTTTATATGAATAAAAATTAAAGAGGTAAAGGACTGAGGGTCTTAATAAGAGGTAAAACCATGAGAGTATAAGAAAAGGATCTCTAGAATAAAGGGTCAGCTTAGAGCCCTTAGAGCACTTATTGAGACATTATGTCTCATTTCTTTAAGTTTTCATGTTTTTACAGGTTGAGCAAGTGAAGTCCTCTTGGGAGTAGCTTGGAGCATAGAGTTTGGAGTTGCTGTTGGAGGAAGAGTTTATTGTTTTAAACCTCCCAATGTGTGGGAGTAAATTTATGTTTTATGCTTATTTGTTCATGTGTTGTACGACACATAAGTACCAATAGATTTGTATTAGTTGTTTTAAGTATGTTTACGTAATCAATGTTTAAGTTTTAGTTTCCACGTAGTTATCTCTGATATTCTTATATCTAAACTTCCATGTTATAGAAGTATAAGAAGGCAAAAGGTAATACTCTTTAGAGTGTTACAAATTTATGGGATGTATGTTGCTTTTAATGATTATGGGTGTGCTTTTAAAAATGTTGAATCTATGTTCAATGTGAATCCAACAAATTTCTCTTGTAACATTTGATTTATAGCACGTATGGAATGGATGCTCAAATGCCTAAACAACACACACAATAAAATTTAATAGTATTATGTAGTTAAATATATATGACGTTAAATAAGTATAAAAATTAATATTAATATGTAGTCAATTTTATAGGTAGAATATAAAAATATTTATAACATACTAGAATAGTTTCTTTGTGTTTTCATATGGGAAATTTAATATATATTTTGTTTTCACCCCTCTTAGTTCATCAAAAATGTTTAATTTTAATTTATTATTATTATCGTTGAACTCTCAAACATTACAAATTTCCTTCAAAGTTATTGCATCATATATTAGGGGATATTCAAGCATGCAAATGAAATTTAATCCTATTTGTAATGGAACCTTCTTGTATAGTTGATGTATTTGACTTTCTTATTGACCCATTTCCCTCTAATTAAATCCAATTGACCTATCTTAAGTCCACTTGGTACTCTTCAGTATTATCACCGACCAACTTAAACAAATTAAATAGGTCTCTTTAAATGCCTAAATCCAACTTTATTGTGTTGAAGGTAAGCAAAAGTAGACAAAAATAAAAAATAAGTGAAATTGTAGGTTGTTTGTATATAGCAACTAGGTGTTTGTGGGACGGGTTAGGATGAGTTGACCTGTGTCCCTATCCGGCTTAAAATTTTGATAGGGTCATTTTTTTAAACCCGAACTTGACTTGATAAGTCATGGGACAAGACCGAGTCAACTCGGTTTGTTGTCATAATATATTAATCTTAACATTATATATAGTTAAATCATAAAATTAAAGTATTAGGTATATTTTATAGTATATATTTTAATATAAATAATATCAATATAAATATAATATCATGTTATTTATGAAGTGAAGAAATTGTATTACTAATACATAATTGTTAAAAAAATTAGACTTTTTTAAAAGAATATATACAGTGGATTGAGTTGGGACAACTTGAAGTGTAATCCGTACTCATCCCAAAATACATCGGGTCTAATTTGTTAAACCCAAACCCATCAAAAGTCCCTTTGGGCCGGGCCGGGTTAGTAGGATGGGATGGGTCATGGACACACCTAATCACAACCAAGGTAATAACAAAAATGGCAAGACAATATAAAAAATAGAGAAGTCGCTACCAATGCAAGGTTGATTTTTAGGAAACATTGGAAAAATGTTTTTAAAAAGAAATCAATCTTAGAAACTAGATTTGGTTCTAGAGTTAATTACACATAGGGAAGATGCCAACACTTTACAACATTCATTATAAAAACGGTTACCTCTAATTAACTATGCGAAATTAATGTTACTTTAAAATTGCCCCTCAAAAGTAAACAAGAATTATTTTTTGATGTTTTATTTATTATTGATTTTTATTAACATGGAATTTTTATTTTTAAAACAAATTTTATTATTTTTGAACAGAAGGAGGGATTATTATTATTATTATTATTATTATTATCTTTGCAACTCGACGAGGAAGTGTAAATTACACATCAATGTTGTACAGCTTTGCGTGGATTTTTTGTTTTATTATAGTAGGAAAATTTTGAAAAGAATTTCATTTTAATGTGATTCACATTGCATAGGGTATATGATAACATGAGCGACTATACGTATACCCTTACGAGTCATACAATAAGCGAAGATACTGTGGACTAAACTTCAATGTTAAACAACATTAAGTGGATTTTTAGGGAACAAATATTTGCTTTATTAATATTATTATTATTTAAATATTTTGCTAAGTATTTCATTATTTTTAATATAATCCACACTACATAGGTATAACATAGTGCGAGTGGCAATATGTATACCCCTACAAGTCATACAACAATTGAAGATAGTAAAAACTAAGCATCTATTTTGTAGAGTTGCTTGGACTTTTACTTTAAAATATTTATTTTATTATTAATATTAAATTATAGTAAAATAATTTTTTTATTTTAATAGAATCGACGTGGCACTAGGTATAAGATTTTGCGTACTGTTATACACATATCGACACGACCCTCTAATGTATGAAGGTAGTGTAAACAACACATCTCCATTAAAGAACTAGTGTTAGAACTCTTAACTAGAATATTTAATTATTTGTTGCATAACTATATTTTTTACCCATCAGAGTAAAAGCATTGCACGAGATAAGACTTGGGGATAAAGTTTTTCACGTTCTAATAGAACTAAATGCATACAGAGTTTTGCTTATATATGCTGTTACAAGGCTAACTAACTGACTTACCTATTTTGTTACTCAACTGGTACAGTTATAACCCGAGAGTTGAAACTAAACTAGTTAACTAACTAACTAGTTAATAACCCACTTTAATTAACAATTATATAATTATTTTTTTTATAAACAACCAATATAATCTCAATAAAAAATGATATCAACTAGTTTAGCTATAATAGAATTCTCACAATCGGATTCAATTTGAATGTGCAAATACATACATGTTACTGATTTAGGTTTGAGGCCAACGTACATGTAACATTTAAAACCAAAGGCATTAATCTATTGTGCATCTATGGTCCACGAGTAAGTCAATAAGCACAGTCACTCACAACTTGATTTTTTTTTATTGACATACACTATTCACACTAGTTGTATAACTTGGCACAAGAACTCAACAAATATATACACCACGAAGCTCCAACCAATTCATGATTAAACAAAATCAGACATATTGAGCCATGACATTCCCAAATAAATCCAATAATCAGAGCACACGTAAGAATAATTTGTAAAATCCCACATGCAGGTTCTGAATAAAGAATCAATAGATTCTTAAAGAACAAAACCCAAATAAATGATTAAATAATAATGAACATGTAAACAAATAAACACAAAAAATAAAAAGAATAAAAGAAGCACGGTCTTTCCTTAGATCGAGCTAAAAAGAAACAAATGCAAGAATGGGTCCCTGTATGCATCACACGTTGGTCCATTTTGGTGTCTATTGGTTTAGGAAAGGGAATAAGTTCATAGAGGCTAAAAAGTGATAGCCATGATTTCTCTTGGAGGTCCTATTAGCTGGAGAGAGGATGACAAAAAGGTGTTCAAATTCTTGTCTTTAATTTTCTTATGTGAGGGGATAGGAGGAAGGAAACAGTGAAAAGGGTTCATACAGTGTGTGCATGGAATGATGATGATGAAAGAAGGAAGGGGATGTTGAAATAATTCTTTAAATACATGCTTTAATCTTTAATTTGAGAGATCTTTAGGCGGAAACATATAATTACAAAAGCATGCATATATCAAGAACAACCTATTCTTTCTCACACAGGATTTACAACATGCCGGATTACTAAGGATATGATAAATACCTGGATCCATAATCGGTCCCTGATCTAAGCGTTCTTCACAGAATCTTCAAGACAATTTATCATGGACACGAACAAAGAGAACTGGTGGCTTTATGGTTCTTCCTCAACCGAATCTCTTGAGTTCCCAATGGGACCTTAGTCTCTCTTCAGATGGGGAGAAGAGAGTATGAGTTTTCTGTGATTCGGTGTATTGGGGACCATAGCCTTCTTATAGTATGTTAACCTAATAGGGTTCCCATTATCTCCTAATGGGCCAACACTAACATTTGCTCATTTAAGCCCATATCATCTTATTTAAAAGTCTAATGGGCTCACTTAATTTGACCACATAAAATAAAGCCCACTAATGATAAATAGCTAATATAATTGTCTTATAATATTAGCCCATATTAATTATTGGAATATAAAATTCCAACAATCTCCCACTTGGGCTACATATTGTAACAATTATATCACAATTCTTTAGGCACGCGTCTGTATGCTATTTATCTTTAAACTTTTACTTTAACAATCTGGTCCATCTTATGCATCAATAATGGAACCACCGCGGCTTTCGTCACTATTGTAAAATGTAACTAAACCCCAATGACCACCACATCAACACACTGAATGACATAGATCAATATGGATGAGCAGCATGGAAATTACATGTAATGTGATCTCAATCATACCTATTTCCAACTGGTCCAACTTTAGTCTTTAGTGAGATCAATCCAAAGTCCTTAAGCACAAAATAATTTTGCACACAACAAGATACAAACAAGTTGATAAATTCATAATCTTTATTTCTGCAGAAAAATAAAACAACATAAAGTTTGTATCAAATAAACATAGAACATAAAGAAGACTCCCACTAAACTAAGGCAACCTTAGTGACAACACCCATATGAGCAACATGCTCGTGAAAGACCTTAGGTGTCAAGCCCTTAGTTAATGGATCAGCTAGCATAGAATTCGTCCCTATATGTTCTATTGAAATCTGTTTTTCCTGAACTCTTTCCTTAACTACAAGATACTTAATGTCGATAAATTTTGACTTCATAGAACTCCTATTGTTGTTAGAGTAGAGCACTGCTAATTTATTGTCACAATAGATTTGAGTGACCTCTCAACGGTGTCAATCACGCGTAGGCCCGTGACAAAATTTCGCAGCCATTACCCATGGTTTGATGCCTCATAACAAGCCACAAACTTCGCTGCCATGGTCGAAGAAGCTATAAGAGTTTGTTTGCTAGACTTCCAAGAAATAGCTCCTCCAGCCAACATGTAGATGTAGCCTGATGTGGAGCGTCTGCTGTCGAGGCATCCCGCAAAATCGGAGTCAGAGTACCCAATGATCTCTAAATTGTCAAACTTCCGATAAGTAAGCATGTAGCTTCTTGTTCTCTTCAAATAGCGCATCACGTGCTTCACTGCTTTCTAGTGCTGCATACCAGGATTACTCATATATCTCCCCAAGACTCCCACTATAAATGCTATGTCAGGACGAGTGCAAATTTGAGCATACATAAGACTCCCTACAGCGGAAGCATAAGGAATCTTTTGCATCTCTCTCTTTTCAAGATCAGTAACGGGGCACTGTTTGAGACTAAACTTGTCTCCTTTAGCAACGGGTGTATCTCCTGGTTTACTATCTTTCATGCCGAATCTATCTAGAACTGTATCGATATAGCTTTTTTGTGATAACCCAAGAATACCTTGAGAACGATCTTTAAGTATTTGGATTCATAAGACAAAAAAGGCATCCCCAAGATCTTTCATTTCCAAATTTTTTGTGAGAAATTTCTTGGTTTCGTACAATAGGCCTATATCATTACTGGCTAGTAGGATGTCATCAACATATAATACCAGAAAGACAAATTTACTCCCACTAAACTTTTGGTATACGCAATCATCAACCAAATTTGCCTCAAAGCCATAGGAGGTAATAACTTGATGAAATTTGTAATACCATTGACGGGAAGCCTATTTAAGGCCATAGATGGATTTCTTTAGTTTGCACACCATGGACTTTGTATTGCCTGAAACAAAGTTTTCTGGTTGCACCATGTAGATTGTTTCGTTAATGTTGCCTTTTAGAAACGCAGTTTTTACATCCATCTGATGTAGCTCTAAATCAAAATGAGCTACAAGTGCATTATAGTCCTAAGAGAGTCTTTCGAAGAAACCGGAGAGAAAGTCTCTTTATAATCAATGCATTCCTTTTGGGTAAAGCCTTTGGCAACAAGATGAGCTTTATATCTCTCAACATTACCCTTTGAATCCCTTTTGGTTTTAAATATCCATTACAACCAATGGGTTTCGCACCTTCAGGTAATTTGACAAGATCCCAAACGTCATTGTCAGCCATTGATTTCATCTCGTCATTCATGGCATCAATCCACTTTTGAGAGTTAGAACTTCGCATAGCTTGACTAAAGTTTATTGGATCTTCCTCAGTTAAGCCAATGCCATCCCCATGTTCTTGAAGAAATACAATATAATCATTTGAAATTGCACTTCTCCTTTCCCTAGTGGATCTCCTTAACGGCACTTCTTGAGGTTGTTGAGTTGAACTATAGGTGGTGGTGCTTGGGGAGGAATCTCAGTGTTGTCTTGTTCTTGAGTGATGTTAGGAATAACATCATTATTAAGTACTGGATCTGTTTCTTGAACAATGATAGGTGCAAAGACTTGTTCATTGCCAATGATAGGTTCTTCTTCAAAGACAACACTCCTTATGTTTCCTTCCCCTCCAAACTTAACTTCCTCAAGGAATCTTGCATTCCCCGTCTCAAAGAAGGATCTTGTAATAGGATTGTAAAACTTATACCCGCGAGAGTGTTCAGCATAACCAACAAATAGGCAACTAACTGTTCTTGAGTCTAGCTTACCTTCATATAGCCTATAAGGCCTTGCTTCAGCTGACATCCCCAATTCGCATGTGCTTGATGCTGGGCTTTTTCCTAGTCCATAGCTCATAAGGGGTTTTAGCAACTACTTTACTCGGTACCCCTGTTGAGGATATAAACTGCGGTCTTTAATGCCTCTCCCCAAAGCGACTCTGGTAAAGAAGAAGGACTAATCATACTCCTTACCATATCCTTAAGAGTCCGGTTTCGTCGTTCTGCAACTCCGTTCATGCTGGGTTTGCCCGGCATAGTGTATTGTTGGAACGATTTCACATTCATTGAGGAAAAGTGCGAAGGGCCCTAGACGTTGTTCACCTGATCCGTCATAACCTGCCATAGTATTCTCCACCACGATCAGATTTGACGGCCTTAATTTTCCATTCCTAGTTGAAGTTCAACTTCAGCTTTGACAGACTTGAAAACGTCTAGAGACTGAGACTTCTCATGTATTAAATAAAGGTAACCGTACCTTGAGTAATCGTCTATGAACGTAATAAAGTATCTTTGTCCATTCCATGAATCCGTAGGGAAAGGACCACAGATATCCGTATGTATTAGTTCTAAGAACATCCTTTGCTCTTTCGGCACCTAAATTTCTTTTGTTTTGTTTGTTTATCCTTAATACGCTCAACACAGACTTTGAAGTCTGACAAATTTAAGAGTCCAAGAATTTCCTCCGACACAAGCCTCCGAATTCTTTGTTTGAGAGTGGCCTAAGCGCTTATGCCATAAGGTGGCGAAATTCTCATTTAATTTACGTTTCGTACCACGCGAATCTGTTTGCAATATCTCGTTATAGGAATGCTTAATATCAAGCATATAAAGATTGTCAATTAAAGATCCGTAACCAACAATATTTGAATCA
This sequence comes from Spatholobus suberectus, assembly GCA_004329165.1. Lineage (NCBI taxonomy): Eukaryota > Viridiplantae > Streptophyta > Magnoliopsida > Fabales > Fabaceae > Spatholobus > Spatholobus suberectus. The sequence goes on from CM014737.1 coordinate 11,864,156, forward strand.
TAAGAGAGACTAACTTTATTATTTCCAAATGAACAAGAATAACCAGATTTGTCCAAATAAAAATAGAAATTAAATTCCGTCTTATAAACGGTGCAACATATGTCTCAACCAAATCCAAATAAAAACCAGTCTTAAAGTAATCTAAAAGTTCCTATAGCTTCAACTGCAACTTTATTGCCATCGCCCACATAGATGAATCTTTCAGCATCACTTAGGGGACGGCTCCACAGGCAACCTTGCATAGGCATACTATGTGAGTAGTAGCACCAGAATCTACTCACCAAGTGTCCTTGGGTACAGAAACTAAATTAACTTTAGAACAAACAAAAGTGAGAAGTTTACCCTTCTTTACACACCAAGCGGCGTACTTGGAACAGTCCTTCTTCATGTGTCCTGTCTTCTTACAGAAGAAACAAGTAAATTCCTCATCTTGCTTCTTCAGCTTCTTCTTTTGAGAAGAACTTTCCACAGTTTCCTTATGTTTCTTTCTCTTTTATTCTGAGAGGTCGAAGCCAAATGAGCACTTTCAGTCTTATCCCTCTGCAGTCTCTCTTTCTCTTGCACATAGTGAGATATAAGCTCATTGAAGGACCATTTGTCCTTCTGAGTGTTATAACTCACTTTGAATTGCCCAAAGTGTGCAAGAAGTGAGATCAAAACCAAGTGCACGAGCAAATCCTCAAAAAGCTCTAACTTTAGTGCCTTGAGTTTTGATGCGAGATTAGACATCTCCATAATGTACTTCCTTATGTTCCCTTTACCTTTATACCTAATAGAGATGAGTTTAGCCAAATGACTACTCATCTCAGCTTTTTCATTCTTGGCAAAGAATTGCTCTATTGCCTCCAAGAACTTCTTGGCATTCTCGTTCTCAGCAATCGAGCCCGAAACGCCTTCGGAATGGAGCGTTTGATGATCATGAGGCACATTCGGTTGGACCGATCCCACCTCTCAATTTTTGCCTCATTAAAGTTCTCCAAAGTGGAAGTGAGTCGTTCCATCCTCAACGCCAAGTCCAAGTCCATACAGCTGAGAACAATTTCTACAGCCTCTTTCCATGACTTGAAGTTCGTCCCATTCAGCATTGGGATTCCATTAATTTGAGTAGTGAAGTTAGGAGCGGTAGCGGTAGCAACTAAAGAGAGAACAATAAACATACAATAACATTAGTGGGCATGTCAAAAGATAATTCATAAGACATGCACAATCAATCTTTATGGCAAATTTAAAGACCCAAACAAGATACCTAGCACACCATTAATCCCCAATCTTTGGATTGAATGAACTAACTATAAGTGGTACTCTCGACGCAATGATCAAACATTGGTGATAAGTCCTGTCAAACAACGGTTGTCTTTGGACACTCCATTGTTCACACGGAAAATTTGTCTTTATAATCACCACACGTTTACCATCACAGGCAAGTAATTATCCGGCCAAATTGTGTCTTCCTTTGGGCCGAGCACAGTTCGCATGAATAATTCCATGCAACATCTATGTAAATTGAATCGAATCAACCTACGCAACAAGTTTACTTTGGCAACATGTTGTTTCAATTAATCCAACCAAAATTACCAGACAATAATAAAATACGGAAAGGGTCTAAATTTGTCGAAATCATGCATAAGCGTTGACGTCAATTTTAATTCCATATTTTCTAAATATATCAACAACATATTAGTAAATTGAACAATTTAGAAAATACAAATAAATCATACATATATAAATATATTTTTTCTGGATCCATATATACCAAAAAGGGAATCTATACACTAACATGAATTTCAATTCTTTATATATATTAATATAAAAGGAAGTTAAAATATATTAACATATTAATATATTCGAAGAACCAAACTGTCTGACGTCTCGTTTTCTAAAAAACAAACACAATCATATATTGTATTAATATATATCAATATAAAAAGAAGTTAACATATACTAATATATTAATATATTCGAAAAACCAAACCGTTTGATGTCTACACTTTCGAAAAAGCACAATCATGTATGTTAATATAGGAGGAAGTTAACATATATTAATATATTAATATATTCGAAAAACCAAAAAAACAAAACAAAAGGTACTGAAGCCGTGGTATGACGAACAAGGCACTGATGCCGTTCCAAGAAAGCAATAAAACTTTACAACTACTAATAGTGAATCCGAAAAGGTTACAGCCGAATTGCATGTTGCAGTTTAACTTTCATATCAACACAATTAGGGTTCATACAAAATTGGGAAAAAACTCATTCAAAAAAAAAAAAACCAGAAATTATTCAAATCATCAAAGATTAATCCTAATAATCCAACATAGAAGACCGCGCTGATACCACTTGTTGAAATAATTCTTTAAATACATGCTTTAATCTTTAATTTGAGAGATCTTTAGGCAGAAGCATATAATTACAAAAGCATGCATATATCAAGAACAGCCCATTCTTGCTCACACAGGATCTACAACATGCTGGATTACTAAGGATATGATAAATACCTAGATCCATAATCGATCCCTGATCTAAGCGTTCTTCACAGAATCTTCAAGACAATTTATCATGAACACGAACAAAGAGAACCAGTGGCTTTATGGTTCTTCCTCAACCGAATCTCTTGAGTTCCCGATGGGACCTTAGCCTCTCTTCAGATGGGGAGAAAAGAGTATGAGTTTTCTATGATTCGGTGTATTGGGGACCATAGCCTTCTTATAGCGTGTTAACCTAATAGGGTTCTCATTATTCCCTAATGGGCCAGCACTGACATCTGCTCATTTAAGCCCATATCATCTTATTTAAAAGTCTAATAGACTCACTTAATTTGACCACATAAAATAAGTCCACTAATAATAAATAACTAATATAATTGTATTATAATATTAGTCCCATATTAATTATTGGAATATAAAATTCCAACAGGGAAGTCTCTGTGAGAATGGGTGTTTAGAATATGTGCAGAGAAGAAAGCGTAGTGTACATGGGTGATTCCTTCTTAAGTGTTTTTTTGTGTGTATCAGATATGAGAAGTTGAGAGAATGTGATTTGTGAAACAGAATATGTGAATAAAGGTCTAAAAATGTGAGGGAATAACTGTGCCAAGAATGAGTGTTGGTTTGGGTATGAATAAGAAGAATACGTCACTATGAGTGAAAATTGCTAGGTGTCCAGAGTGTGTGACAATGGCATACTGATGGTACATGCGTGCATGTTCTTTATGATGCCAAAATGTGTAGGAGAGTATGTGACAGGTTATTGAGAAAGAGAAAATGTAAGTATCTTTTTGGAGTATGAGTTGCAAATAAATCAAAGGATGAAATATTAGTGTGCATCATATTTTTATACATTGATTTTTATTCAGTTATAATTTTCCTTTTTCTTTTTTATAAAATTTTGAAATTAAGTTACACAACTTGAACCTATAAAAAAAATGCTTTAGATTTTTATTAGATTGTGAATGATAAAAGCACTTTTTATTTGATTTAATTGTCTGGAATAAATTGGGTGTTCGCAATCACCGAACTTGTTATTTTTCCAACTTATTGTACCGTAAAATTCATAAGACACAACTATCTCTTCATATTTGTCCTTCTTCTTTATTGATAGATTTGCGCGCTTGTGCGTTTATATGCGTGCTATTCTTCAAAAATTTAATGTCGCATTTAAACACATAATTATACAATTTAGATGTGTAACATTAGTTCAAGATGAAAGAAAATGATTTGTACTATTACGTTGGGAATTTAAGAATGAAACTTACAAACTAGTAAAAATCACTATATCTATCTTAACTGTTTTAATTGAGTTACAAAAATGCATTTATTAATTTAAACGTTACGATTGTATTTTAAACTAAAAATATAGCTTTATTTATCACGTACTTTTGCAGGTAAGTGCTTTTAGGGCCAAGATTCAAATATAATTGTCTAAAGAGCCATGGCATCATTCAACGCCTTTCATGTTGTTGTGGCCCTTATTATATGTTTTACTTTGTTTATGAAAGATCACTTACTTCTGAAATTTCCGGATCATCTCATTCTTCTAAGATTAATGTTGCACGTAGGCCAGTGTTTGAATACGAGAAAGAATTGAGTAATTGTTTAAGGAAGTTAAAGCCAAATTGTGGCGAACAAATTTCCTTACTATATTTGCCGGTAATCAACCTGTTACCGGATATTGTTGCCGTAGTCTTGTGAATGATATGGGAAAATCATGCCACACAGATATGACATTGTATATGATAAAATTTCCACAATACAGACATTACAAAACTGAATATATGAATAGGAGTGAAAATATTTGGAGATCCTGTAGTTCTGCTATTTCATCTTCTTATGTTTAAGATCTATTTCATGTAATGAATGTCAACGCATATGCGTCAAATTAAAACCGCCTTATCTACTAAAAGAATTGAATGCAGGTCACATGTCTTCTAACATCATATTGTTATTAAATTAATGTCTCAAATATTTCAGTCTTGCACACTATTTTTTCAGTTCATATATTATTGATATCTTTAGAGGTGCACTAATCATCGAATGATCAACAAAGTGAGGTTTTCAGGTTGAACTAAAAAAGATTCACTCAAACATACATATATAAAATGTTATTATATTGTAATAAACATTATGTCCACTATGAAATTTTATAAAACATGTGAAAACATAACATATCTATCACATCACATAATCATCCATTTCAATTTCGAGGATAAAATAGGTTTATATCACACAATTAATTTAGAAATGACTCTTCTTTCTATGGGGCAATAGATTAAAACTAAGAAAAAACAATATGAACTAATTAAATAAAAAGTAAGGCATTTTGATAAATGTACATCGAACAAATAAATTTGTCTTTCTATATCTAAGTCATGTCACCTTGTGTAACACCCTAGAAGGTATTAGTTTGGCTATGCTTAGATTTCTAGGATATGAAAACTTTGAATGTAAAACAATAGAGAACAAGTAAAATTGAACATACGTAGGTATAACACTCTTAATACAAAACACTTGTCACTTAGGTGTTGTACAAAAATTTACAACATTTTTAAAACTAAAAAAAAAAAAAAAAAAAAACCCTCCCATGCATTGAGAGGCATAGAAACTAAACACATTTCTTGTAACACTCCTCCTTTTACTTAATGGAACTATTTTTCTAATTATTTTATATTTATTTCTGGAAAACTAGATGAAAATCACATAAATATGATCCCCACAATTACTTACATATTAGTGAGTACTATTTAGTTTAGATTTTTAACAATTTTTTTAGACTGAAGCCAAAAAATGATAAAATGACTGTTTCATTTTTAAAAAGCCACATAATAAAATAAATAGATAGAAATAGTTGGGATTGCTTAAAACTAAGTTTTTAGACACCAATATGCTTAGAATAATTAATGATAATTTTAGAAATTTTTCAAGAATTTATTGAGAACAATTTTTGCAAAATACCAAAAATATCTTTAGTTGATTGTCGGGAGCAAACAAAATACTTTTTGATTTCAAAATATTTTTAAAAAAAGTTATATAAGTATATTTTAATTATGAAAACTTTGTTTGAGGGAAAAACAATAAAAAACCCAAAAATAATATTTAATTAGCAAAAAAATTGATTTATAAATCAAATAATGTAGCTTTTTTAGTAAAATAATTATTATAAATAATATATAAATGAGAAAAGTTTGATAAAATTTTTAAGACTCAATAATATATGTGAGGACGTGGTCTAGTTGGATTTTCCAAACTAAACAAAAAATGCAATCTAAATTTCCTACAACAAGCAATATTATTAATGTTATTACGTAATAATTATACAAAATAAAAAAAAAATTGTCCCTTTTTGCTTCTGATTCACGCTGTTGTGCAGTAATATACACAAAATTATATTATAATGAATTATGGTACAAAATTGTAATTCAAAACAAATTAATGTATCCCTTGAAAACCCAATCAACCACTCCACCTTATCCGTTTTTTCTCTTCATAAATCCTCCCTATTCTTCAGCTAATGCTGGCCGAGTGCCTCTCCTCCACAACCAACCTTTTGAAGTTTTTTTTTCCTTACCTTAAATCACCCAAACAAATATCACTTAGCCAAATCATAATTAGTTTAGGTCTTAAACCTCCTTTCCTCTTCCAAATATCACCAACAAGCTACCACTTTGAAGTAAGGGGGAGTGGGGTTTAGTTCCATTTATTTCTTAATAGATTTTCTGTTTTTATATATACATAATATATATATATATATATATATATATTATATATATGCACATATATGTATAGATATGTACACATGTATATATACATATATGTATATGTATATATGTGTATATATGGTGTATATATAACATAAAGGTTATATATATATATATATATATATATATATATATATATAATATATATATATATATAGGAGCGTTTCAAACGAGAAACTTCTTAAAATAAGAAATGAGAATATTAATAGTAGTCATTGGATTATTATTAAAAATAATGAACGAATGAGATTAAAATTCAATCAAAAACCTTTTATAAGACCACCACTATCGCTACTTCCACCACCGTCGCCACTACCACCATTGTTGTTATTACTACTGCCGCTGCCACCACTGTCGTCCCCAAGCTCGCCATCGCGACTACCACTACTACCACCGCTGTCGTCATCGCCCTTACAACTGCCACCGCCACCACTATTACCACCACCACTACCACTGCCATCATTGTCGCTGCCATCGCGGTTGCCACCGCCACTACAATCGCTAGTGGTAGTGGAGACAATGACAATGGTGATCTCATAAAATGTAATTAATTAGGTTTTAATCTCAACCGCAAAACACACACACACACACACATATACATATATATACCTTTATTGTTCTAATGATCTTTTACTATTATTGCTCTAACTATCATATTGCTCTATTTAAATTATTATTTATTTTTATTGGCCCTTTATGTTGTTTTACCTTCTTGTTCCATTTTACTTCATTGTTTTATTTAAGTGTCATTTATTTTTATTGCTCTTTTTTTTTATTTCTTTATGTTGCCGTTAATTTTGTTATTATGTTAACTCTTACTTTACACTTCATTGTCATTTATATTTCATTATGTCCTAATATTTATTTTATTGTCATATTAATTTGTTAGGTTAATTTAATTTTCATAATTTGGTGATGCTATGTTAAGTTTAAACTTTTGTCACTTATTAACTAATTGTTAGATTTAAAATGCAAAGTGTAGTATATTGATATTCAAATAAGATGTTTTCACCAAATTGCATTGTTGTTGGGTTTAGCCCAATTAAAATTGGGATAAGAAAAACTGCAAATTTTTTAGAGTGACCAATTAATGATAAGGTAATTAGATGAATTTAATTGAAGTAAAAAATTTTCCTTTTGAAGAGTGAGGCTCTCAACCACCCCTTTTAACTAGCCTAAAAAGAATTTTTTTTTATATCAAATGGATATAATTGAATTATTTAATTAGCGGTATAAATTTAACTTAAAATAAAAACAATAAAAGGAGGATTTACGTAGGTGGGCAATTCGGCCATTAACATTAAATGGAACTTCGAAGACAATTTCTTTTTCAATTAAGCTCTAATTACTAATGAGTAAGTTAAAGTTGAACAAAGAAAACAAAATCCAAGTTGTTTATTTTTTCAGTGGGCATTCAGCCCTAATTAGGAAAAGATTAGGAAATAATTTTGTTTTCAAAGATTTTTATCCTTGGTAATAATTATTTCTAATCTAAATTTGGTAACAAGGTCTAAAGAGATTTTCTCATATAATTATTATTTTTGGCAACTTATAGTTAGTGTAGGAAAGGATTAAGTTTTGGTAAAGAAAAGAATTTAGTAAACTCACAATAGTTTTTACTAAATGGAAAATGTTTTTATTAAACCAAATAAAAATGCATGTACTTATGAATATACAAATGCCTTGTTTTTAGCAAAAATGGAAATATAGAAATCTTGATTTTTTTCTAAGATAAAAGTATCAATTGTAGTAAAAGAAATAACAAAAATGATTTCTAAGTATGTTCTGTGGTTGCAACATAGCCTGATATCTTACATTAGAAAGGGGTTTCTCAACTTGAAATTTTTACTCAATTTTAGTTATGTTTATGGTTTGGAAAAGCTTTACTTTTAAATTAATCTAATTTGAAAAATTAGAAAAAGAGAAGAATAAATCAAATAAATTAAATAATTGAGAAACTACAATTAAAACTTGTATGTATAAGCGTGAATTATGTATGCAAATTTTAATTGTTACTTGAACTTTTGCTATACTTACTGTATCGTGTGAATCATTTCTAAGTTATTACAAAAGTAATTGATTGATGTATCTCTGTAAACAATGATTCCGAACTTTGTTGGATTATCCATAGGGTATGTCATAAAACTTAAAAACAAAGTCATAGGAAAACCTCCAGTTAAGTTAGGACCATATTGAGAAGCATGAGTGCTTGTGTCTGGGAAGTTACAATTTGGTACACTGCGAGACAGGACCATTGTTTAGGTCTTGAGGGTAAAGGTACTGAGTTGTGAACATCCTAATGACTAGTTAGCACCCTAAACTAGGATAAATCACATAAACCAACTTGGTAACTCTAACACCTGCTTAACATCACCAGGATTGGTGGAGTGTATATCCCTGATGGGCATAAGGCCCTTTTCCTTGAGGATAATGATATGACATGGATGTCTTTACCTTGTGAGAAACTACACGAACTCCCAATCACTTACCAATGATTCCTGATGGTTAAGGTGAATCATCAGAGATAGGTATAGATCCTATGTCGAGTAAAGGTCTTTGATTGAGTAATAATATTGTAGGTCAAACCTTAGGATTCCCCCATGTTTGGTTGCTCAATAATTGTGTGTTAAGTTGAAACCCGTTAAGAAAATGAATGAGGATTTTGCAAAACCTCACTCATTTTCTATTTCTTTTCATATATGTTTGTGATGCGAATAGATGGAGCCGTTCTATAGGATGGACAACATCCGCATAGCTTTATAATCCTTAGGGACACTAGATCTATGACCTAGTCAGTCAGTGTAACACCCTACTTTAACTACTCGTTTGTTTTTCTAATTAATCTATGATTAACTGTGAAAAATCAAATGGGAATCTCAAGGATATGATTCTCACGATTTTATTCATATTAGTAAGTTCTATCTAGTTTATATTTTAATATTTTATTTGGGTTAGGGCCCAGAAGCAATAAAACAACTAGTTCATCCCTAAAACTTGCTTAATAGGATAAAATAGTAAAAAATTGCTAGAGATGATTAAAAATTATTTTTAAATAATATTTATATTCAAAATATTTAATAATAATTCAAAAAAAAAATTGGGAGTTTATTGAGACAGTTTTTGTGAAATGATCAGTATATCCTTAGCCGACTGTGAAGGCTAGCAAGAGACTTTTTAACCTCAAAATATTTTGAAAATTTTATAGTGAGTATATTTTAATTATACCAATATTATTTTAAGGGAAAAATAGTGAAAAATCTGAAAAAAAATATTTATTTGACAACAATTGGATTTACCTGGCTTAATAAATGCTTTTTTAGTGAAAAAAATTATTATAAATAATATATACATGAGAAAAATTTGAAAAATTTTTGTAAGGCTCAAAAAATATGCTTAAAAATGTGGTGTGGCCATATTTTCCAAAAACCTACCCAAAATTCCTATCTAATTTTGTTGCAATAAATTAATATTTAATTATTTTAATATCTAATAATTACATAATTTTTTTTTCATTTTTCAGACCTTTGACTGGTCTGGGGTGTCACCTTCTCAGCCCACATGGGGAAAGTACACACAAAATGATATTCTATTGATTTTAGTTCAAAAATTAAATCTAAAAGTACCTACTTTTTGTCCTATAAATAAACCCCATCAACCACACACTTCTACACTCTCCCTTCAGAAAATCAGACCTCTCCCTCTGCCCCCAACTACTCAAACGTGAGCCCTCCTGGGCTCTTGATTTTTTTTTCTACTCTCCATTAAACGCTTTTCCATTAAGTCTAGGCTCCTAAACTTCCAAGCTACCTCTCCTCTTCTATTCTTCCACCAACAAACCATATTTGGAGGTAAGGGGGGTGAGATTTAGGCCTCTAAATTTGTTTCTTAAAGGGCGTGTGTGTGTGGGTTATCCCTTAAACCCATATTAGTTTATTCATTCTACTACTACTACTATGTAACAATTTAACTTGTTCATTTAAATTCTTGCTTTACTTAAGTCGTTTACTTTAATGTCCATTTATTTTCTTGCCTTTGTTATTATTTCCATTATGTTGCCATTTATTTTATTTTTGCTTTATTTATATTTTTGCTCATTTATCTTATGTCATTTACTTTATGGTTTAATTTTTGCTATTTAAATTCTTGCCCATTTAATTTCTTGCTTTAGTTATTGCCATTTATATTTTGCCCATTTAAATTATTGCCATTTATCTTATTGTTATCTTGATTATTTCCATTTATTATTTTTTATGTTACTTTATTCTTATTGTTGGTATCATATTATAACTTAATATCCTATTATGAATAACTATCAATGAGCCTATTTTTATGCAAACTAGCTATTTTCTTAAAAGCCAATTTAAAGCCTTAAGATCACTTGTAATAACAAATTTTGGAACACATTTTCTCTTAAGGGCTCTCAGCCCACTTCATAAAAGAAAAAACAAGAATATTTTTTTTATGTCAATTAACCTATTAAATTGAGTAAGATGATTGAGAAATAGATAATATAAAATAAATTTTTAGACCACTTAGAGAATGGTTCAATTTCTAGAAAGAAAATAAATAAGTTGGGCTTTTTCCAAAAAAGGGCATTCGGCCCTTAAAGATGAGGTAAGAAAAAAAACCTTTTTAATTATTTATAAAAAATTTAGATTTTTATAATGTACTAAAAATCTAAGTGGTAAGATAAAAAAATTATTTTGTATAAAAATGAACTCACGGCCCTTTAAAAAAAAAGTAAAGAAGAAAATGAGTTTCTTTTATGAAAATTAAGCATTTTTGATAATTACTTGAATTGGTTCAAATTGGTAAAAATGAATCTTAGGAAAAGTTGAAGAAAAGGTTTTCTTGAAAAAACAAGTTCTATTAAATTTTTGTGGATTAATTTAAGAAATAAAGTTTTGTCAAGTTAACTAAATGGACTTTAGGCCCAAACTAGGAAAAGTTTTTAGAAATAAAGACCATATTGGATAAATTTTAATTTGTTACCATTCAACTAATATTTTGAACAAATTATGGCTAGTATGGAAATAAATAAATACTCTTGTTCAAATAAAGTTAACAAATGTTTTGGTAAAATGCATGCAATTGCATGATTTTCTTTAAGAAATTAGAAGTCTTGGTTTTGTAAGATGAACACCCCAAATTTTAGTAAAAGGAAACAACTAGAGAGAAACTCTAAGTATGCCCTGTGGTTGCACACAGTCTGACCTTCCACATCAGAAAAGAACTTCTCTCAAAGTTATTTACCACATCCTAGTTATAATGGTAGATTGAAAATTTTTCCTTTAAAACAGTCTACTTGAAAAGTTAGAAAGGAGAAGGATAAGCAATTAAAATAAGAACCATAATAAGTGTATGAATGTATGAGAATGAATATGTATGTAACTTTGATTATTGATATTTCCTTCCCTATGATATTCGTATTGAATTATTTCTAAGTTTTATGTAAATGTGATGGATGAATGAAATCTCTGCAATGAGTAACTTTAGAACTCTGCTAGATTATCCAGAGAATATGTCTTGAAACTTAGAAAATAAAGTCATAGGAAAATCCTGATTGAGTTAGGACCATGTGAAAAGTATGCATGCCTGTGTTTAGGAAGTTACAGTTTGGTACACTGTGGGATGAAAGGCAGGGACCATTGTTCGGGTTTTAGGGTAAAGGTGTTAAGTTGTGAACATCCCAATGGTCAGGTTAGCACCCTGACTGGGGTAAATCATGTAAACTGACTTGGTAACCCTAATGCCTGCTCAGCATCACCATGATTGGTGGAGTGTATATCCCTGATGGGCATGTCACCTTTTCTCGAGGATGATGATTACAACATGGATGTCTATACCTTATGAGAGATTATACGAACTCCCAATCACTTCCCAACAATTCCTGATGGTTAAGGTAAATCATTAGAGATAGGTATGGAACCATATGTCAAGTAAAAGTCTGTAAGTGAGTGATAATAACATAGGTCGGACCTTAAGATTCCCCCCAATTGCTTGTTTAATTTGCTTTTGTAGCCTATTAAGAAGAATGAGGCTTTTATAAAAACCTAACTCCTTTCTTTTGTTTCTTTTCATATACGATCGTGGTACGAGCAGATGGACCTCTTTCATGGGATGGTGAACATCCACATATTGTACTGCCCACTAGGACTCTGGGTCTATGACCCAGTTACTCAGTACTCGACTTTCCAGGGGCGGGTGACCTTCACATTTATGTCCCCCATCCCAGACTTTTTTTACTTATACAGCAGCTTACATTACCTATGACCCTATCTACTACCACTCCCGATGGCTTTGTTAAGGACCACAGGCTCCTCCACCATCACCTGCAGACGATGAGATGGATGACGCTCCATTTCCACATTGGATGCTGCTCCAGACATTGGCATCATGGCGATCCCTACCGTACCTCCAGTACTATGAGCCACTAGTCGAGATCCCACCGTACCTGACACCACTGAGTCTTCATCCGATCCCTCTTATCATCTGGGTGAGAACTATAGATGGATCTCTTCTTTTTCAAGGTTAGCAGTGTCGGTAGCTACGACAGCCTGGAGCAGTTGCCCAATGGTCATGTACCCTCTGATGATGAACGAGGATATGGTGGACTTAGAGGACTCGCTATGATGACAGTTCTGGTTGTGATTTTTGCATAGGATGGAATAGCCTAGTATAGGTTTATACTGCTCTGACATAGATTTTTTTTCATTGTATGGCTACGGGTGAGTATCTAGGCTTTCTTTTGATGTATTTTCTATGTATGTACTTGACATCTGACCTTGTACAAAGGCTTGATGTACACATAATATATGACGATGTTTATTTCATGATTATGGTTCATTACATAATGTCTCTTTATTTATTCCATCATTGAAAAAAAAATTAGTGCGGTAAAGAATTAAACATAGCCAAATTTTTAATAATTAATTAATTAAGTACTTGTCTTATTATAGTAGGTGTTACAGTCAGTACTCATACCAAGGGTATGTCACCTTAACATTCATGTCCCTATCCTTAATGTTTTCCTTCCAATGCAACAACTTACCATCCCTATGACTTTATCTCTCACTACCCCTGACAGCTACATTGGAGAAGTATAGCCACCTCCACCTCTACCTCCACCAGTAGACGCCCATATGGTTGACGCTTTTTTTCCCCACTTGGATGACATCCCCAACATCGGTATTATGGCGATCCTAGCCTTTATCTTCAGTTCTATGAGCCACCCCTTGTGATTATGCTGTATACTGACACAGTGACTCTTCATTGGACCCTGTATCATTCCAGTGAGGATTATGGATGGATCTCCTCTTGCTTGGAGATCACAACGTTGGTAGTTTTGATGGCTTTGGACAGCTTTCCAATGGTTATGCTCTTTTTTATGATGACGATGAGGAGATTGTAACACCCTAGAGTATTACTGTAACTACGCCTAGATTTCTATGAACGTGAAAACTTTAAAACATAAAAATTGTGCGAAAGCTACTCATAAATGTAAATAGATTTTTATACAAGAGGAATAAAAAAGTACATGCCTACTACAATTCAGTCATCACCTAAGGGCATCATACAAACATAAGAAAAAAAAAATACAAAACTTAGACTAAAGCTACTACGTTCTTCTTACAAGCAACTCCAAGCTCTATCAGCACATTTTCATCTGGTTCCTGGAAAAAAGAGAGACTTAAAGGAATGAGACAAAAGTCTTAGTGAGTGCTCTAGGGACTTTATCTAGGTTAGACTCTTCTACCCAACAACCTTTGTCACTTATCCATCATGGCTTCACTCTCTCTAGGTCTTTAACGAATCTCCATACTTATGGTCGGATCTATAACTTGCAATTATCAATGCCTCCGATTAACTCCTAATTCATTCTCACAACTACTACATTGATTTATTCTCTAGTATTTCATCTTTACTAATGCCTTTTATCTACAACTTACTCTAGCTAACTAAATATTTTTGTTTAGAGTTTACCCTTCTTCGCTTGATACTGAGAGTTGTTCACTATGATCAAACCTAAGGCTAGTAATACTCTAGGATACTCTTAACATTCACCTTAACCTACACAATAGATTTCTCTTGCTAAAATCACACTTTCCTAATACTTTGAGTGGGAACTTAGCCTTCCTTTTTCTTATTCACAATTTATCAGAACCCTCATGACACTATTCTAAAGTACAACCTCTCACATATCCTTAAGATAGCAAAAGAATTCCCAATTAAAAACATCTACTCTTACTTAACATACAAACATGCTTTACATTTTACGCCTAGTATTTAGGCACACGTCTCATTCTCTATCAAACAGGGACAACACATATGTGTAACACGATCACTTACTCATAATCTTAACACTTCATCCATTCATATAACAAACACGTAACATATATACAGTATAACAATCAGTCATGAATAAAGGCACATAAACTTCACATTATCACAATATAGTACAATTTAACATATCACACCACAACAAGATGCATATGCATGCCATGTTCCTCAATCTCTACTTCATGTGCATGTGGTACCAATTTTAACTTAAGAAAATATTTATGAGGACATGCTAGCCATAAGGAAGCGCCATTAGCATACCGATGCCTTCAACTTAACACTTTATACTAGATTGATATTCTCTAGTGACTAGTAGGGTTACCCAACTTTCGAAGTACGCCCAACTCCATATGGTTTAGCATAAGTCATTAGGGTTTTCACACTAGACATAATCACCCCTAAGGACAAGTTAAATAACCCCTCAGGGCCTCCACCATTCAAATTTATATACTTTTTTCCAGTACAATCACCTTAAATGTTATGATGCATGTCTCATACATACAATGCACACAAGTATCCTTTTGGACCTTTTATTTACAAACAAGTGAGTTTCATCACAAGCTAGGTCCCTCACAAACAAGATATCACCGAAGCCCATTCTCGCCTTCATAGGCTAGGTCACTTGTCACAATGATATCAAGTCGTATCATACATCTCATAGCATAATATACACAAACCATGTTCATAGACAATTGAAACAAGTATACTCAAGCATAATATCACAAGTCACGATCACCATATGAGGAAACCAACATTCATAACATCATGTACTCACTCCCCTTATCCTATATCATATTCTTATCACTAAGCAGTCTAATTACTATTATCTCAATTCAGTTTTTTGATTGCCTAAGCTAGTCATACTACTCTCATACTCCAAAATTCACACACTTCATTGATAGGGAATTCAGTATGGATATGCTCAATGGAGCACAGCATATTAGATCAACCAATTTTAAACACTAATTATGGCTTTATATTTGGCTTTATTGAGTGTTTTTTAGGCTTATTATTGGTGTCCTATTTGAGTTTTGCATGTTTGGATTCAATTGGACTTTAATGAAAATCTTAATTAATTTTTGAATTTTTATGGGTTTTGACCTTTCATCCTTGTTTGGGTCATAACTTGAGCTGCAAGGATGTGTTTGAGGTGATACTGGTGTTTATATAAAGATAAAAAAAAGTCTACAACTCTCGCGCAGAGGTCATTAGTTGATTTAGCCTAGATTATAGAATAAAATTGACTTAAAATTAGACATGTTGTTTCTTGCTAATAAACAAGCATAGGTGCAATATTTTGAGCATATCTTGAGTTTTAGACATCATTTTTGAGTGATTCCAATGCCATTGGTTAGCTAACATCTAGAGCTACAATTCTTATGAAGACCATGAAGCCTAATTTGATCATTTTCCTATTTGTTTTTTATCATTAATTTGACATATGCTGTTAGGGAGGTAGCATGGATATCCTCATCACTTGGCAAATTGCAAAATCCTCATTTGCTAACATGGAGGATTTCTAAGGCCTCCCTAAACTACCAAAACTCCATATGGTTGTAATTCTATTATCTTGATGTCCAATCTACTCCAAAACAATGATTTTCTATCATCTAAGTCATTCTCATTTAAGCCTAATCCTTTAATTCCTTATCCAAAATAAGGGAAACCCTCAAGTTAACCTAGACCCTCACAATAATCTCATTCTACTCATAAACAGTCATAGGTTTGATCAATTCACATCAAATTCATCTCTAGGAAATCAACATAACCATTCAAAAACTCTAACCTTAACAATATAATTAGGATGGGCAAGGAAGGGAAATCAACATAAAAATGGAGGTAAAGGCTTGGGGAGGGTAAGGGAAAGCACTCACCTAGGAAAGCCGCGAAGATAATCTCTAAGGATTGGGTCTCTAATCTCCTTCTCTTCCTTCTTCCTCCTTTCTTCTCTTTCTTCCCCCTTCTATTTTCTAATGGCTAACCCTAATCTCCCTCTATCCTTCCTTCTTATAAACCTAAGTGGGTTTGTGGCTTGTTGTGGCTTAGTCCCTTATTGGGCCCTAAATACTTTCTTTGGGTTCTATTCTCATTCCTACTAATTTCTAGTACTAGGATAATAATAATAATAATAATAATAATAATAATAAAAAACAACACACAACATAACAACAACAACAACAACTAAGGTATCTTTATCAAATACATAATATCGAAGTCCTAAACAAGGTCTCCTTATAATTTATTTCTAATACTTAAAATTTGGGCTGTTACAGAGATGATGGATTCGAAGGATACTATGATGATGAATTATGAGGATTCTCAGTGAGATGACTACTATTAGTGACTTTTGCAGACCTTCTAGGTTTGGAGAGGTCTAGTATAGATATGTACTACTTTGACATAGACCATTTTTGTTACACATACATAGGTGGGCAGCTAGGATGACTTTTGATGTATTTCTAATGTATTTCTTATGTAAGTATTTTGACAACTATACTCGCTAATGTATTTTGACACCACACACACACACACCACACACACACACAATATGACATTTACTTCATGATCATGGTTCTTTATATAATGTTTTTATGATTTGTTAAACATTTATGGAAAATAAATGCGAAAAGGTTTTAAATCAAGCCAATGTTTTCTAACAATTTAATTAATTCTAATTAATTTAAATGAACACGTATCTTATATAGTGGGTGTTACATTCCTCCTGCCAGCTATTGTAAGCTCCAACCTTAAGGCTTTTCATTTGTTCAACTTGAAAAATATGAAACTTAAGACAATGAGACGAAGGTCTCCGTGAGTGTTATGTGGATTC
>CM014737.1:11881675-12150273 GCA_004329165.1 Spatholobus suberectus
CATGATCATTGATATAATATCAAGATATTCAACAATTGGATCATTGAATTTTAACACATATCAAGAGTTATTGAGTGAGTAACTCTACCAAGAGTTACTCTTGGAGTAACTTGATCCCACCCTATATATATATATATATATTATGTCATATGTTATATTGTATTGGATCATATATATAAATGTTTTTCTTATATTTAATTATACTATTATATAAATTATTATAAACTAATCTTTTTAATTTAAATTATTAAAATATTTTAAAATTAATTTTGTTATACACACACACACACACACATATATATATATGTTAATAATTTAAATAATTAAACATATACAAAAATTTAATATTAAATTAAAAAATATATATTAACATACATTTGTTCATTCAAATATATATTATGTTGGATGTTATCGTATCTCGGATCATATATATAATTTTTTTTATATTTATAAATTTCTGTCTTATATTTTAGCTATCCTATTATATAAATATAAGTTATGACAAACTAATCTGTTAATTTAAATCATTAAAATATTTTAAAATTAATGTTATTATATATTTTTTAATAATTTATATAATTAAACATATACATAAATTTTAATATTAAATTGAAAAATAATATTAACATACATTTGTTCAATAAATATTATCCATCATATACTGCGTATATATTATAATATCAGAGATAATATATATTGTTTGAATGAATAAAAGTACATTTAAATAATTAAAATATTTTAAAAGTAATTTTATTATATATATATATATATATATATATATATATATATATATCTTACTATTTATTACTAGAAAAATTGTTAAAAAATTTAATTTGTTAACAATTTTCATAAATAATTCAAGCAAAAAGTTGATTCAATTAAACAATTAATTAAATCAAATCAAATGTAAAGTAGAAATTTAAATTAATCAAATCAAATGATTTAATTAATTTATTAAAGTTAACTAATTGATTGTCACACAATATGTTCAACTTACTATATATATCAAAATATTATAAATTATAAGATTATTTTATATTAACGATTTAGATTTAGTGTGTATGTGTATATATATGGGTTAGGATCCGTTGACATTAGATATTAAAGTTAGTCAAATTATACCTTTAATAACTTTTTGTTGAATGCAAAGTTAACCAATCCAACCGTTAAATTTGATGTTCTTATTAATTAGATTAAGTATATAAAATTTCATATATTTTCAAATTATTTAATAGTTCATCATATCACTTTATTTTAACGTAAAATAAGATATTAAAATATATGTAAATATTCAATGCTAGATAACATATATAGAAAAGTCTAAATGATGAGAAATTTGATATACATGATCATGAAGATAATATCACATAATTCAACGGTTGGATTGGTTAACTTTGCATTCAACAAAAAGTTAGTGAAGGTGTAATTTGACTAATTTTGACACCTGGTGTCAACAGATCCTGACCCTATATATATATATATATATATATATATATATATATATACTCATTTTACTGAAGGCATTAACATGGTTATTATTTAAAATAACCCTTACAATACACAGGATGAATAATTATATAATCAACATTGTATATCATTACTTGAATTTAAACTTTGTAATGAGTTTGTTGAATAATTAAGAAATTAATTTAAATTATAAAGGAAAAGAATAGAAAGGATGGATTCATTTTGGAGAAAAAAATTAACATTATTAAAGAGTTAATGTTTGGAAATTTTATTTTATATGATTGATGTTCCATTGATTAAAATAAAATCATTATTGAATGATATATTTTAGGATAAAACTTAGATACAATATTATAGATACTGATGATATTATTCTTCAGTCAAAATTGGAGTTTTACCTCAATAATATGCGTTGACATTTAATTGGTTGATTGTTACGTAGATTACTAAAGTAAAACTCAAATTTTAATTGGAAAACAACATCAACAACACTTATAACACTGTATTTAAGTTTTTCCCTATATTTTAAAGGTTCCTAAAGTATCCATTTTGTGATCAGTATATTTGATATCACATATAAGGTATACTTAATAGTGTAGCCTATAGTTGTGGATTTATGATGTCGGGATTCATCAACTTCTTATGGAAAGGTATGAGTTAAAAGGTTGATATTCTTCCATTAGAAGAGATTTTTCCTTCACCTTGCTTATAATTTTGTCTTTGAACTTATAATTATTAACTTCTTAACAATTGTTTAATGGTTTTATACATTCGTAGGTCCCTTAACTTTTTGACAATTTTTAATTGAGTTCCTAAACTAAAATAAATTGTAATTGGGTCCTTAATTTTTTATAATTTTTGTAATTGAATTCTTAGAGTTAGTAAGACCATTGCTAAGTGTAAAATTTCTGGCCATTTCAAGCTGCCATAAACTAACTCCAAGGTCTTAATTACAAAAATTGTAAAAGATCAAATACCTAATTATAAATTTTTTAGTTTAGGAACTTAATTAAAAATTGCTAAAAAGTTTAGGGACCTACGGATGTATTAAACCTTGTTTAATTCCCATCAAATCTTGAGAGAAGGAGGAGAGAATCTTATTCCAACAATGTACATGTGTGACTTTTAGGATGGTTATTATCAAAGTCAACAAACTTACCATATATGGTAGATTGTGATTGGATGACAGTGTAAAACTATTTTACATTGTTAGTGCATAGCCTATTTTCTCTTATTAGAAATTATTAGATTTTTGTGAGAGGTCAAGGCGCACGAGTCAAGCCAGTAAATCGTCTCATCATGAGGTATATCTTCCATTTCCTTTATACAATAGTGTTCTAATAACATGCATCTATGATCCTATTTGTGGGTTTGATTCATGTTATTCATACTTGATGAGTTTGATATATGATGTTTAAGTTTCTTACACTTAAAGATAATACAACTATATACAGTAATCTTTATGATATATATGCATAATACTAAGAATGAATTATCATATAATAAGCATCATGAATTAACAGAATAGAACAAATTTATTGGACAATTGAGAAACTAATTTTAATTAAAATAAATAAAAGGATGTTTCTATTCGTTTAAAAAATTGTACACAATTAAAAAATAATAAGCGAAATCAATAAAAGGAAAACATAATGAAACCAAGTAGTTAAACTCAATTTGTTTTCATCACCTTATTCCTAATGTATTTTATCATTATTACGCTTAAGCAACAAAGATCAAATCTACCAAAAGAAACAAGAAACAACAAAGATAGTTATTTCCAAAATTCTCCTTTCAAATACTGTTTAAAATTTTCCTTTATTATATATCATTATATATTGTAAAGAAAACGTCTCCATTTTAAAATTAAGCTTAACCAAAAACAAAAGAGTTTAATTTCTATACACTGTAAGTGTAAAAATTTTACATTATCATCCAATCAAAAATTATCATTGATATGATTATTAAGATAATTATTTTAAAAGTCAACAAATTTACCTTAAATAAACTATTTACTCAAAACAAAACAAAATCTAATAACTTAAAAAAAAAAACTTTAATTTCAGCTCAGGCCCAAATGCTAACACCCCCCTCCCCAAAAAAAAAACTCTCCCCCTTTTTAAAAAATATTAATTAACCTTCGGGTTTTGTATGACGCTCGACAAAAAAAATGCTTAACCAAAAAGAAATGGTATGGCCCATTGCTCTTAGTGTTAAGTCCAAGCAGTTTAAAAACAACCCAACGAACAAAATAATTAAAAAGAAATCACCTCATCAAAACTCAGAGACCACCAACTAAAAAACCTGTAAAAAGAATCTCAATCTCCTATGTCAATTATATTAGTTCTTTTAAAAAAATTGATAACCATTTTAATCTGTGAACGATTTTGTTACCAAATTAGCTCTTCAAAAAATTTAATCTATTAATAAATTAATCTTTTAAATATTTAAAATATCATTTTATAAGTCCTCACAAAAGACTAAGTTGTCAAAAAGGAATCCCTGATAATCTAGTTTAATAACAAATCAAATCTTTGAAAGAAAAGATTTAAAACATGTTCATATTAGTCTTTATAAAAGATTAAAGTAGTAGCAAAAAAATCTTGAAAAGGTTAATTTAATTTGAGGATTACAATTTTTGAAAAATTAATGAAATAAATAATATTGAACCCCAAAATTTAAAGTTTCTAAAAAAAAAAAAAAAACTCCACAATACCTCAAAAAAAAAAAAACAAATGTTCTAAGATTGTGATGAACGATGAGGGGCTAAGATGTTGATAGACAACTAATAGCTATCTACTGTAAAACTAAGAAACTACCATTACCAAAAGCTAAGAAAAGATAAAATAAACATTGAGATATTTTTTCAAAGTTTTTCAAAGTGTTAAACACTAAGTGTCCAAATTCAATTTTTGAACCAGTGTGCAAACATGTTTTATAAATAGGTGTCCAATGCGCCTTCTGGACAGTACTTTTCAAATAAATCTTTTCCTGTTCTTCCCTGTAAAATATGCTTGAGATCAAAATGTTTTTGAAAATTGAATAAGTTCGCTAAGACACAACTCAACATTCACTTTAATCTAAGTCTTTTTCGAATATATGCTTGCTTTATCTCAAAAGGACATATATGCTCTAATCTTAATCTTTCTCGAGTATTGGAAACATGTTAACATATCAAATAACAAATGTCAAAACTCTGTTACATGGTATGAGAGAAAAACAAAAGAATTTTCTTCAAGTTAAAAGAGAAAAGAATGCTTTTATGGTAATCTGTCATAGTATAGCCAAACCACCTTTTCTCTCTCCATTAGAAAAAGACAAATCATGTCTACTGAAGAAAGAACTATGCCTTCATACATTTAATGCATAATCAGAATAGGAAAATGTTCTTTCTCAATAGTTATCTCTGCCAAGTCTATAAATTGAAGACTTAAACAAAGGAAGATGTAGAGAACAATATACAAGAACAAGTGAACTAAGTTATTGCACGATCCTTGAATACTTTCATACACTTTGATTCAAATTTATTGTCTTGTACTAAAACTTTCATATTCTCATCTTGTGAGTTATTCTTGTGGTTATCTTACGATCATTTGATCTTGTGAAAGCTTGAAGAGACTTAGTAGTTAAGAATTCTTAGGATAAGATTATTAGTTGTTGTGTAAGTCTAAAGAGGCAAAGAATACTTAGTTGTAACTTGTTGAAGTTAGTGAAAAATCCTTCAGGTGAAGGGACTGGACATAGCTCTAAGTTATAGAGTGAACTAGTATAAATCTTGCTATATTTTCATCTTTTATCCTTCTTTGTTTGAAAGCATTCATAGTTTGTTCAACCACGTTTTTGAAGTATATTCCACGAACTCAAGTTATATTTTGTTTGCGAAAAGTTTTAGGAAATCATTAACACATAATTCAACTTCCCTTCTTCTGTGTTAACCTATTTATTTCAAGAAGAATTTGGATTATTGAACATGGGCTAGTTTGACACATTGATATAATCAAAAACAAAGGAAAGGAAACCAAAGTACATAGTGCTTACGTATAGCACCTATTTCTTGTTAAAGTCTTCATGGCCTTTTCAACTGACATAATAATATAATAGGCTATATTACACTTTTGGTTTCCCTATAATTCTCAATTTATGATTTTGGTCCTCCTATTTTAAATTTTATGATTTTAGTCTTCTAATTTTTAAAAATCTGTAATTTTGGTTCTCTTATTTTTAATTATGAAATTTTAGTTATCTAATTTTTAAAAATTCACAATTTTGGTCATCCTATTTTTAATTCGGCAATTTTGTCCCCTAATTTTTAAAAATCCACAATTTTAATCTAATTGTTAAATGTCCATTCGTTGACCATTAATGTCTCAATGTTGACTATGACGTGCCATTAGTCCGTTAAATGTTATCTCCCACGTATTCAGTCTAATGCCACATCATAGTTAACATTGAGGCATTAACAGTCAATAGATGAACATTTAACGGTTGGACAAAAATTGTGAATTTTAAAAATTAGGGGACTAAAATTGCAAAATTAAAAAAAGGAGACCAAAATTATAGATTTTTAAATATTGAAGGACTAAAATCGTGAAATTAAAAATAAAAGGACTAAAATCACATATTGAGAATTATAGGGGAGGACTAAAAATGCAATTTAGCCAATATAATATATTACTAAAAATTTAACATTTGTATTGTAAATGATATATATTTATTTTTATATAATTAAATTTATAATAAATAAATATTTTTAATATAAAAATTATTTTATAATTAAAATTCATAATAAATAAATGTCATTAAATATATAACTCATATTTTAGATTTACAATGAATGATATGAATTAGGTTAAATTAATTAGTAGGTCCTTGAATTGTTTAAAAAAATTTAATGAGGTTCCCAAACTAAAAAAAATTGTAATTGGGTCCTTTATCTTGTAAAATTTTTATAATTGGGTCCCTAAGATCTTTAAAATTGTTATAAATTATCATTTTTGGCAGTTTTAAGTTGCCATAAATTAATATAAAGGACCCAATTACAAAAACTTTACAAGATTAAGGACCCAATTATAATTTTTTTTTGGTTTAGTGACCTAATTAAAAATTTTCAAATAGTTCAAGAACCTACTAATTAATTTAACCTTTAAATTATAATAAATGATTTTTAATTATTGACAATTTTTTAAAAACTATTAAATTTAATTTAGATATAGAGATAATAGAGGGTAGATTGAAAATGATAGATGGTTAAAAATATCATGTATACAAATAAAGATTAAAAGGGATAGTTTGAGAGAATTTTTTTGGTTAGTTGTAGGAGGTGGTGTGTGAACCGCACGTCAAAGGAGAGAAAAAAAGATAATATTGAGAATTATCTAATTAAAAGAGTACGGAAAGTGAGAATTTTATTTTTCAAATAGTGTATTCTAATTTATAATATAATATAGAAGTAAATATTATATATGATGGATAATATTATATTTGTAGATAGTATGAACGGTGGACTGCATATGCATATAGTATTTTAGTACGTGTTTATGTTCTTTGGTTACTTGAGTGATCACTTTTGTATTTTAAAAATTGATGTTGAATGGAGAAAAATTTTGGACAATTACTTATCTCCATTAAGACTATGTTAAAGGAAGTGTATGGATCATTTATATAATTGATAGAGGTGCTTGCCAAATTTAAAATTATTAAGAAATTGTGTGATTAAATTAATTTTGTTTTCACTTATTTATAAGGAGTTAATCTATTGAATAATTTGTTGTGATATATTAACTTTTTGGATGATATTGACAACAAAATCTTTCTTCTTATGAGTGTTAGAATTTTGTAACTATTTTATGTTATGGGTTAGTACCCAAGCCCTAATTCCCCTAAGCAGCATACTGACTTAATAGTCTATTTTATGCTCTAGACTTGCATTTGACAGGCTTAAATTAAAATTGTGAGGACCACTAGCCCAATCAGCTTGATGATGCATTAAGGCAGTACACATGTAAAGCAATAAATCAAAACCCAAAAATATCCAATAATGACCTCTCGAGAATTACAGGAGGTCAGAAAGGCTTATCACCTAAGCACACACGAGAATGCTACCTCCCATGAGGTTGTTGAGATCAAGCCCACACCGAAAATGAAGTTTTAATGATAACAAACTATCAAGAAATAAATTCTAAGTGTTTTGAACCTTTAGTACTAATGCTTTGCTTTGAAAATGAATTTAAAGAACATGACAAGTCATTATTCAAAATAATACACCACTTAGATCATCAATCAAGTTCAAAAAGCATCTTTCTAGTGTATGAATATGTCCAAAAGCACAAAAAGTTAAAGTTAGCATTTTCCATAAGTAGAACATTTGAAGGACAATTTCCATAAACATATAAATTGTGTACGTACTTTTAAAAGATCAAAGTACAATAATATCAAAAGTCAGAAGTAATGTCAAAAATGAAATCTAAGCAGTAGATGACCAAGGTGTAGTAATATCATAAGTCACGTGATCAAAAGTTACATAAGAATTTGCAATCTAGACAAAAGTTGTTAAAGCAATCTCAACAATGTTTTAGAAGCAATACAAATGTTGTATTAAAAGAAGCTTACTCAAATATGTGTTCAGAATTATTCCAAAAGAATAATAACAACACATATAACTTGTGCTGATGGAAACAAAGCAAAGGAAATAAAGAGAGAGTAATTAAAATCTACTGCAACCCTCTAGAATTAGAGTATAATTTTTTTTGCATAAGATGAATTCTTTCATAATCTTGAAAGATATTAGAAGTTGTCAAACAATTTATTGAAGAAAATTCCAAAACTACACAGGCTACCATCCTTGAATCACATTCAAGAAAAAAAAAGATTTTTTGAAGGAAGAATTTAAATCATTAGAAGAAAAGATTCCAAAAATAAAAGTGGTCAAAGTCTCATTCAAAAGGCTATTGCAATGAAACTAATATGACATGCAACTTTTGATTAAGTTTGACTAGCCTTCTAACAATTATTAACTAATTTGAAGATCGAACATCTATAAATAGGTTACTTCAAACATAAATTCATCAAAGGAAATGTCATAGAATTACACATACAATTTGAAAATTTCATGCGTTCTGAAAAGAAAATTATCTTCTAAAGAGAGTCTTTTCCTAGACAATCATTTAGTTCTTGTTTTTATTCATTGTATTATCTTAAGGAGTGCTTATGAGTTCTATGTCATACTATGTATCCATTAATTAAGTGTTAAAAATGTCACCGAGTCACAGTCTTGTATCTTTGAAAATGATTGTGCTTCTCTAAAAACTAATCAATGAAGATTAGTGCTACTGGAAGAAAAGACAAGAAAGCACAAAAAGTTACTTCCAAGGGATCATATATGTCTGTCATTACTGCAACAAACCTGCAAACAAGCAACCTTTTCCTTCACCAAACAATCAAGAAACAAAGTAGCACATTGATTAAATATATACATTAGGGTTTGACTTGAAAACTCAATAAACATTACATATTCATGATTATTGTTTCTCCATTTCTTCTCACTTTTTCATTGACATTGTGGTTATATATATATATATATATATATATATATATATATATATATATATATATATATATAATTATTATATATTATTATTATTATTATTATTTGAGTCTCTTCCTGTTATTATCACTTATTTTGTGAGTTTAGGTGGTAACAAAATTGAATAAGTTTCATCATATATTAATTGAATTTTCACTAACATTATTTAGTAATTGAGTTTGGATGAAACTTATTTTATAGGCTTTTTTTTTTTTGGATAAGCCAAGGATTTATTAATAAAATAAGGTAAAGCACAAGTAGTGTCAAAATACAAAAAGTAGGTACGTTTAGATTTCCCGTATATAAACAATGTAAATAACAGCAAAAACCCTTTCCCCACTTGTAAAAGGCCCTACCCACCACCTTGCATAAAGCACAAAACATTTATCTCTAGAAAACACATAGTCCTCCATAAAAATATAGGTTAAAAAAAAACCCAACTCTCACCAAATTTAACTAAAGAAGAACCCCATAGTTCCCTATGTATTGATAGGCATAAGACACGAAACAGAAGGACCTGTACAAAGGTGCCAGCAATGACATCTTGGTAGAGTATAAAAGCCAAATGAAGCCATTGAATTATGCGCATCTCAAAAACATGTGAGTGCACATCCATTCCAAATAACCCAACATGAAAGCACCTTGTAGCCTTTACGTAATGAAGGCAATATTGAGCTCTTCATTAAGTTGTATTAGTCACATGATTTTTACGAATCAATAAGCATGACTCCAAGGCAACCTACAAAGATTAGAAAACTAGGAAGACACAGGATAAAAAGAAGTAGTGCAGTGAGCTTTAATCCAGTTCCACGACTTTAGTTTCACCATCTCTATAATATGCTCCATATCTAAAGATGTAGAATTAAAAAGATGCCCATTTTTTGCTAACCAAATAGACCATATTATTGAAAACCATACAATTTGCCATAACATCTGCGGAGCTTATGGACCTGGAAACAGTCCCATAAATGGAAGGAAATGGGACTTACAGTCATGATGTAACACAGAGGAAATTCCCCACCACTAAAGACAGCGCATCTAGGCTTGAGAAAAAAACGGACAATAAAAAAAAAGATGCGTAGAAGACTCCACTTATAAATGGCATCCTTTGCACTTAATCATTGTAGTGGAAGGACTCCTCTAGATTTAGCAAAGCCGAAATGCTGTCTTGAGACAATTTCCACATAAAAGCACTCACCTTCAAAGGCACACACCTATGCTACACCTGTTTATAGAAAAAGTCCCCATTTGTGGAAGACATACTCCTCAACACTTTATATGCTGCCTTTACCAAGTATTTTCCACTTAAATTTGCCTTCTAAACCCAACAATCCTTTACTCCAACCTTTACAACTACCCTATGCACCATATTTTCCAACTCACATAACAAATCCTCCTCCCATTGGAAGAGAGGTCTTCTTGAAGTCCACTTCCAACTCCACCCCCCTCCCCACTCGCCGACATCACTCACCAAAGCTCTCTTATTTTTTGACACCGTGAAAAGCCTATGAAACCTATCCTTCAACATCCCTTCCTCCACCCAAGGATCTAACTAAAACAAAGTTTCCTTCCCATCACCAACCTTCCTAAACATTGAATTTGAAAACCAATATTCCTAAAACCCCAAACTAGCTTTTCTAAAGAGCAAATATCCTTGCACCACCTAGACCCCTTTTCCCTATTTAAAACTAACACCTTTTCTCCTGACCCATACCTATGCAACAAGAATTTATACCACAGCCTTGTTTTATCTACCTTAATCCTCCACAACCTTTTTCCTAATAACACCATATTAAAAGCTCTAAGGTCCTTAATCCCTAATCCTCCCTCCTCTTTATCACTACATACCTTTTGCTAAGCAACCCAATGAATTTTCCTTATTGCCTCACCTCCCCCCCCCCCCCCCCACAAAAAAGAGATTCAAGAGAAAGAATCGTACCTTTTGGCGCCTTGAAAAAATAAAGAAAGTAGATCCAGAAAGCAGACAATACTGACTTTAAGAGCACAATTCTTCCACCCCAAGTAGACAATTTCTTATGATCAACTCCAACTGGGAGGCCAAGAAACATAAACGAAATCACACCAACCTTGTAATGAAGGAAACAAGCTACCCGTGCCATCCAATGTTTAGACACATGAACATCGAAAAGCTTACTTTTATGAAAATTGACCTTCAACCCGGATACCACCTCGAACAATTGTAGCATTGCTTTAATAGCACACACATTCTGATAAGACCTCTCTTTAATTATTAGGGTGTCATCAACAAATTACAGATAGGATGAACTATGCCCTGTAGGATCCAACTTATACCTAGAAAAATAGGCCCAAGTGCATTGCTTCACTAAACATCCCATTCAAACCTTTAACGACAATAAGGAATAAAAAAAAAGATAATTGATCCCTTGTCTTAGTCCTCTACCTATATTAAACTCATATGTTGGGCTCCCATTAACCAAAACAAAAACCTGGGTTGTAGATAAACATTCATGTATCCAAGACCTCCATTTTACTAGAAAACCCATTCTCATCATTAAGTAATCTAAACCCCCCTAGCTCATTGAATCATATGCCTTTTCAAAATCAACTTTGAACAGAAGCACCTCCTTATGATTCCTTTTCATCTCATCCACTAATTCATTTGCAATAAGCATTCCATCAAGAATTTGGCACCCTTTTACAAAAGCTATGTGACATTCTAATATCACTTGTGCAATTACCCGACCAAGTGTATTTGCTAAAAGCTTAGCAAGCACCTTATACACACAACCAATAAGAGAGATAGGCCAAAATTCCCCCTACTATTTGCGAATTTTCTTTCTTAGGCACAAGAACTATATAAACAAACTATCTGATCCTCTGACTAGCTTCCCATTAACATGAAACTCCTCCAAAAAATCCACAAAGTCACCTTTGATGGTATCCTAGAACTCCTTAAGAAAAGAAAATTTTATACCATCAGGATCCGGACTCTTTGAGCTCTCACAACTCCACACTACCTTTTTAACTTTCTCTTCTGAGAATGGAGCCATTAGAAATAATTTATCATCTTTTCATATTTTTGAAAACTGCATAGAACCAAGCTTTGGCCTCTGCCATCGTGTCTCTTAGAATTACTTTTCAAAATACCCTTTTATTCTATTCTTCAACTCCCCCACTTCATCAACCTAGACCCTATTAAACTGCAAACATAAGATGTCCTACTGTCTCCTCTTCTTAGCAATACAAGCATGAAAGAACTTTGAATTAGCATCACTGATACGCTAAAAATACGCTTAAGGGCAAGCGTACCCTTATCGCAGTAGTAACAATAGGACATGAGTCCCGATATCGAACTCAAAGGACTAAGTGGCAATTACTAGTTTTCAGAGATTCTATATTGTTTAGGTGAAATTAAATGGGTAATAGATTAATTCAATAATAAAAAGCATACAACAGAGATTGTAAAATAAGCAATGGCAAGTAGAGAAAGATAGGCTTAGGGTTGTGGTTTTCTTTATGCTCTTAAGTTCCTTCACATCTAATTCTAACTAAACCTCATACTATTTGTCAATTACCAATGTTCCCCTACGCATTTTATTGTCAATTATTGATTATGAATTGTAATAGTCCTTTCTAAGTTAAGTTCCCAATTGATCATATAGGATACTAAAATCCTAAGAAGGCATGAAGAACAAAAGGAGGATTAATTAATTATTTAATCTAATTAAAAATTAAGAATGAAGGTTGATCATATAACAAAATCTAATTTGATTACCCTACATGTCTACCAATTAACTGCGGTATGGCCACTGTTCAATTAATCGTTTCAAAGCATATAAGGAACGATCAATTCCAAGTAAGAAAATAAAAACAGTAGAACAATCTAATTGACTTAATAAAAACAAGAATTCAATTAAAATTAAATATTTAGGAGTTCCAAGCATAAAGTACACCACAACCCTAACAAAGAGTTTAGCTACTCATGGTAAATAAAGAGATCATAATTCTAGAGATATACATAAGAAAAAGAGAAGAATAAATCTTTTACAAGAAAAGAGTTTCCTCCGATCTCTGACTCTCAGTATCCAATTGCCCTCCGATAATCATTTTCCAAAGCCAAAGACAAAAGGAAAAAATGAAGAGACAAAGGCAGAATAGAGATAAGTTAAGCCCCCACACTGTGCTTTACTCCTTGTTATTTGTAATGCATCTCTAGAAGTTTAGAGAAGAAGGTTTAACCCGGTCCATGTTGCATAACCCAGACCCATTGAGAATTAAAATAAAATTAGAATTTGGACCTCGGACCTGCTCAACAGGGTTGGAAACCCATTGGGCAGCTTTTTTTCGAAAACTAAACTCCATGCTGGCGCCGGGCGACTGCATTGCCCGCCAGGCAGGTGCGACCTTGGCTGGTCCCAAACGCGTTTCTGAATCTCTTTTTGGCCTATTTGTGCACCTGTGGTGGACTCCTTTTGTGATCGCCACTTTGGTCTTTTCTTTTTTAAGTCCTCTTTGACTAGCACAATACTCCTTTATTCCTCTAGATTGTATTTTCTTCTCTGCTCATCTAACTTCCCTTCACAAAATTCGACAAAATTAAGACAATTTATGCAATTTTAAATAGAAAGCTTAGAAATGCACATCACATGAAATCATTCATTAATGGTCTATTTTCTCACAAATTTCCTATGATCTAATGCAAAAATCATGTGAACTTGCTCTATAAATCTACATAAAATGTAGATTTATCAATCACCTTCCTTTGATCATTTAAACTTTGACTTCTACCATAGAAGACTATTATGCATTTTTAAGAATCGATAGATTTTTTCCATGCATTCTCTTTGCAACAATCCCCTACCTTCATACAAAATATCCTAATGCTCTAACTCCCTTTTTGCCCTTACTATTTTGCTTTCAATTTGCCCAACAGTGTTCTTTATTCCAAACCCTCAACTACTGTTTGATAAACTTCATCTTCTCCTTCAACACATACCACTTCCACACCCTTCAACCTCATGTGCAACCCATTGAGTCCTGACAAATGCATCATATCCGGGTACTTCCCACCAACAATTTAGAACACATAATGGCTTCAGGCCCCAATCCATTACCTTCTCTCTTAAAAGAACAGCACAATGATCAAATACACTTCGAGGCAAGCCCCATTGAGACAAGTTGCCCCATGACTCTAACCACCTTTTTGATAGTAAGAATCTATCCAACCTACTCATAGACGAGTCATCTGGTCTATACCAAGTGTACTTCCTTCCAATAAGCGCATTTGAAATGAATGCATTAAAAGCCTCTGTCTCCTCTGACCTATCATAAGTGACAGCCTTTTTCCTTTCAGCATTGGATGTGATAGAATTAAAATCACCTACCACACACCACCATTCAACCTTCGAAGCTTCCTTATATTGTATTAACTCCCTCCAAAGCTTCTTTTTCCCTCCCAAATCACAAGGTGCATGAACATTTACCACAACAACTAGAATCCTCTCCTTACTCCACTAACCCATCACCCCCAAAAAGTAGTTACTCTCAAAAAAATGACTAAGAGTAACTATTATTGTGTCCCAAATCATAAGTAAGCCACGAGCTCTTTCATCAGACGGTTTACCCACCCAATCAAAATCATCATTCACCTATAACTGCTCACATAACCTCCTATCCACCTCCTCTTTTTTTGTTTCCTGAATGCACAAAATATTAGGATGATGCTCCTGGACCAACAGTTTTATTTCCTTCTTCTTCACCCTCCCTCCCAAACCCCTAATGTTATAAGAAATTATTTTCATGACAACCAAATAATACCCCACACCCCCTAGTTACCCCCCACCACACCTAGACTATCCATCCCACCTACAGCGTTCCTATCCCTGCACTCCATCTCCTCAAGATAAGAAATTACTTCATCCCCATTCCCTTATGCTTCCATACTTAATAGTTTACTATACTGCGACACCTGCCTTGCTATCTCTATTGGACCTTTATTTATAATCATCCAATTGTGCCAATTAATATTACTACCTAAGATAGAGTTCCCAGATAAAGAATTGTCCTCATAAACGTCCTGTTACAATAATTCCTCCAAGCTGCCAGCTGCCCCATCTTCATTTTGCTTACCACCACATGAGGCACCCAACAAACAACCCCCCTACTTCGCATCCACATTTTTAAAATTCTGCTTCCTCATATTTACAATTTTGTACAGATTATATACAATTTTTTTTATTCACTTTAAAAAAATAATTATTTGTTTTATTGATTTTTTTCGATAAATTTTAAAAATAAAGAGTTATTTTTTAAAATTTAAGCTATTTTGATTAAGTCATAAAATTAATATTTAAGAAACTATTCTAGAACTTTTTAATAAATTAAAAAAATAGTAAAAAATATGTTGGATTAATTTTGATCCATAAAGTGTTATTAGATGGTCAATTGGATATGAAATTAATGGATAGTGTTATCCCATTCATTATTATATGATCCATCCAATCCGATCAAGTAATTTTTTTTAATAATTGAATGGATTGGATTAGATTTACATAGATTGATTGAATGGATGATTTGGATTCTTTATCACCCCTGTCTCTAACAATAGGATTTTGATATTTATACCCCACTAATTAATAAGTATACCACATTCTTTATATATACCTATATACACATACATATATGTGTATAGACACCATGTATACACATATGTATATATATACATATATGTGTACTATTATATACACACATATATATAGATATATATATATACAATTGTACACATATATGTATATATACATACGTATGTATACATATGTGTATATATATGTATACATACATGTGTATATATACACATGTATTACATATGTTGTACACACACACACACACACACACACACACACCACACACAACACACACACAACACACCACATATATATATATATATATATATATATATATATATATATATATATATAATATTATCCAAATATCTTTTATATAAAAACATATAAACCTATTTTGCACCACATCTTTATTATTCTTTAAAATCCTATTTTTTTTTAGCAACCATTCCATCTTTATATTCGTTAAACCCTCTTTTTGCACCCATATCTTCATCATTTTTAAACCCTATTTTTGCACCTTATATCTTCATTATTTTTAAACTCTTTACATATATTTTCTCCCCTTTTTTTTTTATAAAAAATAATAGAATTTTATTATAATTTTATTCTCTACATTGAATACAATGTTTTTCATTAAACTCGATAATTAATATTGTGCGTTTTCTATCAAAGTGATACTTTGCTATCTACGTAAAATCTTATACGTAACGAGAGCAATCAAGGAACTAAACTTAAAACGGAAGAAAAAAGAAATCAATGCGAGGCTACTGAATAGAGAGGGTGACAGAAGAAAAGAGGGGTAAGCAAAAAAGAAAAGTTCCTCAATGAGATAGCAAAATTTATAAAAAAAAAATTAAGAAGAATATTTTTAAAAAATAGTACAAAAAAGAGAAAAAGAGAGTGCATTTTATTAATAAAGGGGGTGTAAATATCATTTCCCTTTTACATATATAGAATGATACTCATGAGCATTTAAATGTCAATGAGAATGACATAGTGCAATTACGCCAGCAAATTAATGAATTGGATAGTTCATGTGAAGGGAATCCAATGGATATATATATTTGTCAATGAAGATTGTGTCCAGTTTTATTCTGTTGATGAAAATTTTGATACTAACACCAGTGATGATGAAATTGAAAAAGCTAGCGAAAGTGTGCTGCGGAGAAACATTTGAGAATAACCCCTCAAGGGCAACTAAATCTACATTCAGAGAAAGCATTTCAGTCGGTTCATGCAGTCAATCTCCAATACTTGACGAACCACAGTTGTCTGAGTGTCCAAAATTCGGCAAAACTCAAAGGAAAAATGTGGCTATTGCATCGAGTTATCTTGGAAGTCGGAACAATAGCAAGGCATTTTTACTTTTTTTTTTTTTAATTTAATTAGGCACAAAAACAGCTTTTAGTAATTATTTATAGAATTCAAAAATAAAAGATCGAGAACTCTTCCAATTGCAAGCAATCTATGGACTGAAATCAACTGTCTCCAAGATCGAGAATTTACAAGACATACCTAATAGAACACGCACACCACTTCTATTTATTAACTAATGGAAACTCCCCCTGGGGAGGGTAGAAGCCTTGGCCTCATCGGCTCGCTTCGGAGTTGGCAGCAGAACAATTGCTAATATGGCACTGACGGCGGCCGCCCCCGCACCCAATACAAACGCCGGCAAGTTGCCACCACCAAACAAAGCATCCCACGGTCCACTTATTGCCGATACTATCATCTGTATAAACCAATTACATAACTCATCATTAAATTTCTTTTACTTCTAAGAATTACGCCAAACACAACACATTATACACTTTTAATATAGTTACGAAATAATGTAATTAAATGCCAAATATATCAAGTAAATGGATTCTAACCTGTGGTATGACGATCGCAATATTAAGGACACCCAAAGATAAACCTGAAAATTTTGAAGCAAAAAAGGGTTAAGCATTTTTATTGGTTACCTAGTTTATATATAAAAACACACTAAACGATACGAGTTGCTTTACCTTGGCCTGCTCCTGAAGTGCTAGAGTATATAGATGCTAGAGCAAATGGGACACTATAAGTAATCTGGGTACACATACGCATCAAAGAGAGAATTAATTAGTTTACCCGCAAATTGATATTAAGCATCTAAATTTTTAAGAAAAATGCTAGCAACACACTCTCTAATGTACTCCCTCTAACACACTCTATCTTACTAGTTAAAATTCATTAAAAACTACAAAATTATATAAGAGAACTTCATTAAATAGGATATGGGACCCACAAAATTTAGTGATTTTTAAACCAATAAAAAAACGTGTATTTAAAAAAATGTGTCAGAGAATAAGGGTGTAAATAAGCTAAGCTATTCGTGAACTATTTGAGCTCGACCCGTTAAATACTCGTTTAAGCTCGTTTGTTTAATTAAATACAAACTCAAGCTTAAAATTTGGCTCGATTATTCAAATGAACCAAACTCATGCTTTACGAGTTCGACAATAATAACTTGTGAATAGCTCGTTTATTTAAATTGATGATTGTCGACTTTACTATCCTTTACTATTTATATATTCGTTATGAAAATATGTAAAACTTTGTGAAGAATAATAAATTGATTTTGAAGTTTTTTTTTATAGTAGTTAAGAAGCTATAAATGTTTGAATTTCACATGTTAAGCACATATTTTTATTTGTAGATTATCATATAGTATTTAAATTTTATTAAATATTAAACTGATAAAATTAAAAAAGTGTAAGATTTGTTCATAAAACAAAAAATAATTAATTTATAAATAAATTAAAAAAGTCAAACTCAAATTTTATATTTTTTAAACAAGTCAAGTTTAAGCTTTTAATTAGGCTCGTTTATTTCTAACATTTCTGAAATTCTAAATATGCAATCTTCATAAGAAAACCTTACCGCAAGAGGGATACCAAGGACGGCGAAGAATACCAAGGAACCAACTTTCACGCCGAGGGAAGGGTTCCCAGTCAAAGCAGGGTTTAGATGTCGTTCGTGTTCAGCGACCTTGGTGATGACCACCGTCATTGCCATGCAAATGGCGAGAATAACATTAACGATTCCCCACAACCACTTAACTCCCCCAACCACACGACCCACTGGTTCAACCGCCAACGACATCACAGCTAGGACCACCGAATTGAGCATGAGCCCCAACGAGCCCTCACGCACGCCCGCATCGTATGCCCTCGCCCCCACTTTACCACCGTACACCTCACGACCCATCCAATCAGTGTCGAACAACACGTAAGGGAACCACGCAACCCAATTAATAGCGGTCACCGACATCAGCATCCACATCGGCTTCTTCAGCTCCCTGAGCGCACTGCACAACTCCCCCTTGAAGCACGTAAAGTGCGTCTTTCCAGTGTCTTCTTCGGCGTCCTCCGCCGTGAACTGCGGGTCTTTTACGCAACTAAGCACGGTGATGCAAAGAACGAGGAGGAGAACGATTGAGAAGAAGAAACAGCTTTTGAGATTCGCGCAGAAGACGTTGCATGCTTCGGTTCGCGTGAAGGGGAAGAGGCGGTGGAGGCCGCCGATGGAGCCGGCGGCGTAGCCGAGGATGTTGCCGACGGCCATGAAGAACGAGAACAACGCGTTAGCGGTTCTCGTTTTGCGCTGGTCCCCGGCGGCGAGGTCGCCGAGGAAGGCGCGGCATGGGCCCTGGAGCGTGTTGTTGGCCACGTCCAGGACCCAGAAGCCGACCACGAAGATCGCCACGGCGCGTGGCCGGGTTTTCTTCGTGATGTCGTCGCCCGCCGCGTGTCCTATATCGGCCGCGAAGCCGATGAGGACCACGGCGATGGCGACGGCAAGGGTGCCTGAGAGGATGAAGGGGCGGCGGCGGCCGAAGCGGGAGGTGCATTTGTCGCTGCAGTACCCCACAATGGGCTGGACTACCAAGCCGGAGATCGGGCCGCAGAGCCAAATGAAGGAGGACCAAGCGTGTGGGACGCCTAGGGTTTGAACGTATGGGGTGAGTAGAGAGAGTTGTAGGGCCCACCCGAATTGTATACCCGCGGCCATTGATGACACCGCGATAATTTTTGGTAGCGGGCTGGGTCCTCGATGTGGTTCCTCCATTGCGAAAGACCTACAAATTCAACGAGAGGGAGAAGTGAATGTGTTTCTA
The DNA here is from genome assembly GCA_004329165.1 of Spatholobus suberectus. Lineage (NCBI taxonomy): Eukaryota > Viridiplantae > Streptophyta > Magnoliopsida > Fabales > Fabaceae > Spatholobus > Spatholobus suberectus. The sequence continues at coordinate 11,901,477 of CM014737.1, forward strand.
TCTCTATCTCTTTGTGGAGGCCTCTAGGTGGAGGAGCAGGTGTATGTGTGTCTAAGAATGTGAGAGTTGGGGAGGTTATATAATGCGGTAACATTGGAATGGATATGCATGGATCAATATTTAAGATAAACGAAGCTGCATCGTGTCGTAATTAGTAACGGATGGCAACGCTTATCCATTTTTGAACTTGTTCATTATTTTTAGTAGCGAAAATGATATTTTCAGTTTTCACACTTAAAATGCTACTTGACACCTAGTGAGTAGGAGAAAAAAAAGAAAAAAATATAAGTATAATAAGTGACAATGATGTAAAGTGAAGAGAGATATAGAAAGAAATTAAGTGTGTCATTGGGTTATTTGTGATATTTAGGTGATCAACTACAACTGCTCTTTTAGTAGTTTTGGCAATGCGCTTATCCAGTTGTAAAGTTGGTTATTTTTAGTATTTTTACGGAGTCTAGTTCTAACCGAGATATTCTGAACACTAACATAACTGCAACTAGAATAGACTTTTTATCGCTGAAGCTATATCGTTTTAAAAGATTAATTACTTTTACTAAATTTAATCTTTGTGGATGTCGTTTAAAAGTTTTGGATAATAATAAAAATAGTTTTAAAAATATAAAAATAAAAACATTATTATAATTAAAAAGAATATTTATCGCATAAAAAATATTTTATTCTTTCAAAAATTCTACGCTTAACATTTATCCAAAAGGTTAATTAATGTTGGCAAAAATAATGTTAATATAATGTCACAATTTTTCTTTATTTTTTGTATTAGGCTGACACTTCACCCTTTATTACAAAATTTTAAATTTTTTAGCCTCTAAGTTTTATATTTACCTACACTTTTATTATTTTTTTCTCTTTTTTATTATAATATTAATTACTTGTTATGTTGGTTTATCTTCCTTTTTTTTCCTTCTTGATATAAGTATATATTTTAATAAAGGGTATGATGAAATCATATTTATTCTTTAGAATTTAATTAAAATGTCTTGATAGTGTAGTCATCTAATAACAAATTCTCATGTATAATAAGTTTGTTAATGACTTTTATAATAATTATTTTAAAAATTATCTTAAAATTGATATTTGATTAATTGATAATATAAGAATTTTTACACAATATATGACAATTAAACTTTATTCTTTATTATAAAAATAGAAAGTGAGATAAACTCAATTGTAAGGACGGTGGTGGGGTGTGCACTTCGTATCATGGGACTAGTCATTAAACATGACAATGATTTTTGAACACTTTATTTTTCCAAACACCTCATCAACACTCATCATTTCTCTCAATCTCTCTCTTTTTATCACATCATATCACTTATCATGCCTATATTTTTCTCTCTTTTATCTCTCTCGCTAGGTGTCAAATAGTATTTTGGGTGTCCAACAATAATTTTTGATTAAATATCTTTGCTCATTTCAAAGTGTTATTGTAAATTTAAGTGTGTTGCTAGCACTCTTCATTTATCTTTTGCTTGAAGATTATTTTTAACTCATACTAATGAAAGAAGGCCTAACATATAAAGTGAGAACTTTGTCGTTCAACGTGAAATAAAATATTTTGTGAAAAGGAAAAAATTTTAGTTTTAAGATTCTTCCAAGATGAACTAGGGGTGGTCAATTGGACAATCCCTGTGATGTAGTCCTCCTATAGGTGTGTCCAACTTCATGTGTCCATGATTTTCTCATGCTCCAGATCCACAATGGGGCATGTGTACTTGGAGGGACTTTAACACTTAAGTTAGAGTTTGGCAAAGTAACAACACTTATGGTAAAAATAGCATAGCTGGTTTAGGTGGCTTGAGGGGTATTTATCCCTGATTATTGCTAGGGTTGTAACTCTTAGGTAATGATGGATCAATCCCTTTAGTCAAAGGCTGCGTCTTGAGGCACAATGCCAATCCTATCATATATAGGATTTTACGGTTACATGGACCACTTGGTGTGATTGTGAGGCAATGAGATTGATGGTGACAAGCGACCGAACAGTTATAGTCCTTATGTTGAGGACAGTGGAGCAATTGGTGAGGTGAGTCATCAAGTTATCCGATCAAGGGTCAAGCTAGGTGCTCGACCTTGTTAGTTCTCCAAAACAAAGATTATGTGAATAAAGTTTACATTTTCTCAAAGAAAATAATTAATTGATACCAAATGTTATTTAACACCTAGAGAGAGAAAGGGGGAGAAGAGAGAGAAATGTAAGCATGATAGATAATATAATATGATAAGAAGAAGCTCAATTTATTTTACTTTCTTATTTTCTTTCCTTATAAGTGTTTATGAAGATATTTATCCAAACAGAACCTATATTTAGGTAAAATATGATGTACGGGTTGTGATGTTGACATCACTATTAAAAATAAATTAATTAGTAACCAAATTTAGTGACATAAAATTAATTTTCCTTTGCTAGTTCTGGCATCACTACATTTTAGTAATGGATTCTTTAAAAATTACAAATCAATTGCTCTATCATTAATTTTAATTTTTCTATCAATAGTCCATATATCTTAAACTTCAATCTCATTTAGCCAACTAATCATTTTGATAGAGTTTTCTTTATATAATTTATTCTCTTTGATCTATCTATTTCATGCCTTTTAAGTGACTAACATAAATGTTGACTCAAAGTTACAAGTTTTACTTTAGGTGTAATTGTGCACCATATTCATTTTGATTATAAATTTTAAACAAGTATCATATTCTTTTATTCAAAGTATTCCAAAAAAAAAAACATTAATGAATTTTATGAGAAATATAAAATTAACAAAAAATATTTGTCTCTAATTTGAAGGGGAATAAAATAACTAAATTCTTTCAAACATGGTAATGACAGTCATGAAAAAGACAAATAAAAAGTGATCCCTTGCAAGCATCCAATGATAATAAAGAATGGACTTTTTATAGATTTAAATTGCAATCAATGACTTTCTTTGACTTTGTAGAGAGTCAAGTGCATATATTTAGTTCTTGATCATTAGTGTACTAGACCCTCACCATGAGAATGACTATATCAACTAATTTACTATCAAAATCTTATCTATAAGTTTAAATCACAGCACATTTGTTCCCTTTTATTCATGTTTTACATCCTTAAAAAACAATTATAATCATTATAGTTATCGTAATAAAATAATGATAAAAACTATTTCAATATCATTTTTACTTTTAGTGCATTTAGATTTGATAATTTATAACTTTCTATATAAAATTTGTAATATAACTTACTACTAAAGGCCTTGATGATTTATTGTTCGCAATGTTAAAATACATATTAGATGAAGGATTCAAATAGGCTTAACTAAATAACTTTCAAAAGAACTTTTACTAAGATAACAACATTATCTGCATATTCTTGCATACTTGTGATAGGCAAGTTTAGATAAAGTGAAAACAAAGAAGTAGAAGTTGAAAGTATGGAATTCATGTAAAATTAACCAAACCAAGCATCTAAATATATAGTCTTTTTTTTTTAACCTTTTAATACATTCTATCACTATTAATTTTTTCTTTAAATAATTAAGATCCCTATACAACTCACAGATCTATATCTAATTTTAAACAAAAGTCTTGTAAATTTTTCTTTTTGAAAATATAAATTTTTAATTAATTTTGTAAATTTTTTTGCGTTTTAGAATTTTAATATGGTAAGTAACCCCTCCACAAACTATTAATCTATTGGGATACTTACTGACTTGAGTATTAAAATGTCTTCAGTGATACCCTCCTTCATATTTCACCGAGACCAACAAAAGTAATGGGAGTCTCATTTGTTTTTGTTGGGTCTATGTCTTAGGTTAGGCACAACTAGAAGAAAGTAAAAGACACTTTAATGATTGATGAGACTTGAGAGATACTTGTAAAGACACTTTAATACTTAAATTAGTGTTTGTATTAACAAAGTAAAAGAACATAGAATTATTTACACTGTTTGGTTGCAAGTGAGTTACAACCTGATTATGTAACTAGGTTCCCTTTCATAAATATGTGAGACGTGGTGGGGGTACTAAGAGAAGAATATTTTGAAACCCTAGTAGTGGAATGTTTAAATTTTTAGGTAAAATGATTGATGAATTTGATTATCGGTAAAATGATTGATGAATTCTATTATGGGTAAATTATAGGTAAAAACCCCAGTATTAAGAGAAATTTTCATATTGTAAGGGATTCCATGATTTCAAATTGGAGTTACTCTCTTGGAATGAATTTGAATCCACGAAAATAGTAGTCCAACAGGAGATTTCTCTAAGAAGAAAGAAATTGGTCATGGCCCAATCATGGCTTCTGTCATGTAGGCTTACCCTTCATGTAATCTTGCCCTAGTGGAGTGCATGAACTCAAGCAATCTAGAATATTTCCTATATTTTGTTTGAGATTATTGTGGATAATAAATTTAAAAAACATTATTTTTCAATTTTGTTTCAAGGATATTAATATGTATTTACTATTTTGTATTAAATATTTTTATAATTTCAATATAATAAAAATTTTTATTTTATCAATATTTTATATTTTATCCCCTTAACAAGTAATAAATCTCATTATCTTAATTTTAGTTATGTAATTAATTAAAATTTAGTAATAATTACTTTATAGAATTAAAAAATGAAAAATATTATAAATGAGAATTTGTTGAAAATTCAAGAAGCAATTAATATTTTAAATTTAAGGGATTAAAATATTTAATAATATATGATAGGAAGATGCCAACCAGTGCGCTTAGGATATTGGTTAAGGAATAAAAAATAAAAAGATTTTATTGGAAAGTGCAGCAATGCACTCTTCCATGATTTCTAATACAACACTTCCAATAAAAAAAAATATTATTAATTCCTTAACCAATGCCCTTAGGACACTGGTTAGCAAGACCCTCTATGATAAATGGCCAATTAATATTCTTTTAAGGAGAAGCTTGTTATATTTTTCTAAAATATCATTCCAATATTTTTTTCATATAATAATTAGGGTGGTTATTAATATTATGTGTTAAGAGGATTTAAATATCTTCTAAGCTTCTCTTAGAAATTTCATGAATTGATAGAAAAATGATTGATATTACGCGTAGGTGTAAGTAAATATAAAAATTATAGTCTAAAAATTAAAATTACATAATAAAATATGAAGTGTGAGCCTAATAAAATAAAATAAAAGCTTAGTTGTATTTTTAATTTCCTTAATATAGAATTTGGACAATTTTACTTTCCTAATTTTAATTGCTAAATTTTGATCCCATATTTTTAAATTGTGTAATTTTAGTTTATCTGTTAACTGAACATTTAATATTTGATAGAGATGTGAATGTGATTATAGAGTGGTGGCATGAATGTGTTTACTTAAGTTTCATTTTAACAACATTTGGAAAATGTAAAAAAAATAAAAAAATTCTCAAGCTTGATCCCATGACCCATAAGTGTGAACAACCAATAAAACCACATGTTACAACCATTAAGGACTTCAAGTCTATTCTCTTTATTACTTGAGTAACGTATATTTTAACTTTAATTAATTTTTAAAAATAATTGATTTTTTAACAAAAAGTCTTCTAAAAAATTGGGGAAAAAGTGATTTTTTTTAAAAGTAAACTAAATTAACTATGCACATATTTATTTAAACACATGTTTTTTTGAATATCTAATAATATCTATAATTTTCTATGAGTCATTTTACCTATTGAAAATAGTAATTAAGGAATATATATATATATATATATATAGCTACAAATAAAAATAAGAGACAAAAACATAAATAAAAATGCACATACATTATCTTTAAATAAATAACAAAATTGTGTCACAAAATTACCTTTCAGATTTATTTTAATATTTTTCTTTCAAATGAAAAATAATGTTTTAATAACATTGCATTTAAATTGTATATTTACTATATTTTTAAATATTAATGCAAGATTTGTAAATTAAAATTTTAATCGCATTATTTTATTTGTTTTATATAAAATAATGTGACTTAATTTATCTTATATATAAAATATTTTATAAATTGCATAACATTTATAACTTTAATTGTTAATTTAATTATTTATAGTAAATGAAATTCAAGTTACTATATTACATGAATAAAATAAGAATATAATAAGGAAAAATTATTAGCTAAAATTAATTGTTAACATATAAAAAAAATTTAAATTATATTATTATTTATTTTAACTTGATTACTTTAAAATATGTTTTTATTAAAATTAATTAATAAAATAATTATTTTTGAATATTTTAAATAATTCATCATATTTTAATTAAAATAATAATTAAGGATCAAAATTAAGAGATAATATATATATATTATGGGTCAGGATTCATTGATATCAGGTATCAAAATTAGTCAAATTATATCTTCAATAACTTTTTATAGAATGCAAATTTAACCAATCCAACCGTTGAATTTGATGTTCTTATTAATTAGATTAAGTATACAAAATTTCATACAATTACAAAATAATTTAGTAGTTTGTCACATCACTTTATTTTAACGTACACTATGATATTAAAATATATGTAAATATTTAATGTCAGATAACATATCTAGAAAAGTCTAAATTATGTAAAATTTGACATACATGATTATGAAGAAAATATCACATAATTCAACGGTTGAATTGGTTAAGTTTGCATTCTATAAAAAGTTATTGAAGGTGTAATTTAATTAACTTTGATACCTGGTGTCAACAGATCTTGACCCATATTATATATATATATATGTGTGGGGGGGAGGGGGACATATATAGTGAGAGAGTCATTTTTATATGAGAGTGAGAGGAGAGTTAAAATACCTTAACCTTGTGTTTGGATGAGGTATTTTAATAGGGTAATTCATATTTTTAGGGGATGTAAATGCTTTGTGATGAAATATGTTGTTTAAATAGGAAATTTAGTAAGAAACTGAAATTATAGTAATTTGCAAAAGTATTTTGATTACTTAAAATTTTAGAATTTCAAATTTTACCAAAAAAGTAAGAATTTGAAAATTTTCAAGCTCACTTTCTCTCTCTCTTCTCTCACCTCTATTTTTTTTTCTCTCTCCTCTCTTTTCTCTTTCTTTTCTTTCTCTCTCCTCTCCCTCTTTCATGTCTCTCTCACTTCTTTCTCTCTCCTCTCTTTTTGTTATCTCTTTCTCTATGGCCTCTCTCTTGTCCCTCTCTTCTCCTCTTTTCATTTTCTTTCTTCTCTCCTCTCTCCCTTCTCTCTTCTCTCTTTTCTCTCTCCCATCTCTCTCTCCCTCTTTCTTCTCTCTCTTCTTCCTCCTCTCTCTTTTATCTTATCAATATTAATATAAAAAGTATCAATATTTGTATTTTTGAATTATTAAATATTATTTAATATTAAAATTATTTTTGAACTATTAAATATTTAAAAATTGGCTAATGGTTATTTTTGGTAAAGTTTAATATTAAAATTTTAATTTTTAAATATATATTTAAAAATTAAATTTTGTATATGGTGGAAATTAAAATGTCATATCCAAGCTAAAATTTAAATTTTAAGAAATTTGAATTGATTTATCCAAACAAAACATTTAATGAATGAAGAAAATTTAAATTAAAGCAATTCAAATTTCAATCATTTCAAATTAAAATTTTAGTCTCCAAAATTGTGTGTATGAAAAAGTATATGTAGAAAGAGGTTAAATCCTTAGGGCTCATGTGGTGGTTAAAATAGGATAAGATAGGATAAGATATGAAAGCAGATAAGAACGTAATAGGATAAGAGTAGGATAAGCTATAATCTTATCTAATGTTTGGTACGTACACACTAGATAACAAACTAGATAACAATAGGATAAAATATAAACTATGTTCAAATGACAAAATTACTATTTCATGAAATTACATTTAATTTTCTAAAAATAAATTTTAATTTAATTTTTTTTACAAAATTACAATTTTAACTAAACTACACAATATTATTTTTATTTATGTAGTTTCTTTTCTTAAACTTATAAAAAAATTATATAAGATTTTTAAAATTATAATTATTAATCAAATAATTTAATTTAAAAAATATTTGAATATTAATTATCTAATTTTTAATATTTTAATTAATATTATACTTTAAATTTACTTGTCAAAATTATTATTATTATTATTATTATATATAAATTAATATATATTACTATGTATTATATTTATTATATATATATATATATATATATATATATATATATATATATATATGTATGTATGTATGTATAGGGTCAAGATCCGTTGACACCAAGTGTCAAAGTTAGTCAAATTACACCTTTAATAACTTTTTGTAAATTTAATTTATCCAATTGTTGAATTATGTGATATTATCTTTATGAATGTATATATCAATTTTCACATAATTTGGACTTTTTTAGATATGTCATCTAACATTGAATATTTACATATATTTTAATTTTTTATTGTACGTTAAAATAAAGTGATGCGATGAACTACTAAATAATTCTGGAATTATGTGAAATTTTGTACACTTACTCTAATTAATAAGAACATCAAATTTAACAATTGGATTGATTAAATTGGCATTCTACAAAAAGTTATTGAAGGTCTAATTTGACTAACTTTGACACCTGGTATGAACAGATTCTGACCCATATATATACATATATATATAGGGGCAGGATTTGTTGACACCAGGTATAAGAGTTAGTCAAATTACATCTTCACTAACTTTTTGTATAATACAAATTTAACCAATCCAACCGTTGAATTTGATGATATTATCTTTATGATTATGTATATCAAATTTTACATCATTTGGACTTTTCTAAATATGTTATCTAATATTGAATATTTACATATATTTTAATATCATATTGTACATTAAAATAAAGTGATTTAATGAGCTATTAAATAATTTTAGAATTGTATGAAATTTTGTATACTTAATCTAATTAATAAAAACATCAAATTCAACGACTGGATTAGTTAAATTTGCATTATACAAAAAGTTATTGAAGGTGTAATTTAACTAACTCTTACACCTGGTGTCAACAAATCCTGTCCCATATATATATATAAAGAGAGTTTACTCCATCCTATTGCTTCCTATCCCAGCTCCCTCATTAGGATAAGAAATACATTGGAACAACAAGATGGGATAAGGGATAAGATAGCATTGCTATACCCTCCTGACCCAACAAATAACGTATTACAACATGATAGAATAATTATCCTATCATATCTTGATCACCAAACGGGCCCTAAATGGATTCTAGTATCTTAAGAAATTAATTTTCGACTCTTGACTTGAAAATATCCTGAGTTCAAAAAAAAATTTTTAAAATATGTTTTATAAACTATTTTTTAAAATATTAATTAATTAACAAAATTATGTCATATTAAATAAAAAAATCTACAGTTTTTCACCATTTCTACATTTTCCAAATCGAATAGTATTTCCTTCTTTGAAATATTTTCTATTATCCTTTTGATAAGTAATATCCATTCTTTTCTTTGTCATGCTATCTAAGATCAATGTCATCTCTTATTGCTTTCATCATCTATACGTTTAATACGGTAAATATATTGATTTTTATATGGTAATTTATTGATTTTTATATTATTTTCATCCAATCATAAATTATCATTTATGGTAATTTATTGATTTTTATAATAATTACCTTAAAAATTATATCAACAATATTTTTTGACTAATTGATAGTATAAAAATTTGAGTTTAATGACTATAGACTGTCAATATAAAAATCAATTGATAAAAAATCACCGTTAGTATGACTTTTAAAATAATTATGGTAAAAGTCAATAAACTTACTACACATGATAGTTTGTAATTAAATGTTAATGTAAAATTAGTTTACACTGTCAATGCATAGTCTATTTTCTCTAAAACTTTTTACTGTCAATGCATAAATATTGAATTCTTCATAATTTACGCAAATGTTACGAGTGGAATCTTCTCAAAGAAACGGAAACATTGTTGAAGGTATAACATATTATGAATATTTTTTATATGTTAAAACTATTTTTATTATTATTCAAAACTAGTAAATCAAATCAGTAAGGATTTCATTTAATAAAAGGAATTAATTAGTCTTCATAAATAATCTTTACATTTAATGCCCTACAATTTTATTTTTTTTTGGCTGCATTAATGCCCAACAATATTTTGGTTAGGGTAAAACTAAAAATACCAAAAATAAAGAACCGAAATCGATAAACGGATAAGGATTACCACTCATCACTAAAAACCACGCGCTATACACGTCTTCTCATCAACTTACATTTTGACTTATCCATCCCAAATGCCAATCCTCCCACCTTATAAAGTCACCAACTCTCTCTTGTTTTCCACGCACACCCACTACTGCCACCCCTCTCATCCTTCACCGAAAGATACAGAGAAAAAACACCCATAACTCTCTTTCTGTGTGAATTGTTGTTGTTCTTTCACAATGCAGCCTCCTTCCTCGTCGCTTCACGTGGAGACAGAACAACCGGGACCTAGTCCTCTCCGAAAAATGATCGCGGTGTCATCAATCGCCGCGGGAATTCAGTTCGGGTGGGCCCTACAACTCTCCCTCCTCACCCCGTACGTTCAAACCCTAGGCGTCCCTCACGCTTGGGCCTCCTTCATTTGGCTCTGCGGCCCAATCTCCGGCCTGGTGGTCCAGCCCATTGTCGGATACAGCAGCGACCGTTGCACCTCCCGCTTCGGCCGCCGCCGCCCCTTCATCCTCGCTGGCGCCGTCGCAGTCGCCGTCGCCGTTTTCCTCATCGGCTACGCCGCCGACATCGGGCACGCCGCCGGCGACGACATCACGAAGAAAACCCGCCCCCGCGCCGTCGCGGTCTTCGTCGTCGGCTTCTGGATCCTCGACGTCGCCAACAACATGCTCCAGGGCCCCTGCCGCGCCTTCCTCGGCGACCTCGCCGCCGGCGACCACCGCAAAACGAGAACCGCCAACGCATTCTTCTCGTTCTTCATGGCCATCGGCAACGTCCTCGGCTACGCCGCCGGCTCCTACGACAAGCTCCACCGTGTCTTTCCCTTCACGGAAACAAAAGCGTGCAACGTGTTCTGCGCAAACCTCAAAAGCTGTTTCTTCTTCTCAATAGTTCTCCTCCTCGTTCTCTGTATCATCGTGCTCCTTTGCGTGAAAGACCCTCAGTTTACACCGTGCGGTGATAATAATAACGAAAACGACGACGCGTCGCGGTCATGCTTTTCGTGCTTCGGTGAACTGAGCGGTGCGTTTAGGGGACTTAAGAGGCCGATGTGGATGCTGATGCTGGTGACGGCTGTTAACTGGGTCGCGTGGTTCCCTTACGTGTTGTTCGACACTGATTGGATGGGGCGTGAGGTGTACGGTGGTAATGTGGGGGAGAAAGCATACGATTCCGGGGTTCGTGCGGGTGCGTTGGGGCTCCTGCTCAATTCGGTGGTGCTGGCGTTGATGTCGTTGGTGGTGGAACCGTTGGGTCGTTTTGTTGGGGGAGTTAAGTGGTTGTGGGGAATCGTTAACATTATTCTCGCCGTTTGCATGACAATGACGGTGGTCATCACTAAAGTTGCTGAACACGAACGACATCAAAACGGCGCTGCCGTTGGGCATCCGTCGCTCGGTGTGAAAGCTGGTGCATTGACGTTCTTCTCCGTCCTTGGTGTCCCTCTCGCGGTAAGCATTTCAGATTTGTTACCATGTATGGATATTGCGTATTTGGATATTTTGAAAGTGTTTTCTTATTATGTTTTTCTTAACATTCATGTTTTTCAGATCTAGAAATATTTAATATTTTTAAAATCATTAAATGATATAAAGTTAATTTAATAAGAGAATATAATACTTTGTTTGAAGTGTCATTAAATGATGATCATTAATGATCGAGTAACGCTATCCAGTTCTACGCTCAAAAGATAAATAAAAATAAAAAAATACACATGAAAGTATATAAAACCTGTTATCTAACTTTTTAGGTTAAATTAATCTATAAGTACTAAATTATTTGAGAATTTTTAATTAGGTCCCTAAACTAAAAAATTTTGTAATTAAATCTTTAATTTTATAAAATTTTGTTATTCGGTTCTTAAAATTTTTAAAACCGTCATAAATTGTCATTTTTTTATTGTTTGAAGCCATCAAAAGCTAACATGGGAACCTACATATTTAGTTAGGGATTCAATTACAAATTTTTTTAGTTTAACAACCTAATTAAAAATTCCTAAATAGTTTAGAGACCTACTGATTAATTTAACCAATCTTTTATTGACTCGATAAAAAATTAAAAAAAAAAATATAATTATGAAATGAAATAAAAAATATTCACATGATGTCAATTCACTAGTTTGGTCAAAATATTTCGTACCAATCAGTATTTGTAGATAATTTGGTAATTATTATTATTATTATTATTATTTTGTGGATGTGTTTATAGCCTACAAATGTTGGTAAGTATTGCACAATTTTCATACAGATTTAATAACCTCAAAACATTATAAATACCTCTTAATTTTTTTTTATTAGGAAGCTTGAAGACATATGAGAAATGAGATTTACAATTAACAATTAGTAAAGGAAGAAGTATGAGAAAAGTTAAAAGCTTTAAATAATTTTTTAGATCTATAAGATATTTAAAAATTTAAAATCACTAAATGATTATCCAGTAACAATAAAAACTATTTTATTATCAGTATCAGTAAGTTTCCTTAAGTGACGATCTTATCGTTAAGAGAATATTTCTTACCACGTATAAAGATTGAATATTTAAAGATTTAGAAAATGTTTCTCCTTCTGTCTTTTTAACTAATTCATATTTTTTAGATCTACAAAATATTTAATTTTTTTAAAATCATTAAATGGTTATTAAGATAGTTTAGTGAGAGAATGTATAATCATCTTTTTTGTTACCGAGAATGTATAATATTTTATGGCAATATCGTTGTACGTGTCCTTCAATAATGATCACTAAAATAATTTATTAAATATATATAATTATTTTATTACTACAAAGTTTTCCTTACTGTATGATTATTTTTAAATATATAAAGCTTAATATCAATGTGCCGTAAACTAATACTTTCTATGATGTGCATGTGTTCCCAGATTACTTATAGCGTCCCATTTGCTCTGGCATCTATATACTCCAGTACATCAGGAGCAGGCCAAGGTAAAGCAACTCGTATCATTTAGTGTGTTTTATATTTAAAATAGTTATCAATAAATTTTACATTTAAATATTATTTTTTAAAGAAAATTAAAGCTACTTAGTCAAACAAAATTTAATATGGACAAAAAACAGCTAAACAAATGTTTGTAGAAATTGGCGAACCAATATTGTTAGTCGTAAATAAAAATATATTTAACCTTTCTTTTCGCTTCAAAATTTTCAGGTTTATCTTTGGGTGTTCTCAATGTTGCAATTGTCGTGCCACAGGTTAGAATCCGTTTATTTCATACATTTGTCATTTAATACATTATTTCGCAATAACTATATTAAGAACACAAATGCTAAATTGTACGAATAAGTTTGGACGAAAGGATATAGGAACGCACTTACCTGATATCCGCTGAATTTCATAATTATATTTTTTTTCTTTATTTTATTATAAACCAATCAAAAATCTACCCACCTGATTTCGTGTGTTTCGTGGGTAAATCGTTCGTACTAAATAGCGTTGCTCTATTAAGAATTGTATATATTGTGCTTAGCGTAATCTTTAGAAATGAAATGAATTTAATGATGAGTTATGTAAAATTAAAGATGATATTATTTTGGTAATTATTTGACTAATTATGTATATGCACGCATTTATACACAGATGATAGTCTCGGCAATAAGTGGACAGTGGGATTCTTGGTTTGGTGGTGGCAACTTGCCGGCGTTTGTGTTGGGAGCGGTGGCGGCTGCCATCAGTGCTATATTAGCAGTTGTCCTGCTGCCAACTCCGAAGCCAGACGATGTGGCCAAGGTTTCTGCCGTCCCTGCAGGGAATTTCCATTAGAACATAGAGCTTTTCGTGTTAATTTCACTTTTGTATCTTGCTCTGACATGGGAAAATGGATGGAGACTTTTGTTTTGAAATTGGTGCATGTGTTTTAGTTAGGCCATTTCCAACGGGAATGTCTTGCACAGTTCTTAAAGTTAAGAACCAGTTCTTGTTAAGTTTCACCATTGGAGAAGGATGAGGTGATTTTCAGGGTGTAAGAACTGTTCTTCTATAAGAACTCCCAACAATGAGTTCTTAAGTATTAAAAAAATAATTTTCTAAACAGTAATATCAAGAAAAATAACAAATCCACAACAATTGTGTCATGTTCATTGACGTTTGTCATGAAGAACAAGAGGGTGGAGTTGGTGGAGACACAAATCTAGAATAGACTCGAATATAGATCTAAATTTTTTTTAAAAAAAATACAAAATCAAATAAGGAAGGATTCCTTCGTTGCTTCCTCGTTATCCCTCTCAAACCCAAACTCCACCCCACAACCACCATACGTCTCCACCTCTTCTTTGCGTGTTTATTGTTCTCTTCAGTTTTAACGAGGAGCGGTGGGGATTTTGGAGGGTGACGAGGAGTGTGGTGGTTTTTTTGGGTGGGGGGGAAATGAAAGCCAGAGAGGCAGTAGCAAGAATGACAACTAGGGAATGTTGTTTGTTACAAAATTTGTGAATGTTGCTTGTTAGTGTAGAGAAAATGATTGTTTCCTACAAAAAAAAATAACCGTTTACACTCAAATAATTTAACCATTTGATATTTTTATTTTTATATATTTATTCTTTCAAAATTAAAATTTATATGAATACTTATTTTAATTCTCAATAAAAACAATTTTAAATAAAAGTATATATAAATGTAGCATCTATTGTGGGATCCCATTAAAAATAAGTTAAGAATTCAAATTGAATTTTGACATTAGAGTAAAAAATGATAGAAGTTTTAAATCCTATGTGTTCCTATAGGACTCACAAAAAGTGACTTAAGAATTCAAAATAGGTTCTACCATCGGATATGCCCTTAGTTATTAGACCCATCAAATGCTTCCATTGCCCTTTTTGCAGCATGAATGCGGAAGTTTGGTGTAGCAAGACGGACTCTCAAAGTTTGATAATGGGAACAACTAACAAGAAAATATCTTTTAGGCTTTAATCCTATATTGACTTGACATCTAACATAAAGAAAATGCAAAAATAAAATAAAATTATTTCCCTGTATTGAACTCACAATCACATCAGTGTTGACAAGCAATAGAACTACTACAACACTAGTACATTTGGTAAGATGACAAAATTATTATATATAAAATTTCTTAGGAAATTTTGGATATGACAAACTATTATATTTAGAGTTCTTAGGATTTTCAGCGCAAATACTAATAGGTCTTGTGTTGTTACTTTTATAGATAATAGCTAGCATTTTAACCTGTATATTACACAGAATAAATGTTTATTTTATATAATTTAAATTTATAATAAATAAATATTTACGAATATATAAATTATATTATAATTAAAGTTTGTAAGAAATAAATATTTTTAAATATATAGATTATATTTTAAATTTATAATAAACAATTATCGTAATACAATGTTAATTTT
Source organism: Spatholobus suberectus (assembly GCA_004329165.1). Classification (NCBI taxonomy): domain Eukaryota; kingdom Viridiplantae; phylum Streptophyta; class Magnoliopsida; order Fabales; family Fabaceae; genus Spatholobus; species Spatholobus suberectus. Next base: position 11,917,048 of record CM014737.1, read on the forward strand.
TAATTGTTGATAATTTCTTTTAAAAAAAATATTAAAATTCAATTTAGAACTAAAGATATTGAAAATGATAAATTGAAAGAGATAAGAGGTTAAAAAAATTCTAAAAACACCCTCATTGAAAAATGACAGCTAAAAACGCTTTCGTTGAATAATAGTAGCTAAAAATACTCTCATTTAAAATAGTTATTCTCATTTAATATATAAGGTGGATTTTCAATGAATAACAAATTATTTTATTGCAAAAACTTATAAATATTTTTATACTTAATATTATTTGCAAAAATTTTAAGTATTATTTAAAAAAATTAAATAATAAAAATATATTTAATTAAATAATTAATTAAGGAAAAAATAATCTCAATATGGATTATAATAACACTAAAACTATCACTCGTGTTATGTACAAAAATTATCTTAATAATTTGATTATTTAATTTTTATTTACTTAATTTTTAGTACATAAATTTAAAATAATACGTCATTTGATATATGCATCCCACTATTAGACACAAAATATTAACATTTAAAAATTATATAAAAATTTAATTAATGTTAAAAATAAGAAAAAAACTAAAACCAATTTTGTATATTAAAAATAATATAAATTTAATTTAATTTAATTACTATATTAAAATCAAATTATCAAATAATAATTATTACATTAAATTTAATATTCTAATTAGCATATTAAATTTAAATTTAATACACTAATTAAATTTAAATTATTTTAAATTATTTTTTAGCACTAGTTGGAATTTTGTATAGTAATTTTAAAATGTTAATATTTTGTATCCAGTTATGATATAAACATATCAAATAATTACAAATCAGGTCTAAAATAATTTGTCATTAATTGAATATGGTTATCTACAAAAATATTAACATAAGACATATCAGTATTTTTACTCTAAATTTTTCTTTAGAACTCTACATATGATAATTTTATCATATTTATACTAAACACACTAGGTAGTGTAGTGGTTTTGTTGCTTGTCTCCACCCATGTGGTTATGAATTTAATTTTGGCAATTAATAGCTTTTTTGCATATATATCCTAAATATTAGATGTCAAGTTAATATTAGAACCAAAATTGTAATTAAAATGTAAAATAAAAAATGGAGACCAAAATCGAGAAATTTAAAATTGGGATCCAGATCAACACCTTGTGTTAGTACCCATGCTTAAAGTCAACATATTCATGCCAACATCTTTGTCAAATATTATGTCGAATTAATTGATAGACCAAAATTGCATAATTTCAAAATATGGAGATCGAAATTGTGTAATTAAAAATTGTAGGATCAAAATAGTCAAAATACTATATTATAGTAAACCAAAAGTGCAATTAAACCTATCTTTTGTATCACACGAAGAAAATAGTATAAAAAAAAAACAATTGGATAAAATTAAAAATAAGGACATGCATGGTTTTTGTTTTAGAGTAAAAATACTAATAACTTAAACCAATTATTTAAATTATATTTCGAAATTCTTTATTTTTTTCAAAACCTGTTTGGTTTTTGTTTTATACTGATTTTAAGAAAAAAATTGTTTAATTAGTTAAAAGTCAATGCTATACGAAGTTCAAAAATCAATTTTTTGCATACTAAAGTTTCAATCACTCATTAATTTAGTTACTACAAAGTTACAACACACTCTTCAATTGACACAGTTTAGTGACCGACAATGATTTGGTCCATTTAGTGACTACTTACACATAGTCATTCTCTAAACAACACAAAATTGTTTGTGGTTTAGCAATTAACGATGATTAAGTTGCTAAATGACACAATATTTAGTCGTCAAATAGGTCGCTAATATGGTAAAAAAAATTGACAAAAAAATAAGTGTAAGTTATGTGAATTAAGTACTATTTTAACCACTAAATTCAAGTATACTTATATATGTACATTCATTTTATTTAAATCTTAAATATTTGAAGGGAATTTGGGTGCCCTTTTTTGGAAAATTCGTTAAGGTCACTATGGTAGACTATCTTTGGAAATGGAATTTGAATTGTAATATAATTCACATGCCAAGAGAAAATAGATAATTGAGCATCATGCATCATATGCATTTCTGGTACCTTGGTGTGGGTTACCCAAGCACCATATGTATATTACTGGGTACCATTTATTGTAGGCTATATTGGCACCATGTGTGTATATTATAGGGTACCATGGCAGGATATATTGGAACCATGTGTATTTGGCACCTTGTGTTAGTCAAGAACCATGTGCGTATATCACTGAGTACCTAGTGTGCTACTATGGTACCTTGTAGTTATATTTTAGGCCACATCAGCAATAGCACTGCACGAGTGAATTTGGCACTTCATGTGTGGTTTTGGGCCTCTTAAGTGATGGCACTATGTGAGAGGATTTGGCACCTTGTATGCATTGGCCTTCATGCATATAGCATGCTACTAAGATAAGAGATTCTTTAAATAAACAAGTTAGAAGGCATACATATCATACTTACAACAAGAGTGAGGACACGACATTCACTTTATGGAATGTGGTATGGGACATATTGCATACTAAGAGTTGTTAGTTGTATCCTAGGATATATTTCTCACTATTCGGATGTCTTGTTCGTCTCCTAGGTTAGTGTGTGCATCATCCTCATTGATATTCTAATTGTCAGTTATTATTGTTATACTTCAATATCTCTCGTGTTGATTGGCTAGGATTATTAATTACACACTGATTGATTGATACTTGACTTGATGATTATATTATATGTGTGCGTTCCTTGCCTGATTTGTTATGTGAATTATTGCCTTACTCCTCCTACCTGTATATGTCTTTTTTGCATCTATGTAATGTACTTTCCAAATGGATGTGCACCACCTCATGCTTGACATCATGACTAAAGATTATAATGGATGAGTCTTCCATACATAGCCTTTAGGAGATGATTATAGTAGCACCTACTACGAATGAGTGACTTTTGGGTTGCTAGACCCTGTGACAACTGATCCTAGACAAAGGATCCCAATTATACTGGAATGACTATGTCCATCCCATATCTAAATATGCTTTCCAACTGATACAACCATCACCACCCTTGTCCTCTTTATCATGCACTGACTCTAAGGTGACATGTTGTTCAAATACTACCAATAGTTGTCCTCCCTTTTCACTTCTACCCTACTCCTAATGGTGGATGGGTTTGCTATCCTCCAGTGAAGCTCAAACCTTATTTTAGGAGGATTGCAAGGAAGTCCACTATCCCTCATTTTCCCACCTTTTCATGAGAAGACGATGGTGCTGACTCTTCCCATGCTTAAAGATCAAAGGGCCTGGATATATAACATGCATAGTAGTGACAACGACGATGATGAGAGTGATGGGTGAGGCTATATATCAGGGTAGTGGTACCCTTGTTTACTTCCTTTTTCTCATAATTGAGCATGAAAATGCTAGTTCAATTCTTTTCATCCCTTGCTACCAAGGGTAAGGGTTAGGGAAAGAACTTTTTTGTCTAGGTGTTGTTTATATGTTTTCATGCTTTGATTTCAAGGGTTTGATTTGTATATATATTATTTTGGTTTCACCATTGCCTAGATAAGACTTGATGCCTTTATTAGTTATGCATGTCTTATGATATATGATAAGCTAACTCTTTTAATGGTTATGACACATGATCTAATGATGTACAAATGTTAAACTTAGCTATGTAAATAGTTTATAAATGTGATGTTTATTATAAGGTGATCATTGTGATGTTATATTTTTCACTCATTTACTATGATTTAATATTTATTACATTAGGTGGTTAGATTAGTAAAGGATTAGAGTCTAGGTCTAGACATCTACTCTCCAAATCCTTAGGTCTCAGTGGAGTGCGAGAAGGTCCAACCCTAGCATTCTCCCACGAAAAGGTGAGGACACACTAGATGGTGGATTTCCTAGCAGTCCTACAAAATCAAGGTCAAGGCTCGATTAGAGGTTATCGCACCCAATTGTCAACAAAGGGAGAACGAGCACATTTAGGGGTGCCTGACACAGGTGGTATGTGAACTATATAAGTCCTGTGGGCAAGGTAGAAAGTGATGAAGGTGATAGTGACAATGGTATCTATATCAACATCGTCAAGTCCAACTCTACTGGAATCCTTAGTCTGGGGTCAGCTCTAACTAGATCAAACAACCAAAATGTAATTTTCTTGCTAAAAGTACTCCTGAAGTCACCTCCTTAAGGTAGGGTATGGCACACCTATTTGCCATTACTATCAGTCTCTAGATCTAAGGTTAGACACAAACAATCCATCCTACAAGCACACTACATAGCACAAAGATAAGTGCCGTACGTAGATGATAACAATTCATACAACAAATACAAAAAGAAACACACACAACACAGGTCATCAAAATCAGTTATGGCTAGTCTGTGTACATTCATCAAGATCAATTGATCTACACAATAGATACAAGCACAACATAAATAATCAATCAGTTCATTCATAGGGATGATGCATACACACACAACCAATAAGAAAGATAGGCACAACATCCAGATAGCATAATATACCTTATGAACCATCAGTGTGTAATGTGTCTCATGCCATATTCCATAAAACGAATGTTGTGTCCTTTGCCCCATCGCCAGTATGTTATGAATGTCTCCTAAGTTATTTATTGAGGAAAAGATCTTGATTTAGTAACATGTTATGCACGAGGGTCCTATCCGACACACCAAGGTGGCCAATTCGCACACAAAGTGCCAACACTCAAGGTGCTAATAATTTGCACACTAGGATGCCCAAGTACCCAAGGTGTCGATAATCTGCCCACCAGGATATGCCCAAGATACATATGATGCATGATTTTCTATTGTCTCTTTTCTTAATGCAAGTGACTTAGATTCCAATCCAAAGACAATCCTAGAAATTAAAAAGTTTACTCCTGTGACTTGGTTGACTAAATAAGGTTGAAGCTTAAGTTGACGGGAGAGTTGAAATATCAATATCAACACCACATATTACGTTTCAATTACTATTCTTCAAAAAAAAAAAAAAACAACAACTTCAAATTACTAAATTTGTCTAAGCACGCTCTTTAAAACCACACCACGATGGGTCTCTTATTAAAAATGTGGGGCACATCTCTATTCATTTCAAGAAAAATTTAATAATATTATTTTGGTCACATCTGTCCTCCGTTAAAAACAATCTTGGTCGAGCTAGATAAGATTACTATAAGTAAAAAAATTCATTTTCTAAGTATTTAACACAACTACATACTCAAGACTAGAACTAATATTATAATATATTATCATTTACATATTATTATTTTTAATTAGGATTTTGCAAAATCTTCAACCAACCCGAACTGAAGTTACTGAACTATATTTATAAAATTTAAATAATGAAGTTAATTTTAAAACTATATCAGTTTATTTTATAATAAACACTTTGGTTAACCAATTTTAAAAATAGATATGAACAAAAATTGGTTTGAATTAAAACTAAATTTAAAACCGATTGTAAATCGCTTTAAAGCTAGCTAGCCTTAAAACTCAATTTTGTAAAATTTTTGGGTTTAACATAGATTTGGATTCAAAAACCAGTTTTGAGCGTTTTTAAACTGGTCTTAAATGGATTACGTACGTGAATATTTAGAGTTTAAAACTGATTTTGGTTTAAAAATGGGCTTTAAACCACTTAAACGTTTTGATTTAACTAAACCAATTTTTCTTAAAACCAGTTTGAAACTAATTTAGCCAAAATCAAACAGATTTTGAAAAAAAAAAAATAGTGATTCTATTTTAAAATATAATTTTAAATATTTGGTTTAAAAACGAAGTTGATTTGATTTTTCATAAATCTAAACCATGCACGTGCCCCTTATTTATAATTTTATCCAATCATATTAATTTTCTATCCTATATATTTTTTTTCACGTATTTTGCTTCCAATTGTTTAACTTTGAGAGTCTGTCTTGTTACACCAAACTTTACATTGAATATAACTGTTCTTACACATTTATGCCCAAAAGATGGCAATGGAAGCAGCTTCAAATATAAAGACTTCATCAATTTTCCCATGTCAAAGCAAGGAACAAAAGTGAAACATGTAGAGCTCTACATACTAATGGAAACTCCCCGCGGGGACGGTAGAAGCCTTGGCCACATCGGCTGGCTTTGGTGTTGGCAGCAGGACAATAGCTAATACGGCACTGATGGCGGCCGCCACCGAACCCAACACAAATGCCGGCAAGTTGCCACCACCAAACCAAGCATCCCACGGTCCACTTATTGTTGATACTATCATCTGTATAAATGTGTGCATATACACAATGAGATGTGTTATTCATACAACAATTTGTACAATAATTTATGTAACATCATTTTTTGTATTTATTTCTCTATATCACAACATTATTACATTATACTATTCTCTCTCTTTTTCTCTCTTAGTTGTACAACTTGTTATATAAATAGTATTTCTGATACATAATTAGTCAAATAATTAACAAATATGTAAGTCATCATTAAATTTCTTTCATTTCTAAGGATTTACGCTAAACATAATATATACAATTCTTAATATAGTTACGAAATAATGTAATTAAATGCCAAATATATCAAGTAAACGGATTCTAACCTGTGGCACGACAATTGCAATATTGAGGACACCCAAAGATAAACCTGAAAATTTTGAAGCAAAAACAAATGTTATACATTTTCCTTTACGACTGACTATATTAGTTGGCCAATTTCTGTAAACATTTGTTTAAAATTTTTTGTCCAAATAAAATTTTGTTTAATTGGCTAAGTAAATTAATTTTTAAAAAATAATTAATTTTCAAACATAAAATTTAGCGGTAACTATTTTAAATATAAAACACACTAAATGTTAGAAGAAGCTTTACCTTGGCCTGCGCCTGTAGTGCTTGAGTATATAGATGCTAGAGCAAATGGGACGCTAAAAGTAATCTGGGTACACATGCACATCAAATAGAGTATTAGTTTACCGCACATTGATATTAAGCTTTTAAATTTTCTCATACTTCTTGTTTAGTAACTGTCAATTGTTAAACTTCATGTTTCATCATGTGGCCTCAACTTTCCAAATAAAAAGAAAACGAGGTATTGTTCATATGTTTAGAAGGTTATTAAATCAGCGTATAAATAATGCAATGCTTATGAACAATAGGCTGTGAAAATATCATCCACGTAATAATAATAATAATAATAATAATAAAAGGATAATGGCTAAAATAAATTCACATTTCAAGTCAAAGATTCTATTGACTGACGTTTGAAAGTATTCCACATTTATAAATAACAAAGCATACTTTTGAATCCAAAAGAAAAAAAAAATTGTCTTCAATGCCACAGGTGTTCGAAAAATAATACCAAAGTTTTTTCCCTGTTCATTAGTGATATAATTTTAGAATTTTTAATCTGTATTTATTATATTTTACTTAAACAACTATAAATTTATATCTTATAATGAAAAATAATTTTTACAATACTAAAGAAAACTTAGTAGATAAAATAACCATATGCCCCATTTAATAAATTATCTTAATGATCATTATATAAAGACACTGACTGATAATAAAATATTATATATTCTTTTACTAAATTATCTTAATTATTAATCATTAAATGATTTTAAAAATTTTAAATTTTTTGTAGATCTCAAATATATGAAATAGCTAAAAACAAAACAGAATAAGAAAACATTTTGTAAATCTTTAAATGTGTAATATTCATGTTTTCCTAATGATAATCATGTATAAACTTTACTGACAGTGATAATAAAATATTATACATGATCCTTACTGAAAAATTATGTAATCATTTTAAATTTTTTAAACATGTTCTAGATCTCAAAAATAATTAAAGCTTTTAAGTTTTTTCACCTCCTTCCTTTACTAACTCTCAATTGTAAACGTCATGTTTTCATGTGGCCTCAACCTTCCAAATAAAAAGAAAAAAAGATTTATCTATAATATGTTTAGAGGATTATTAAACCTTCATATAAATTATGTAATACTTACGTATTTGTAGGCTGTAAAAATACCATCCATATAATAATAATAATAATAATAATAATAACCAAATTATGTTAATATATGATCATCATTTAAGGACACTTTCTCATACTAAAATAATATATATTTTCATACTAAATTATCTGAATAATCATTTAATGACTTCAATAATAATAATAATAATAATCAAAGAATGTGTTGCTAATATTTCTCATATAAAAATTTTGGTACTAATAATACATGAAAATTAAACTCATTTAAATATGCAATCTTCATACACGTAAAAAATATTTTCTTAGTAATCATCATTGAAGGACACTTACTGATACTGACAAAAAAGATTATATATTCTCTTGCTGAAATGATTTTAAAATTTTGAATATTTTCTACATCTCAAAAATATTTATGCTTTGAAATTTTCTCATACCTAGTCCATTACTAACGGTCAATTATAAGAGTAATATTTTCTTTTTATATATCCAAATAGTTTAAACATTATTGACATTTTTCATCTTTATTTATCTCTCTCTTCTTATAACATCATATCAGTTATTATATCTATTAATTTTTCCTTTTCATTTGTTGAATAGCATTGGAGTGTCTACGAAATATTTTCCCAATTGTAAACCATATTATTCATACGCAACCAGCATAGAATTTATAAAGACCATCCACGTACAAAATAATAATAATAATAATAATGGTGATAATGATGATGAAATATGTAGGAAATATTTGTTATTATTTTCTATTTCATTTCAAAACCTTCATACTATATAGCATTATTCTTATTAGAGAAAGACAGACATTTCGTGTCTCTCTTTATTTTTTAAAAAATAAAAGTAAAATAAAAAACAGAAAGAGTATATTAAATAAAATTTAATAGTCATGTACTGTCAGTATAAAAAGTTTTATACTGTCTTTCAATCAGAAATCACCATTAATATGACTTTTAAAGTATTTATTATAAAAGTCAATAAACTTACAATAAATAATGGTTTATAATTGAATGACAGTGTAAAACTACTTTACACTGTCAGTGTATGATTATTAAACTCTATTAAATAATTTAAAAAGTATTTAAAAAGCAAAGTAATAAATAATTTAAAAAGTAATTAAAACATATAAAAATCCAATAAAAAATGAAAAAAAAGGATCTTTTCATTATAATTATAGATTTTAATGACAACATCGTATAAGGACACTCACTCAAAATAAAATATTATATTTTCTTACTAAATTATTTTAATAATAATTAATAATTTAATAATTGTTAAATATTTTCCAGATCAGAAAAATATGAAACAGTAAACAAAAAACAGAATAAGAAAACATTTTAAAATACTAAATATGCAACTCTCATTCATGGGAAGTAAACCTCACCGCGAGAGGGATACCAAGGACGGAGAAGAAAGTCAATGCACCAGCTCTCACACCGAGTGATGGGTGCCCAACGACAACGCCGTTATGATGCCGTTCGTGTTCAGCGGCCTTGGTGATGAGCACCGTCAATGCCATGCAAACGGCGAGAATAACGTTAACGATTCCCCACAACCACTTAACTCCCCCAACAAAACGACCCAACGGTTCCACCGCCAACGACATCACAGCCAGCACCACCGAATTGAGCAGGAGCCCCAACGCACCCGCACGAACCCCGGAATCGTATGCTTTCTCCCCCACATTACCACCGTACACCTCACGCCCCATCCAATCAGTGTCGAACAACATGTAAGGGAACCACGCGACCCAGTTAACAGCCGTCACCAGCATCAGCATCCACATCGGCCTCTTAAGTCCCCTAAACGCACCAATCAGTTCCCCGAGGCACGAAAAGCATGACCGCGATGCGTCGTCGTTTTCGCCATTATTATCACCGCGCGGTGTAAACTGGGGGTCTTTTACGCAAAGGAGCGCGACGAAACAGAGAACGAGGAGGAGAACTATTGAGAAGAAGAAACAGCTTTTGAGGTTTGCGCAGAACACGTCACACGCTTTTGTTTCCGTGAAGGGAAAGACACGGTGGAGCTTGTCGTAGGAGCCGGCGGCGTAGCCGAGCACGTTGCCGATGGCCATGAAGAACGAGAAGAACGCGTTGGCGGTTCTCGTTTTGCGGTGGTCGCCGGCGGCGAGGTCGCCGAGGAAGGCGCGGCAGGGGCCCTGGAGCATGTTGTTGGCGACGTCGAGGACCCAGAAGCCGACGACGAAGACCGCGACGGCGCGGGGGCGGGTTTTCTTCGCGAGGTCGTCGCCGGCGGCGTGCCCGATGTCGGAAGCGTAGCCGATGAGGAAAACGGCGACGGCGACGGCGATGGCGCCGGCGAGGATGAAGGGGCGGCGGCGGCCGAAGCGGGAGGTGCAACGGTCGCTGCTGTATCCGACAATGGGCTGGACCACCAGGCCGGAGATTGGGCCGCAGAGCCAAATGAAGGAGGCCCAAGCGTGAGGGACGCCTAGGGTTTGAACGTACGGGGTGAGGAGGGAGAGTTGTAGGGCCCACCCGAACTGAATTCCCGCGGCGATTGATGACACCGCGATCATTTTTCGGAGCGGGCTGGGTGCTGGTTGTGGTTGTGCGGTTTCCACGTGAAGAGAGGGGGAAGGAGGCTCCATTATGAAATTCACAGGGAGAGAAGGGTGTGTACAGTGTGTGTGCTTTCTCTGTATCTGTCTGTGAAGGTGGGGAGAAGTGTCATATAAGGAGCAGGTGTATGTGTGTGTAAAAACGAGAAAGTTGGTGAGTTTATATAAGCAAGTAAGATTGGAATGCATAGGTCGATTAAGTTAATCAGAGCTGTATCGCGTGGTATTTAGTGGTGGATGACAATGCTTATCCATTTATCAGTTGGATTCTTTCCTTTATTTTTAGTGTTTTTACGTTTCATACAACGTATTCTGACCGTGGTATCGTTGGACATTAAATGTGAGAGACTTTTCAGTTTACGAAGATTAATTCTTACTAAAAGTTTTGAATAATAATAAAAAAAGTTTTGAAAATACAAAAAGTAAAATATTTATCACATAAAAAGTTTTAATATTTTTTTTTTAAATTCCACTCTTAACATTTAGATAAAATAGACTATGCATTAACAGTTTAAACTGTCATTTAATCACAAATCACTATGAATGATAAGTTTATTGACTTTTATAATAACAACCTTAAAAGTTATACTAATGATAATTTTTTATTTTTGATTGAGAGTGTAAAATTTTTTGCACCAACAATGCATGATCATTAAATTCTACCATTCATTCTTAAGGTTGATGTTAATAAAATATGAGTAAGAATAATGTTAACATAGTGTTCCAATCATTTCTTTTTGCATTAGGCTCACACTTCACCTTTTATCATATAAATTTACTTTTTTAGACTCTAAATTTTATAATTTATTAAACCTATATTTTTTTTTCCTCATTTTATTATCATATTCATTAATTATTATATATGTTAATTTTTCTTTTGGGGGGGGCGCGGAGGACGGATAATTTTATTCTTTATTATTAAATAGAGAGTGAGATAAACTTAATTGTAATAATATAATGATGGTGGTGGGGTGTGTGCTTTACATTATGGGGCTCGTCATTTTCAAAAATGATAAATTCTTAAGATTATGTGAATCAAGTTTGACTTTAAAAGAGTAAATTTTCATTTTAAAGATTATGTGAATCAAGTTTTCCTTCAAAAGTGATAAGCAGTTTCAATAAGAATAACGCTACAAGGAATCAAGATTTAGAATTAAGACAAGTATCCTGCCAGTTCGATTAAGTTTGACTGCTGGAGATATGTCTTGATAGTGATTTCAAGCTGTTTTGAAGTTGAGTATATATTTTCGGGAACGTGATCAGAGTTTCATTTCGAGCAATTTCCGTTTAAAATTATTTTCACAAATTGCTTCTTTTTTTTTTTTTTTTTTTTGAAGAATCACTAAAATTTAAATCTAGGTTAATACTTCATTTTGTGAAATAGATAAATACTTTATGTTGAACTCTATACCCCTTATGAATTATAAAAGGAACCATATAATATATGATAATTTATATATTACAGACAAATTGCTAATAGATTTAAAAGAATATCTACTACTTTAATAACATCTCTCTTATTATAAGATCTTAGAAAATAAGAATTGTTGAACTAATATTTAGTAAAAGATGCAAATTATTTGAACTTACAGGTAGGAAAGAAAGGGTTGCAACTTTTGGGAAGACAAAAGTAGAGAATATCAAAGTCTCAGTTTGTTAGGAACCTGGAAACAAATTATGAGTTCTCAGAGAGACCGATGAGAAACAGAAAAAGAAAAGAATACATTTGTAATATTTTATTGAATTACATAGACCTAAGAGAATTCTCTGTCTAGGAGTTTCTATTTCATAATAGAGCTAATGCTCAGTTCCTAACTGCAAACAAGTTGAATGGCCCCTTCACCCTATCTTGCTATCTATAGTATGCTCTAATTCCCTACCTCCTAACAACAAAATCATCTTTATTTTTTCATTTTATTTAATTGGCTTTTCATATTCATAATGGTAGTATTTCTTCGAGTTGTTTGATTTTGGTGGATAAATTCAAACTACTTTTTTCCTGATTGGTCCCTGAGTAGTTTTCTTGTCTTATTTTTTCCCCCTTTTTCTTTCTTAGGGCTTTTCTTCAAGCTTCAAATCACAACCGAAAGTTGTGTGCATTGAAATTGGAAATTCCCAACTAGCATCAACATCAAGTTCTTACTTCACCCTTTCTTTCTTGAACATGTCCATTCAAAAGAGGCTGACATATTAACTATATTAATTTTAAAGTTGACTCGTGCTCTAAACAAAAAGGTGTTGCCTAAATCATCTGAGTTTTTTCCATTGTCCTTGTTATAGTAAAAAGAAAATATTTGTCTTTCAAATGTCCCTTTTCTAAAAATGAGTTTTTGAGCTGTTAATTTTGAATTATTAGGAACTTGAATTGTCTGAACTGATGCACATGAATGATAGGGTGTAGAGAGAGCCAAAAATATGGAGACAACTAGGTGAAGGATTCGGAACCTTTTAAGAGGTATTATACTTCATTACTAAGGTTATGATTGAACCAGTTTTTTTTTTTTTTTTTAGCTTAAAAGATACTTTAAGTTAAAGCTTAAAATAAGAGCTTTAAAAATAAAGTAAAAATTTGGTAATTTTTTTTTTAAATTCAAAGCTCCTTTTAAACTAAATGTTATTTGGTAAAAAAATTTGAAATTTGAAGTTTACTTAAAACTATGTCTCACTCTAGAGAATAATATATATATTGATAAAATAAAAAATATTATGTAAAGTTATTTTTTAGTTACAATTATGTAAAACTAATTTAATCAACATAAATTTATTTATTGATAAAAAAATACATAAAAGTATTAAAATATATAAATTTTTAATTTTTAATTTTAAAAAGTCAAAAACCATTTTAATTAATAAAATTTAATTTTAAGTCAGACTTATAAACATTTTATTATATATAATATTAATTACAAAAGTATCATTTAAAAAAATTTGTATTATTGTTTAGTAATATTTTTCAGAAGATAAAAAATAATTTATTTAAACATAATTCAATAATATCAATATGTATTAAATAGTATTTAACAAATAATCTAAAAAATATTTAATAAATATATTGTTGTAATTAAAAATGAAAAAAAATTAACTACAAATTAAAAATTAAAAAAATCTAAAATCTAAATTAAATTTAAAGAATAGACATTATAAATATTTTTAAATATAAAAATTTTATTCAACTATATTATTTACTCGTTTTAGTAACATTTTTATATTTCATGTAATAAATATATTTAGATTTTTAATTTTAAAAATGTAAAAAATTAATTTAATTAACAAAATTAATTTTAGATAATTTACAAAGGGATTTGTTAACATACAGATATATTTTTTTAGTTGGAATACGTTAGCAAGCTACATCGTAGATGTATTTTAAGATACATTGTAGTCATAACTTACTAACATACTTTAACTAAAAAGAAGTGTATGTACATTAGCAAACCCCACAAGCATTTGCTAACTTACACATAGTATTTTAAGATATATTGTAGTTATAACTTGCTAATGTACTCCAACTAAAAAACAAGTGCGTGTACGTTAGCAAATCCCATTTACAAATATTTTATTATATATAATATTAATTAAATAAATTTAAATATTAATTGCAAAAGTTAAAATATTTAAAAACTTTTATATTATTGTTAAATAATATTTGTAGAAAATAAAAATAATTTATTTAAACAAAATTCATTAATGTCAATATATATTAAAAATTATTTAATAAATAATCCAAAAAGTATTTAATAAATATATTTTCATAATAAACTTAACTATAAATTAAAATTTTAAATATGACATCTAAATTAAATTTAAAGAGTAAAAATTATAAATATTTTAAAATATAAAAAATTAGGCTTAAATATGTTTTAAGTCCCTATAAATATGGCTTTGTCTAGTTTTAGTCCTTGTAAAAGTTTTTATAAGGTTTAGATCTCTGACATTTTCTTAGTGTTCTTTTTTAGTCCTTACCATTGTCTCTAGTTAATTTAGTATTGACAAGGCTAACAAAATAAAAAATATAATTAAGATAATGAAATTTTTTTTAAATTAAGATAATTAGATTATTTTTAGGTTTGTAATTCAATTAAATAATGTATTTATTATTTTATATAAATAAGGTAATTACATGTAATTTAATTTTATATTTTATTTTTAATTTTTAATATATTATAAACAGTAATTTTTATTGCTTTTAATACTAGTTGTATTTTTCAATTCACTAATTTACTTTCAACATTGTACTTTTTAAAAAAGTATAATTTACTTAAACGCTTATAATTTACTTTTAATATATTACTTTTATTTTTAGAAACAAAAAAATAACATCAAAGCAATATATTAAAAATAAATTATAAGCGTCTAAGTAAATTATAATTTTTTTAAAAAATTGCAACGTTAAAAATAAATTAGTAAATTAAAAGTAAGAACAATATTAAAAGTAATAAAAATTACTGTTCATAATATATTAAAAATTAAAAATAAATTATAAAATTAAATTATATGTAATTAAATTATTTACATAAAATAATAAATACTAAAATTCATTACTTAATTGAATTACACGCCTAAAAATAATCTAATTATCTTGATTTAAAACATTCTTCATTATCTTAATTATCTTAATTAATATTCTTTATTATGTTAGCCATGTCAGCATTAAATTAATCATAGTTAATGATAAGGACTAAAAAAAATACTAAGAGAATGTCAAGAATATAAAAATAACAAAAAAATTTTAAGGACTAAAACCAAATAGAGTTATATTAGTAGGGACTTAAAACATATTTAAGCCAAAAATTTATTTAACTATATTAATTACTAATTTCATTAATGTTCTTTTTTTTATTTAAAGAATATTTAAAAAGTTAAAAAACAAATAATTTTTTAAAATAAAGAATTTAAAAAAATTAAAACCTTACACTAAATAAATATAATTTAAAATAAACTAATATATGTAAGTATTATTTAACAGGAAAGCTAGTGAAGCACTCAAATTGGAAAAATAGTGAAAAACTAAAAAAAATGGTATTTTTGGTCACGTTAGGATTTAAAGAGTAGACTGCGAGAATAAGTTTCGTATAAGCCGAAAAAAAACTCTCTCTACCAACTTAATTATAAGCTCTCTTTTTTTTTTAAAATTTGTTTTATGAAAATGTGTTTGGCCTGACCTTTCCTTTTAAGAAAAAATAAACTAAAAAACTAAGCCAAATGCACTCAAAAGCAATTAACTAAAGTAAATGAACAAGCATGAGCAAGCCCAATTAAGAGGAATTCTATATGCCCCAGTTCTCACACAGTGCATTCGGTGGAATCACTTATCCTTTTAAAATTATCAAATGATAATGATCTTTTTCATAACCTAATGTCATTAATTGGTTTCTCCAATACACATGCAATATATATATATATATATATATATATATATATATAATCCTAACCCATTTTAGACCTCTTGTTAAATGTATGGGTTCCCGACTTAAACAATATGGTGCAATCTACCGTGCTTGTTATCGTAAAAGCCAACAGAACAGTATATTGCAATATTATAAATTCAAAATACATTAAAACATAATTATAAGGTATCTCCTAAACATAATTCAAACAATTGTAAAGTCCCTAAATCCATTCTAAACATATATGAATTTCATCTACAACTAATTATAAACTATCTTCTAAATATATTTGAAACAAACATATAACTTTCATCTACAACTAATAAGAAAATACAATTCTAAAGTACTTAAAATATACCTAATTATAAACTACCTAAATACATGTGCAGATGTAATCCAAGTCGGAGTTGGAGGATGATGTGGATTGTTAAATATCTACAAGTTCACATGAGAGGATAAAGAATAAAACAAAATGATCAATGGAGGATGATAAGTCACGACATTTTAGGATTGGAAAAAAAATAGTAAAAAGACCAATAGTATAAGCTTTTTCATTTTCAAATAATTCATCACCAAAACTTTAATTTAAGTAGAGGCATTAAATAGTTCAATAATTAACAACTTTTCCTTTTCAACAAAACTCTCTCCTTGTTTTGTTTTAAACTTGAAAGTAAAACCAGGTAGTGGGTCACAAGATCCTTCACCCTCTTTTGCACCATTACAATCACTTCTTTATGAGGCCTTAGAAGGCCAACTAAGGATGGCTAAATGGCACACGGTAAAATTGTTGAAACATGATACCATTGTAAGAATTTATCAGTTTGAACCTTATTCAACACATTTTTGTTACTTTGTACTTAGCAATCTCTTTTTCAAGCTTCTCAATCCGGCCTTCAAGATCATAACATACCACGCCCTCTTCCAACACAACCATTATATATGTCTCCTTCCTTATCTGGATTTAATTTACTTCCACCAAGTTAACGAAGGCCAACTAAGGATGAGCTAAATGACACACAGTGAAAGCAATCAAATCCAACTAAGAAAGTCTTGTCATGATTTGATATTGTTAATGTATAAAGCCAAATTAAGAACCTTGAAAGAGTGATTGCCCATTAAATTCTGTTATGAAAATTAATCTTATAACTATAGTTTCACCTAAATTATACTTTTCTATATTGGTTGTAAAATCTATTAATAATGTCTTTATATATTCTAGGGCATTGCGAAGCAAAGTCATTATGGTAATATTGGAGTGAAACAAACGAGACAAATTAGAATGAGAGGACATTCTATTTGACCCAAATAGAAACTAACATACTATTTACCCCATTTGCTTCATACCATCATCATCATTAAAACTTGACTTCACAAATGCCATGTAATATAGGAAGACATTATTAATTAGTATATTTAGCAAATAATATAGAAAATAGTAGAAAATTAAAAGCTATAGAATAAGAGAAATTTACAAAATAGAGTATATTAAGCAAACATTATTTGAAGCTTCTCAATTAGATCTTTTACATCAAATGTATCAAATCCTGGTAAGGCTTCCTTACTTGGATATGATTGCTCTTACAGTGTGTCATTCAACTCACCATGAGCTGACCTAGATTGACTAATTAGTGGAAGTAAATCAAAACCAAATAAAGAAAGAGACATATATGATGGTTGTGTTGGAAAGAAGGCGTAGTGTCATATGATCTTGAAGGCTGAATTGAAAAGCTTGAATAGTGATTACAAGCGCAAAGTAGCAAATGTGTAGTATAAAGTTTGAAGTGATAAATTCCCAATTGTGTCATGTTTCAACAATTTTATAGTGTGCCATTTAGCCATCATGCGTTAGGCTTCCTCAAACTTATGAAGATGCATCAATAATGGTGAAAAAGAGGGTGGAGGATCCTATGACCCACCACATGGTTTTACTTCCAAGGTTAAAACAAAACATAATAAAATTTTGTTGAAAAGGGACGAAAGTTGTCAATTATTGAACTATTTATTGCCTATACTACTGGTCTTCTGACTATTGTTTTTTCAATCCTAATTATGAGAGAGCAAAGAGTAGATTTGCAACTCTGCATTCTCCATCAACACTACTGTAGAAAACACTTTTTAAATCAGTTAAAAAAAGCTTTTTAAATCGGTTGTACAACTGATTTAGATATAGGCGATATAGAAAGTATTATCATTTTAAATCATAAGTTGAACCGATTGAAAAAAATACTTTTTAACTCGGTTAAGTAGGGAACTGATTTAAAAAGTATCACTTTTTAACTCAGTTGTAGCTACAACCGATTTTACTTTTTAAATCGGTTGTAGTTACAACCGATTTAAAAAGTGTAATTTTACATTAACATAAAAATTAATAACCATGTCCATACACTTGCTCCAAGGGCAAAGTCACATTGTTATCTAAAAAAAAAATCACAATAAATACAATCCAAAATAAACCATAATGAACTAAATCAAAAATCACCAACCCACG
This sequence comes from Spatholobus suberectus, assembly GCA_004329165.1. Lineage (NCBI taxonomy): Eukaryota > Viridiplantae > Streptophyta > Magnoliopsida > Fabales > Fabaceae > Spatholobus > Spatholobus suberectus. Next base: position 11,935,515 of record CM014737.1, read on the forward strand.
AGTGTGCTTTGAGCTGCTCACAGAGTACACGAAGTTAGCTTCCCCTTCCATGAGGGCGCGAGCTTCAACAACGGTAATGACAACCTTCTTGCACGAGTTATGATCTTGGAGAGAGTTTGAGAGCTACAAACAAGGCAAGGGATATGGATGAGGAAGGACGAGCTTTGAACAACCAATAATGAACCGAATAAAAAATAACTAACCCATGAGTGTGCTTCGAGCTACTCACAGAGCACACGAAGTTAGCTTTTGCTTTCATGAGTGCACGGGCTCCAACAACGGCAATGGCAGCCTTCTTGCACGAGTTATGATCTTGGAGAGAGTTTAAGAGCTACAAACAAGGCAAGGGATATGGATGAGGAAGGACGAGCTTCAAACAGTGGAGGTTCTTTACGCGAAGAGCTTTGAATGGGGTAAAAAATAGTGGAGATGCTTCGAAAATGGAGTAGAAAATAGTAGAGGTGCTTCAAAAATGGCCAAGGGTTATGGGTGAGGAAGGAGGATTTCAAGTAAAAGATGTTTGGACAAGCAGAAATGAAGGCGCGCATGCATGTAAAATGTATAAGAAGCCATTTTTTTAAATCGGTTTAGTTGGAAATTGATTTAAAAAGTGGACTTTTTAAATCGGTTCAATTTTTAAATCGGTTTAGTTGGAACCAATTTAAAAAATGACTCGTATTGTCTATTTTAAATTCAAAATATTGTTTTTAAACCAATTGAACCTGAACCGAGTTAAAAAAGTTTGATCAAATTTCAAAAATGTCACCACGTTCTTATTTTAAACCGGTTCATTTTGAACTGAGTTAAATTCATGCTTTAAAATTTTTTTTCCGCAGTAGTGCAATCACTCAAGAAGGAAAAAGTTTGCGTTTGGAAAAGGAAAAAACAAGAAAAGTGCTTTCTTGTTTGGAATGTATCACTAACCTCTTGTTATTGCTTGCAGGACACGTAACAAATAGAGACAGGTGTTAACCAATCATGTTACGACATCTAAATTCCCTAAATTCTAATTATTACTATGAGAAAGCAAGAGAGAAATAAGGAACCATTCTGAGTTCCCAAAAAGAAAAAAACAAAAAAAAAGTTTTCTTGTTTAAAGTATATGAAAGGGTTTATATTGGTTGTAAGACGCGTATTTGACATCCTCAGAAGTAATACAATTGAAATTACCAAATATGAAAATTTCACACAAGACCCAACTAAGCTCTATATGACCATTCTTATTCTTTATTAATTAACTAACAAATTAGACAATCCAATTCAAAATTTCTACAAAAAAATCGACAACATTTCGTCTATTTTCTAGTATTTTCCCATATTTTTACGTCTATGCAATCAATACAATATACACCACATTTGTAAAACTATCCAATAATCCAATCAATAACCAACAATATCACATAAGACCCAACTAAGCTCTATATGACCAATCAAGCAAACATAACACAATGACAATCTTCAACAGTCATGCATTTTAAATAAATATCCTTTAATAAATTATTTACACACCATGATCAAACCCAAAAAAAAAATACAAACAAAAATATTAACAAGATACAGATACAATGGAGGTCACATAGGTACAAACAGATACAATGGAGGTCACCTAAGTAGAATACAATAGCGATTACTGAAAACTTACTGTGTGGGCTGAGCAAAACGAGTTGTGAGGGGCTCACCACAATAGGGGCTCGCGACTAAAAAGCTCGTTATGGAGAAGGGCATCATGATGGCAAATGGCATCACAACTAGGAGGGCATCCATGGTGGTTAGGGTTGGGGACGAAGGTGTAGCACGACACATGCGAATCATGTTGTCGATGGCAATGATGGTTATGGTGGAGAACAGGTGACAGTGGCGATGGAGAAGAGTTCGTGGCAGTGATGGAGGAGGTATAAAGGTTGTAAGGTTTTGGGGTAGAGTAGGCGAAAGCACTTTTGCAAAATAAAGGGAAATTAGATCGCTGAGGGTGTATATAGACTTTTTTACATCGGTTATTAGTTTAACCGATGCAAAAAAGCACTTTCTACATTAGTTAAATTTTCAACTGATGAAGAAAGTACTTTCTACATCAATTATATGAATAATCGATGTAAAATTTTGTTTTTATTTACAAGTTTGCCACCACATTTTTGTTTACATCGGTTGTTTTTTAATCGATGTAAAAACCTATCATTGTATGTGTTTTTTGTACTAGTGCTTGTTGTTTAATTTTTCATCTTTAAAAACCATTAGTTAAAAATCAAATTTCTATGGCATTGATGTCCAAAAGCCCCTGAACTATATTTGACATCAACAGAAGTGACCCAAGTTATTACTACGCTTGATTCACCATTCATTTAAAGGACTTAATTGTGGAGTGTCAAATTTACACAGCCTTAGCTCCATGATCAGGGAAGGTTCTTTCTATATGAATATAATCAACTTTGTTTTTATATGACTAGAATCAACTGACATGACTAAACTAAATTTAGATTTGGTCAAGTTGGTGAGTTCACCTATTGACTAGAAAGGTTGCTAGAATAAACATCAAGAAAACCAAAATGTTGGTCCAATAGTTGCTGCTTACCCTGATATGAAGACATCCATACTAATTACAACATGGTAAACAAATAAAGAATTAAAAAAAATGTGGATAAGGGACATTGTTATATATATATACATATATATATATATATATAATATACATATATAATATACACACACATATATATATATATATGTATATGTATATATATGTTTTTATGAAATTAAAAAAAGTAAATTGGTAAATTCTTTACAATTGTTTTACTCACTTTCTCTCGATCCCTGTTCATGAATAAATCTTGTACTTTTTGGTTCAATTACAACATTGTTAAAAAATTCATATTCATAAAAAGTTGAGACTTGCTAAACGTTAATCTTAATTGTCATATATAATTCCAAGAAGTACGTCAATGATAGACTATTATAATGTAATAGGAATTCTATATCTTAAAAAGGGGTTGAATAGTACTCATTGAGAAGTATTGTCAGTTTGAGTTAGGCCTATTGTGATCGGTGCGCCATCCAGTATGTTTGCTTCGGCCTCTGCTCTAGGAGTGGTACATGTCAAGAAGGTTAGTGCAAGATATGGATGCAGACGATGCTAAGAGATTCTAGCACCAACACATGTAGAACTATGAACAAGAAGCATCTGGAAGTGGATTGTCTAAACATGACAAAGTAGCAACTCTAACAATGTAGATGGTGACTACACACAGCATCTAGCTCATGTAATTAACTTCTCTGATATATCTGTTGCTTTCCTCCACTTTGTTGATAGTCGTCCACTCATTGGCACTGAAACGGAGATACTTCACGCCATTATGGACACGCCTACATGCAACTACCTTTTCCCTGGGAATCTCTTTTCCCACAATACAAACACCCTTGTCCACACCAAATGCACTACCCTACTCACAAATTTCTTGAAGCACCCCTTCCTCCATCTAATGAAACAATTAACACTCCACCTTACCCATACCTCTACCTCCACCAACTCCTAGTTCCCAAGCGTCTACAAGCATTCCTATTGTCATCATTATCCCTCAACCAGCACCTTATGTAGACCCCACCGTCCAAACTTATGTCAATGCCCAAATTCAACCTATAATAACCCTCCTCCAACAAATCCTTTAGAACCAACAACAAATTCTAAACAATCCTCAACCATCACCACCTCCACCTCTTTTGTAGTGACAGTGATGTCTAATTCTCCACTCTTTTTGCTAATGTCAAAAAGGGGAGATTAGAAAGGATTTTTTTGGATTTTTTTAGTTTTCTGTATTTATCTATGTTTATCTAAATATTAATGCTTAAGAGTTATTTCATTCATGCACAGCATACAAGCATACATATATGATTATATCTATTTTGCTCTGAATCTTTATGGTTTCACTTCTTTGAGTTTCTAATATGTTTTTTGTTTTTGCTCTGATAGAAATATTAAACTCAAAGGGAGTATGCTCGAGAATTTTTTTGATCCCTTTCTATGATATATCTCTAGTAAAAACTCAAAAATTTAATAAAGTTTGTCATCATCAAAAAGGGGGAGATTGTTGGAACCAAAGACATATGAAGCATCTAAGCCCTCGAATTTTGAAGATAACAAAAGTTATGAAGTTTTAGAGTTTGTATATAATTGTTTTTAAATCAGCGTCTAGATATCGCTTTTCAGTAATAAGTTTTTGAAAGCGTCCAATATGTTTTAAGAAAATCTGGTGTCCAACGCGCTATTTTAAACCAAGCATTCAATTGCTTTACTCAAATATATGTGCTCTTTTGAAAATCGTCCAATACTTTATTTGAGACGTTTTTAAAATTCAACTAAGCGTTAAAAGTTCAAAATGTTTATCCTTGTATGCCTTGAAAACGAATGTTTTATTTCTTTTATGAGACCTAACGTTCATATATATCTCGCATTAAATGAAAAGCAGATATATATTTTTGTATAAGTACAACTTTGCAGAAAAGCAAGTCAACTTATTAAGTTGTCAAACCAGAATAAAGAATTTTCAGAAAAAACAACTCTGAAGCGTAGAATTGCACCTCCCTTTTTGGTGCAAATACAAAAGTCATTTTTCTGTTCCTTCTGCAAGCTCGATACACGCACTACCTACATGACAAAGTTTTATAATGTGTCTTTGAAACTTGAAGCTTGTCTACTTCAATGGCTATCTTTCCAAGGCTATATATAATATATATATATATATATACATATCAAGTCCGAAGATTCAAGGAGCGACATAAGAGAAACCAAGAAAGGAATGAAGTAGTAACGAACAATTTCAAAATCTCTCTAGACAAGCTTACACATTCTCTCAATTTTCATACTCTTTGAAAAAGCAAAGATTTTGTAAATTGCTCTTAACTTTCATATCCTTACTTTGTCAGTAGAATTCTGTAAAACACTTTTTGTGTTGTAAAAACCTGGAGAGGCTTTGTGACTAAAGAATACTTGGGTTGTTCAAGTGATTTGGGTTGATCACTGTTGTTGGCTTGAAGAAGTAGTAAGAATACTTGTTTGTAACTAAGGGTTGGTTAATGGAAAACCTTTTGGATGAAGGGACTGGATGTAGCTTAAGTTAAGTGAACCAGTATAAAAATTTCTTGTGTGCTTTTCTTTCCTTTTCTCTCTTGGTTGGCTTTTATTTGCAAGTTTTATCTGCTTTCAAAAGTTTGCGAAAAAAAAAAAGTTTTCGAAAACACACAATTCAACCCCTTTTTCTTGTATGTTCATGTTTATTTCAATTAATTTATTAATATATACTAATAATATTATATATAATAAATTAAAGATTAAATACTGATATATTATAAATTAAATCTTATTAAATACTAGTAAATTAATAAATATATAATAATAAAAATATTAAATATTAATACATATAAATTAATAACATATACTAATAATAGTAAAATTAATATCAATAATTTAATATTACAAATATAAATTAATAAAATTATAAGTTATTAAAGTATCGATATAAATTAATTTATATCTGTTAATATTAAATAATTAATATTAATTTCAATATTATTATTATATATTTATTAATTTATATGAAATTAATATTTAATATTATTATTATACATTTGTTAATGTATTGGTATTTAATAAATTTTAATTTATAATTTATTATTATGTAATATTTAATTTATTAATATTTCATTTTATTAGTACATAATAATAACTAATATTAATAAATATAAATTAAGTTATATATAGTACAAACAATTTATCTAGTAATAATAAATATATGTGCAATTTTGTTTCACTTTAAGTTATATATAATATAATTTTCATTTATATATCAAACTAACACTTTTGTCTAATTGTAAATTTGTAATGGTGCTAGTGTTAGGGTGAAGGGATGTGGTTCAAATCCCACTACCAACATTTTGTGAATTTATGCTTTAATTTTTGCATGCCACGTCAACATCTATGTCAGCATATTAGTGACACATCAACATTTGTGTTGGACCACTATATTAGCTACCACATCATCCATCTGTGCCACATCATCTGCCATGTTAGCAAATTCACTTAATTAGAACTTGCAAGACCAAAATTGCATAATTACAACAAGAGATCAAAGGTGCAATTTAGCCAAAAAATAAATTAAAGAGATTGTTAATTTCAAAGAAAAACTTCTTAGTAAAATGTTTTCTGGATTGATTGTAAAAAAACCGATTTAGTTTTAAATCAGTTTTTTGTAGAACTGATATAGAATGACAATATTTTTTAACTTTTGTAATTCCTTACAAGTCTTTAAGTTCAGTGGTACTAAAACTGATTTTGAATTTATGTTCTCGTGAAGAAAACATAACCGAAGTGAGAGCTTTCAACACAGATACTCAATTTTGTGGGTGTGTTAATTGCTCACGAAACCCCTTCAGACTGTGCACGTTAGAAGCGATATACTGCAAAGATTCATATGCTTCGGAGGCTAATGACCAGACAAATTCTCAATGGCTTTTGCAATTAATATATACTGCCTTCTGAGAAGGACTTTAGATAATTGAAAAAGATCGTCAGCAAAAATAATACGCCTCATCCTTCTGAGTTCCACTGACTTCAATTGAAGTAAAACAAGTCAAACACTTTTAGCATAACAGAATGCATCAAATCCGTGCTTTAATTGAGATTTACGCGTGGGCCTTGGGTCCAAAATCAGGAAGTTTTTGCTGGGTAGGACGACCTATCAAGGCTCGGTTTACCTGTATTTTTATTTTCTGTTTTTATTTTCTATTTTTATTTTTTAATTATAAAATTGTCAGTTTTTAATTTGTTTCTTGTTTTTAAAAATTTTAATGAAAACAACTCTTTTTTTTCTGTTTCTTTTACAAATCTTTAAAAACAGAAAATAAATTAAAAATAATGTGATAATTTTGTAATTAAAAAGTGAAAACAAAAAATAAAAATAAGAAATAAAATGCAAGCAAAGGGGCTCTTAACATGTCTTCCTCCATTAAAGAGAAGAACAAAAAAGCAATTTGCATGCACAGTATCTGTGTAACTAAATTGAAGTTTCCGAAGAAGGAGAAATTGTTCCATGATCCTAATTATATAGTTCTAAACTAATTTTTATATGACACATTATTATTTCTTTTTTATAAATTGAAAAATATAATTATGTATCAACGGCTAAGAAACAAGATGAGTGCTAGGTCGTTAGCTCAAATCCCACAACGCAACACAAATTATGAAAGAATTTTATACACTCAGGCCCAAGGAGAAGCGTGAATTAGGGAGTTATAATGAGCTGGATTACGTGGGCTATATATAAAAGAAGCTTAAGAAATAATACAATGAAGAAAGCAAAAAGATGGTTATGCTGGCCGGAATTGAATTTCCTATGGTTCAATAAATAAAGTTCAGATTACATGTGTATACATCAATTTAGCGGAGTTATTTTATTATTATTTGTGACAAAACAAAATTAAAATTTTAAGGCTCTAAAATCAAATTTTAAAATTTCACACTTAAAATAAAATTGCATCTACATTTCGAATACTATATAACTAGAATGTCATAAAATTAAATTTTGAAAATAATTAGATTCTCAAATTTAAATTTTTAAACAAGCTAAAATTCTAAATTTCAAGAAATATAATTGTAGGTGTTACATTTGTCACCTCCCTGTCGATTCAGGTTGTGTCAATAATCATAATAGTTATTACAACAGAAAATAATGATAAAAGACTATTTCAATATTATTTCTTTTTTTAATGCATATAGACTTCATTTGAGAAGTTTTGACATCCTATATAAAATTTGTAAAGTAACTTACTAGTAGAGGTCTTGATGATTTATTGTTCATAATGTTAAAACACATATTAGATGAATGATTCAAATAGATTTGGACCAAATAAGTTTTATAAGGGATTAATTTATTAAAATAACAATATTATCTACTCATTCTTTGATACTTGTGATAAACACAAATTTAGGTAGAGTGAAAACGAAAGAAAATAAAAGTTGAAAGTATTAAATTCAAGTAAAATTATCCTAATCAAGTATCTAAATAATGTATATTCTAAATACCACTAAACTAAATTCATATGTATATGAACAAAAAAAACTAAATCCATATGTATAATAAAATTTTAGGTAAAAAAATGATTATCTGTTTGTGCAATTTTTTATTTTTTAATATATTCTATTACTGTTAATTTTTTCTTTAAAAAATTAATACGTCTGGACAATGTGCAGGTCTATATTTTCTTCCTGAATACGTAACTTTTTAATAATTTTGTAACTTTTTTATGTTCTATAATTTTTATCAGAAACCTTTAATTTTTTGAATTGTGGGTGAACAAGCAACCAAGGTGGATAATGTAGAAAGAAGAAATCGGGATAATGAGAGGGGGAAATGCATAAAAAAAAGATAGAGAACAAATAAGATAAATGTGTTTTAAGTCTCTTAATTTTAGATTAAAATTGGTTTTAGATTCTAAACTTTAAAATGATAATTTTTGATCTTATATTTTTTATAATTGGTGAATTTCATTTCTCTATATAAAACTTAAAATATTAGAATGAAGGATAAAATTCACTAATTATAAAAAATACAAAAAAAAAAAAGTTATCATTATTAAAATATAGAAACTAAAACTAATTTTAACATAAAATTAGGAAATCTATAACACATTTTATCATCTCTCTCTCCCTCTCTACACACACACACACACACACACATATATTTTGAGACACCCATTCACATTGAACACAATCCGTAGTTATTTAATTACTTAATTAGTTATTAAGTTTGATTTGATGAAAATAGGAGTAAGTTTTTTTTTTTTTTTATAATAGAAAAATTCTAAACTTAACAAAATTTGGAAATAAAAGTAAAAGATAGATGATAAAGCATGTACATATATATATATATATATATATATATATATATATATATATATATATATCATGATTTTGTAATACATGTCAATCATCAAGAAAACAACTAAATACAGAAAGAAGGAAAAATACATCAAAAGAAAGACACTACCCAGCCCAATATATATATTAAAAAGATTATATACAGAACAATATCAGCCTACCCTATCCCTCATACAAAAGAAAAATACTATAAACTAGATCTATAGGTCTTCGTCCGTAAGAGTATCTTCTAATTTGGCTTCAGCATCATTGGGTGTTACTACCATCTTCAATAATCGCGATTAATCATATATAGAAAAAAAAATAATGGAGTGAGTTGATTTGTTCTAAAATCACTTCCACATGTACGGTAGGAATTCTACTATAAAATAAAAATAAAACACAGTTGATAATAGAAGGGAACCTAAGGTTATTCTAAGTTGTATTAGACTACCTTTGATTAGGCAAGGATCAATATTTTCCCATTAGTAAGTAGTAGTTCTCAACAGAACCTGGAAGTAATTAGGAGTACATATATCTTTTCTCACGATCACATGGTATAATCCTCATCATCATGAGGAATAAAATAATAGTTTAGGACAACACAATCCATATAAAGGTATACTCTCACACCAATCCTAGAATACTGAGCAGTTGTCGAGGTTATCAAGCTTGGTCAGGTGAATATCCCAACTCATGGGGCGCTACCCTAGTCGTTGGGACCTTCACCACTCGATGCCTACCCCAAGATCTCAGCAAGTGGGTCCCTGTCTTTCATTCTTCAGTGTACCAAACTGTAACAAGGTGTCATGCCACTGCACGTCACTTGCTTTACACTACTTACTAACATATCAATTTCTAACTTCTCAAACAAAGGTTTTCCTTGGTTTCATTTAATTTGAGTACCAATACAATTAACATTTCTGCCTTAATATTGCAGAAATTGCATAATAGAAATTAAAACAATCTAAAAATAACATATTAGTAATTATCAAAATTTTAGCAACATAACTACTTAGTAATCATATTTTAATCATCAAAATTTTAGCAAAATATCAATTTAGTAATTATAATTTAATTACCAAAATTTTAGCAAAATAATAACTTAGTAAATACATTTTAATTTTCTAAATTTGAGTAGAATAATAACTTAACAATTATAATTTAAAAAATTGAGCAAAGTAACAACTTAGCAATTATAATTTAATAATCTAAATTTGAGCAAAGTAACAACTTAATAAAAATTAAAGTTTAGCATCAAACAATATAACAATATAATAGAATATACTAAACTTTATGCATTCAAAGGTTTAGGGGAAAACCTTTCCTACCAACATGCAAAGTGACAAAAATTTAGAACCAACCCCACTTCTTTCATTATCTCAAGAGCGATTGTTGAAGAGGATGAAAGTTAATGAAATGTAGGTGCAAAGCTCTTAGGAAGAGAATTTTGTTAGTTAATGAAAACTAGTAAAATTTAAGCATACTAATAGAGTAAGAAAAAAAAATTAGAGAGAGAAGCTCTCCAATGTGTTTTGGCCAGGCTAGAGTAAGAGGAGGATGTGAGAAATCTAAAATTTTAAGAGCTTGTTTATAGAGAATGGAGGGGGTTAGGTGTCCACTTAAGTGACATCATCTATTATGCAATAAAACTTATTTTTATTTTTTAATTAATTTAGGGACATATAAACAAAAATAAATAGGTGAGTCACCTACATAGGTTGGGCGTGTGGCATATGAGCTGTGCCAACTTTATCTATGTCAATTTTCTTTGTAGTTAAATCAATCAGTACCGATAAAATCCCAAAACTTGAATAATTTAGCTTTTAATATCAAAATAATGTACTTTAATGTAAAACTGGACTTATACATTATTTTTCATCAAAATAAATTTCTAATAATTATTTTTTATTAATTTATTTCAAAATTTATTTATTTATTTTGTATTTTTGAGCTAGAAAATTCATATTAAATCCATTTTAATTCAGTAAATATCAAAATTTTTATGAAAATTTTTAAATTAAATAATTTACCTAAAAATGGGTTGGGATTATTATTTTCACCTTTTCTGTATGTCAAACCAATGCTAGCCAGACTTATTAGACATCTAGGAGCATTTTGGTCATTTTGCATTGAAATTCTAGAAAATTCTCAGAAAATTTCCAAAATTTTATTTTAATACATATAATATGATTCTAAGCTTAAATTGATATTTTAAAGTTAATTGAATCTTTTTCTCATGTCAGCCTTTAATGTTGATAAATGAGAACAAAATTGTCATTTTTAAATTTCTCTAAGCCTGTTTCGGAAAAATTATTAAAAATCACTATTGAATAACTCTCGACATTCTAGACACAATTGTGGGGAACAGAATCTTGAAATTTCTTCCCAATTTTTTAGAAATAAATAATCAAATATCAGAAAAATAGTTAAAAAATTAAGGTAGAGGTGTTACAATACTGCCCTCCTTTTTAGGAATTTCGTTTATGAAATTTACTTACTAGTAACAAGGTGAAGATTTTGTTCTTGCATCTTGCTTTCCAATCCCCAAGTAGCATCTCCATCATCAGTTTAACTCCTTACAACCTTCACCAGAGGTATTTCTTTACCTCGAAACTGTTTTATCCTTTGATCCTCTATTCTAATCAAGGATACATCATAAGAAAATTTTCTCTTATTTATGCACTATTAGGCTCAATGATATGTGAAGGGTCAGGGATGTATTTGCAAAGTTGGGAAACATGAAAGACATCATGAAGATTAGAAAGATTAGGTGGTAAGACTATTTAGTATGCAACAGGACCAAACCTCCTAAGGATTTGGTAAGGACCAATAAATTTAGGAAAAGTTTTCGAAATTTTAGGGCTCTGGCAACCCCATTTACAGGTGTAACTTCTAGAAATACATGATCTCCTTCTTGAAACTCAAGGGATTTTCGCCTTTTATCTTGATAACTTTTTTGCCTATCTTGTGATATTTTTATCTTTTTTCGAATTAGTTTGACTTTTTCTATGGTTTCTTGTAATATCTTAGGCACAACTATCAAGGATTCTATAGCTCTGTACCAATAAAGCAGAGTTCTACATTTTCTCCCATACGAGCCTCATAGGGAACTATTCCAATGTTGGAATGAAAATTGTTGTTGTAGGTAAACTCAATCAGTGGTAGAAATTGATTCCAGCTACATTTCCATTCTAAGACACATGTCCTAAGCAAGTCTTCTAAGGATTGGATAGTCCGTTCAGACTATCCATCACTTTGAGGATGATGGATTGAGCTAAGTCTTAACTTGGTTCCCAAGACTTGTTGTAAACTCTCCCATAATCTAGAAGTGAAACGAAGCTTCCTATCAAAGACTATACTAGAAGGAACTCCATGTAACCTAATAATTTCTCTGATATACAACTGATTTATCCACAATTACCCATATAGCATCATGGCCAGAGGTTGATCTAAGGAAATTTGTTACAAAGTCCATTGCTATACTATCCCAGTTCCATTCAAGAATGTTTAAAGGTTGTAATTCTCTAGAGGGTTTCTGGTGCTTTATTTTAGCCTTTTGACAAACTAAACAAGAGGCAACAAACTCTACTATAGCCTTCTTCATTCCAGGCCACCAAAACATCTTCTTTTAAGTCTTGATACATCTTGGTAGAACCTGGATGAATACTTAGTTTGCTTTTGTGAACCTCTTCCAAAATCATCTTTCTTAATTCTTCATTTCTTGGTACATAGATTCTTCCTTAGAATCGAATGACTCCATTTGAATCCTGATCAAACTCTAATCCTTTCCCTTTATCCTTTGCCTTTAACCTCTCTTGGAGGTATTGATTAGTATTTTGAACTTCCTGAATTTGTTCTAGAAATCACTAGTTATTTGAAGCATCCTAAAACAAATGCTTTTTGGCTTCACTTCTATAGCTAAGTCTAAATCCCTAAATTTCTCGATCATTTCCATTTCTTTAATCATCATCATTAAGGCATGTAAGGATTTTCGACTTAAAGCATATGCTACGATGTTTGCTTTAATAAGATGGTAATGCAATTCAAAGTCGCAATCTTTCATGAATTCCATCCACCTATGTTGCCTTATATTCAACTCTTTTTGATCAAATAGATACTTTAGGCTCTTATGATCATTGAATACTTCAAATCTGGAACCAAAAAGATAGTGCCTCCAAATCTTCAAGGAAAAAATTACTACAACCAATTCTAAATCATGAGTTGGATAATTAATCTCACATGGTCTTGATTGCCTTGAAGTATAAGTTGCTACTCTCCCTTCTTGCATTAACACACACCTTAATCCTTGCTTGAATGCATCATAATAAACTTCAAACGTTCTAATAGGATCAGGCAAAATCAACACAGGTGCAATGGTTAACCTTTTCTTCAACTCTTGGAAACTAATCTCACAATCCTCCGTCCAAACAAAAGGTTGCCCTTTACGAATTAACTTGGTTAAAGGCAAAGCTAATTTTAAAAATCCTTCAATGAATTTTTGATAGTAACCTGCCAATCCTAAAAAACTTTGTATCTCTATGACTGTTGTAGGTCGTTCCCAATGTAATACTGCTTTCACCTTTGTAGGATCTACCAAAATTCCTTATTTTGAAATCACATGTCCTAGAAAACTTAATTGTTATTACCAAAATTCACACTTTGAGAATTTGGCATACAACTGCCCTTCCTTAATATTTGTAGTACTGTCCTTAAGTGTTCATCATGCTCTTGGTGATTTCTGGAATAAACCAAAATATCATCTATAAAGACTATCATGAATATGTCCAAATATTCATGGAATATCTAGTTCATGTAGTCCATAAAGATTGTAGGAGCATTAGTTATACTGAAAGGCATTATCAAATACTCATAATGTCCATACCTTGTCCTAAAGGTTGTTTTTGGTATATCTTTAGTCTTGACTCTAATATGATGATAAGCAGATTTCAAGTTAATCTTTGAAAATACCATAACTCCTCCCAATTGGACTATAAGATCATCTATCCTAGGTAGTGGATACTTATTGTTAATAGTGATCTTGTTGAGTTGGTAATAGTCTACGCACAATCTTATGCTTCTGTCTTTCTTCTTCACAAATAACATCAAAACACCCCAAGTAGATACACTAGGTCTAATAAACTATTTTTCTAAGAGCTCCTCTATTTTCTTGTTCAACTCTACTAGCTTTAGGGGGGCACTCTATAAGGTGCTATGAATATAAGTCCTAATCCTGGTACCAAGTCTATAGTGAATTCTATTTCTCTTTCAAGAGGTAAACTAGGAATATCCTTGGGAAAAACGTTAGGAAAATCACAGAAGATGGGTAGATTGTTAACATTTAAATCCCCCCCAAACTTTAAAGAAGATATGATCACATATACCTAAGCTTCCTTGTTTTTAGGAGCATTTATATGGTTGGCAGTTACCATCTCAAATCCCACAGAGGTCTCGAATTTTGATCCGAAAACTAGGGCTTTTCATGATAGTTAAGAAGGATGTGATTAAAAGATAACTAGTCCATTCCTAACACCAAGTCTAATCTAGTTAAAAAGAAGTAGATTAAATTTACAGAAAAAGTTCTACCTTCTACATTAACTGGACAGTTTAAACATGCACGAGAAGTAACAACAAGGACATTGGTAGGGGTAGAAATAGCAAGATCATATGGCAAAAGTGAAATAGGCAATTTCAAATGCTTCACACAATCATTGGAAATAAACGAATGAGTTGTGCCTGAGCCATATAGTACATTTAAGAGATTACCATTTATAATGCACTTACCCTAAATGAGGTCATCATATATGGTCGCCTCTGTTCCACTCATGGTAAAGATTCTACCACTAGTTCGGGGTCTGCCAGTTGGAGTCTTTCCATTGTTTCCATTGCCCTGTTCCCTCTTGTGTTTAGTGCATATGTTGTTGTAGAATGGTAACACACACACACACACACACACACACACACATACACATATACATACATACATACATATATGTATATATACATATCTATGTGTGTGTATAGGGATTTGCTAATGTACACACACTTATTTTTTAGTTGAAGTACATTAGCAAGATACACTATGGGTGTATTTTAAGATACATTATAGTTATAGTTTGCTAACGTTCTCCAAGTAAAAAATAAATGCATGTACGTTAGCAAATCCCATAAGCATTTACCAATGTACACACACTTATTTTTTAGTTAGAGTACGTTAGCAAGCTACACTATGGTGTAATTTAAGATATGTTGTAGTTATAACTTACTAACGTACTTCAACTAAAAAATAAGTATGTGTATTTTAGCAAATCACACACACACACATATACATACATGATGCATAAAAGAAATCAAGCTCATGTAAAAAGGTTATAAAGTTTGTGTTAAAAGTTTGACTTATAGTTGTCGATTGTAAAGACAATTGAGATGCCTAAAGCTCAAGGTAAAAAGTTAGAAGATTATTATTAAAAGTTGTATGAGAAACGTTAGAAATACATTTTTTGACATATTTTTTTCTAACACTATCTCTTTATTAGTTGAAATTTATTAAAAATTTTGAAATTTTGTGAGTCTCAAATTGTATTTAATGAACCTCTATCATGATTTTGTAGTTTTTAATAAATTTTAACTAATGAAAAAGAGTGTGTTAGAAAGTATGTTGTTAGCACTCCTCATTACTATAAAAATTGGATTTTGTAAACAAAAATGCCATGGCATTTTTGTAAATAATTGGTCAAGATTTTAGATCAATTATAGTATAACTGATGTAAAAAAGCCTTTTTACAACGGTTATGATTTTAATCGATATCAAGATACGGTTTTTCATCGGTTCTAATTATAATCGATCTAAAATACCATTTAATTTGGCGCCTCTACAACTCGACTGGGTCTTCTTCCCTTTGAAACACGACTCGATCTGTTGTGCCATTGCTGTTGCGACTTCGCCATTGTTGCCACCGATAACCAAGTACACCATTTTATTCTCCTTCTTTCCCAACCTCAACCCTAACTTTGACTCCTTCTTCCCTAACCTCAACCCTAACAAAAGGAGCAAATTTTGAGTATGTTAGAGAAATCATTTCTAATTTATAATTTTGTTTGAATAAAATAGAAATGTTTAGCAAATTGGAGTCTTTAAGTTTATATTTTATAGCTTGTTATTCTTTTTTTTTTTTTATGTTCAAATAAAATTTATGTCATTTATATTGTTGCTCATAACATCAAGGACAAATTGATATTAAATTAAAAGTTTGAGGGAGAAAGTTAAAACAAAATTGTGATTCAAAGTAAAATATCTACTAGGCTCAAATTTGATAGACTAAGTGTATTTTGGTTAAGTGGTTTTACTTTTTCAAGTATAATTTCCTTTGTTGAGGCATAAGTTGTTATAGGGATAATGATGGAACATTGCTATTTATAAAATTATGTAGGAAATTAGTTTCTTATGGACACAAATGAGGTAAACTTGAACTATATGTGTCATAGGTTGTTGGAAACAATTATTAAACATGTAAAAGCATTTTGTTCACGCCTTTACATGTGTATAGTAGTCTTTTATTATTTTGAACATTGTTAAGAAGTCTTATTGCTATTTTGAACATTGTTAAAATTTATGTTTTTCTTATGGCTTTTGTACTCTCTTAGTTATTGTGTTGTTTTTTTATTCAAGTTATGCATTATGAACGAACCTTTGTTTCTCGTTTGTGATTCAATATAATGATTAAAGTACTAATCATTATTTTGAATCTTGAATTTTCCAAGTTGAATAGTTTGGGAAGATTCATTTTTTTTATATTTGATTAATAAATAGATGTTAAGTCTCATCTTAAATTTGAAGAAATTTCAGTTTAGTACATTTCGTGTTGTTCTCTAAGTGCATACTTGATTGTGGTGGATTTGATATCACCATTTTCATTTTGTGTACATGGAGACTAATGAAAAATGTTGCCTAAATTTTGTCAAAATTAAGATATGAGATTTAACCTCTATGTATTAATCAAGTATAAAAAAATTGTCTTCCTAAATGAGATAGAGCTACACCTTATATAAAATAGTGGAGACATGTCATAATTAAACATATTTACTAGTGAATGTATCTACAGAATGTAGTTATGGATCGTAGTTGAATGAATAGTAGATGCACAAGTGATGAGTATAGTAATGGAGTGAAAGAGTTTCTACAATTTGCTAAAAGAAATCTTTCTAATAGTAATGGAAGGTTTTATTGTTCTTGTATTAACTGTTTGAATGAGAGATGACTAGAAGTTGAGGTTATACAGAAGCATCTTCTTTGTGATGGATTTCTTAAGAGTTATACAAGATGGACATGGCATGATGACTCGTTAGACGTGCCAAGCATGTCCTAAATAGAGGAGGTTGATGTATATATAGACGGTCAATTTGAGGACATGATTCATGAGGTTAGACAAAAGTCTTTTCAACAAGTACATATGTATGATACTTTGTGTAATGATGCGGAGAAGCCTTTGTATCTAGGGTGCACTAATTTCATATGGTTATCAATGGTGTTAAGATTAGTCAATCTAAAGGCGAAAAATGGGTGGAGTGATAAAAGCTTCATTGAATTGCTTGAATTGTTGAAGGACATGCTTTTAGAAGGTAACACATTGTCTAATTATAACTATGAGGCAAATAAGATACTATTTTTGATGGGTATGGAGTATAAGAAAATATACACGTACCCTAATGATTGCATATTGTACAAAAAATAGTTTGAAAAGATGTATAAATGCCCTAGGTGTGGGGTATCACGCTACATAGTGAATGATGATGATTATAGTATTAATGAGAGCATAAAGAAGGGTTTTCTACGAAGGTGTTATGGTATCTTTCAATAATTCTAAGGTTGAAGCGATTATATTTGCTAATGTAAATAATGCAAAGAACCTTATATGACATACAAATGAGAGAAAAATGTGATGTATAACTTCATCATCTAGCTAATTCTCTACATTAGAAGAAAATTGATAGTTTGTTTCTAGATTGTGGGAATAAACCAAGAAACCTTAGGCTTGGACTTACTACAAATGGAATGAATTTATATGGTAACATATGAAGCAAGCATAATTCATGGCCTATTCTCCTGGTTTACAACTTTCCTCCTTAATTGTGCACGAAGCGAACAGCTAGGAAATGACATAGATGTTTGTTTAATTCTCTTGATTGAAGACTTAAGAATGTTGTGGGAGGTAGGTATGGGTGTGTTTGACGGGTATTGCCATAAAAACTTCAAGAATCATGTAATGTTATTCTACACCATTAATGATTTTTCAACATATGGAACTTGAGTAGGTATGGTGTTAAGGGGCATAATGCATGCCCTATATGTGAAGAAGGCACATGCTACCAACATTTGCAACATGGAAGAAAGACAATTTACCTTGGGCATCAAAAATTTCTCAAACCTAATCACCCATATCATAGATTGAAAAAAGCTTTCAATGGATGTCAGGAGGATGAAGTTGCATCGACGACCTTAACTAGTGAGTAGGTTTATCAACAAGTGAAGGACTTCAATGTTATCTTTGGAAAGACCCAAAAGTAGGCTACTGAAAAAAACATATGGAAGAAGATGTTGATATTCTTTAATCCTCTATACCGATGCAATCTAGATGTTAAACATTATATAGATTTTATGCATGTGGAGAAAAATGTTGGTGATAGTGTAATCAAAATGCTTTTTAACATTAAGGGCAAGACAAAGGATGGTGTGAATGCTTATTTAGATCTGGTTGAGATGAGTATACGACAATAGTTAACTTTCTAGTCTCAATGGTAAGCAAACATATTTGCCCCTAACATGTTATACTTTGTCAAAAAATGAAAAATAAAGTTTCTGTCAGTGTCTGCGGGACATCAAAGTGCCACAGGTTTAATCTTCAAATGTTAAGAGCCTTCTCACAATGCAAAATCTCAAATTAGTTGGCTTAAAGTCTCGTGATTGCCACATGTTGATGCAACAACTACTACCAGTGGCTGTTCATGACATCTTGCCTAAAAATGTTAGACATGCCATAATTTGGTTGTGCTTATTCTTCAATGCTATATGTAGCAAAGTCATTGCTCAAAAGTTGGATGACTTAGAAAATGAGACTGTTATTATCTTGTGCCATTAGAGATGTATTTTCCTTTTTCATTTTTCGACATCATAGTTCACTTAGTTGTTCATCTAGTGAAGGAGATTAGATTGTGTGGCCTTATTTATTTAAGGTGAATGTACTTAGTTGAACGATGCATGAAGATCTTGAAAGGGTATGTGAAGAATCCATATTGTTTTGAAGCATCTATTGTTGAAAGGTACATTATAGAAGAAGCAGTTGAGTTTTGTTCAAAGTACATGTCATAAGCGAAAGTTGTAGGGCTTCTTAAGTCTCGTCATGAGGGAAGCTATGCATGTAAGGGTACATAAGGTGTAAATGTTCAGAGCAAGTGTCAAGAAGAAATGCTTCAATAACATTTGTATATTTTGAATAACAGTGATGTGGTTCAACCTTACTTATCTACTCACAAAAGCTTTGTGAAGACAAAATACCCTTGAATGAACAAAAAATGGGTATTAATCGAGCATAACAAAACTTTCTTAAATAAGTTTAAAGAACAAATTGTGAATGATGATCGTGTTTCTAATACATTAAAATGGCTAACGCAAGCTAAACTTTGATGTCATATGTTAGAGTGGATAAATATTCTTTCTATAAAAAGTCTTAGGATGATAAGAGTACCATGCAAAACAGTAGGGTGACTCTTCAAGATGAGTCTATGCATTTGTCTACTTCAAAAGATAAAAACCTTGTTATGGCATCCATATGTTACTTTGGAATTATTGAAGAGATCTAAGAGGTTGGTTACACCAAATTTAGAGTGCTTATTTTTAAATATAAATGGGTTGACAGTAATACTAGTATGTAAATCGATAAATTAGGATTTACATTGGTAGACCTTTGCAAGGTAGCTTATAAGGACAAGCCTTTCATCATGACATACTAAGCAAAACAAGTGTTTTACCTCAATGATCCTTCTAACAAAAGGTAGTAAGTGGTTTTCCAAGGAAGAAACATACATGATAGTCATGAAAATCAAGATTCAACTTTTGATATTTTTGAGACTTATTCTTTCTCAACATGGATGCCTACTATCATTAAGGAAAATGAAGTGGATGATGTACATACCACTCGTGATGATCATCAAGAACAGATATAGGAGAACATTCGTACCTAATCATGTTAGGAAATAAGTTATGTTTATCTTATTGTTTAATCATGCTTTCGTTATGTTTATCTTCATATTTACAAGTTATGTACTATATATTTTACTATTGACCTTTGTTATTTTTTGTGTAAACAGGCACATTATTGATCCATCCAACAACCTTCCTTCACAATCTACACACAAAAAGAGTAGACAACCTACACGTTTAAGAGAGGTGACCCTTAGACACCATGGTGACCGGAGGTTACCAATTGAGTTTGATCTTGATATTAGGAGAGCTTTAAGGCCAAATGCACTAAAATTCAACAACTATATAGGGGTCCTTGCTCGATCCAAGATTTCTATTCTCGTTATAGATGAAAAAAATCTAGAGAAGAGCCTGAAGAATCAAATTTGACATGATATCATGGTATTTCATTCTTACCCTCTATGTTTGTATCTATTGTATTTCACAATATTATTATTATACACTAACTCTTCAATTTTGATTTGTAATGTAGCTCAACCTTTGATGTTCCCAATGTAGAAATCTTGAAGAAGAAATGTCTTGGATATGTGGCTGAGAAGTAAAGGATATTTAAGACAAACCTCACTAGCACATACATATATAGGAGCAAGAAGGGCATATCTCCTTGTTAGAAGTATACAAGTATTAAGAAGGAGATGTGGTAGAGGCTTATTGAGAGCCAACTGGACCTTGCCTTTCAAGTTAGTTGGGGATATAGTATTTCAATTGCCATTAACATTTTATTTTATTTTTTTATTGAATTTAATGGTGTTTTATTTATGACAGGAGAAAAGAAAAAAGGCACAAGCAATTTAGGCAAAGAACGTCTACCCCATACATTGTCTTGTGGGGGCTATCAGTTGCTTAAGGAAAGGATCATGAAGGAGAAGTTGAAACGAAGCTAGGAAGGATCCTCATTTGATCTTGTAGCAATTGTTCATCCTCCATCACCATCCACATGCTATGAGAAATGGAAGCCAACCAACACAAAAAAAATCGGACGATTATACATCTAAGGACACATGCCATATTACTAAGAGGATTATAAGTAAATTTTGAATTCTAATTGTAATGGTAACAAGCTTACACATTTGTGAATTACATGTTATAGGATTCCTTGGTTGAACAGAGCAGCTAGGGATCATTTGTTCTCCTTGGATGTGAGGATATATTGACTATTGCCATTAGGCAACTCAAGCACCTTAGCCGTATCCATATAGCTGGACGAGATGTGGGCATTTGACAATACTAGGGACCATCTTCATGTCATGGCCACACTATAGGAATATGGTGACCAGGGAAGAAATAAAGCACATCACATGAGAGCTTACAAAGAAGATCACACAAAAGGTTAGACAGGAGGTTAAAAAGGAGTTGGCATCTCTAGGTCTTTCTTAGCAAAATACAAATGTCCAACCAGAACTAGCTCCTTCTCTTGTATGTGTGAGCACAAAAGGGGAGCTATGCTGCTACAGATTCATCAAGGGAGGAGACTCATATTGATATCCTAAATAAGTGTGAACTGTATGTTGACGAGAACCTTCTACACTTAGCGGCCACTAGGAGAGTATATAAGTTAGGGTTAACTATACACCATAAGACTATACAACTTGATATAGTGAGGGTGATGGTTGAACAAGTTCGAGGGATCAAAGAAAGATGATCCACCCAAAAAGGTTGGAACCTCTACTTGATCTGATTGATCACTTGTGGGAAATGACTAGGTATATGAAGAATAAATAGCCTATACAAGTGGAGTGGGAGGCAGTGTATACGACACGCATACTACTGTCCTATTATATATAACTCAGAATGATGTTTGGGAAATAATAACGGGTAATCAGATGCTAAACATCTCAATTCTATAGTTATGGTTGGTGTAAGTACATTTAAATTATAAATCAATTAACTAATTAAGTATCAAATTATTATAATTAACATTTATTTCAATATTCTAGGTATCTGCATCGCTACTGTATGTCAAAGGGGAATTCAAATTTGTACGGCTTCCTTGACCTTCTTTCTATTCAAAATGCAAATAATAAGAAAGAAAAAGCTCAGGCCTACATTTAGAGATGGCTACATGAATCAAGAAAATAATGTTACGTAGCACCTTACTTGCATGAGTACATACAAGTTTACAATTGGTTTTAAATTATATGTGCATTGTTGCTAATTGTTCCCCAATGCAGATCCTATTAGCAATTGTTGATTATTTGTCCTAGGGACAATAGTGTCGTCTACTTATATTCGTTGCATAAGAAGCCAAATAAAGAAATTCAAAAGCTAATAGAATTGTAAGCTTTTATTTGTAGCACATTTTCTTTTTGGTTTGTATTATAAGTATGAATCTTATAACATAGTTTACATTCATATTTTTCTAATCAGAGTTGTGAGCAGATTTAATGTGTTGGCAGGCAGGCACCCGTCAAATAAAAAGAAGCTTCAATGGATTTGCCCCCATGTAAGTAGTTTACAACCCAAGATTCAATTATAATTTTTAATAATTTCTATAACAATTAGTCATTATATTTAAATTTGTTATTCGATTGTAGTCTCATAAACAACCTAGGGGCTGTGAGTGTGGATATTACATCATGAAACATATGCTCACCACTGTCTCTGCAAGAATTGTTGATTCATGGGATCAGGTAATATAATTTTGGCTTAATTATCTTTTCAGTCCCTTAAATTTGAGTCAAGTTTGTTGTTGTTCCCTCACATTTAAAAGTGATTTTTTAGTTCCTTTAATTTGAAAATTGCTTACTTTTGGTCCTTATCATGGACTAAAAAATTACAAAATAGGAATAAAAAATGGGCAATTTTCAAATTAGGGAATAAAAAAACCACTTTTAAATTTGAAGGACCAGAAAGATATTTAAGCTAATAATTTTTAATAAGTTAGATTAATTATGGTTTTTATAGTTGATGATGTAATGTTATGTTATTTCAACTTATAGATATTCATCGATTAGGAGCCATTGGTTGAAGAGGATATTAATTAGATCTAAGACAGTTGGGCATGCTTCTTCTCAAAAATTAGTAATAGATGACATTTATATTTGTTTAGAATGTATTTGGGTAGTTTAGCATTGTTTGAAGTACATTTAGGTACACTAAATGTAGTTTAGCATATAAATATGTTTTGGTGTCTATATTAGGATTTAATGATGGTATCTAGTGATTGAACTGCCTATTTGTGGTCTATCTCCAAATTACAGGGTTGGACATTTGCAAAATAGACCAAATATTAAAAATTGATTACCACTTTTCACATCAGTTATAACTTTAACCGATGTAGAACGATGAGGGAATTTGTTACATTGGTTATAACTTTGACCTTTCTTTCTACATCGGTTAAAGTTATAACCAATGTGACAAATTCCCTCATCCTATAACGGTGGTATCTACATCGGTCCTACAACCGATGTAAAAACCCTGTTTTAACCAATGTAAAATGTTCCCCTTGTAGTAGTACCTCAAGGTTGTATACTTCTCATCCAGTGTTAAAATGTTATACGAAAAGTTACGTACTCCATAACAAAAATCATAACTTCCGTGTTAAAGGTTATGAAGTTATAAAATTAATAATATCTTTTCATGTATTGTGAAAGTATTTTTAAGTTTAAAAAATTTAAAACATTAATTTTTTTTTAAAATTACTATTATTATTATTATTATTATTATTATTATTAAATAATGATGAAATTATGTTTTTAAAAAATAAAATATAATAAAAATGTCTATATTATTAAAAATAATTATTTGTTATTATAAAGAAAATATATAAAACTTTTCAAATTGAGAAGTAAAGTGAATTTGTTTATCAAGCCCAAATCTACATTATATATAATCAGCCCAATAGATGAAAGATATAATGGAGGCTAAGCCCAAATCATCCTACCAACATATTGGGATCGATGAAGTTGCATTTAGAAGACAACATACTCCTTGGATTAATGTTACCTTAGAGTCAACAATCCAGCACATCATAATCATATGTTTTGCATCAAGAGTTTCAAAATATTTAATTGTTTTAACCTCCTCCACATCAAACGAGCAATTATGTAAATTTTGCTTCTCTCATCTCATGATGACTCACCCTCAATAAATCCTTATGAATATACCAATAAAACAACACTAGGTAAGTAACTCCTCCACGACTTTATTCTTGTTGGAATATTTACTAAAGTTGTATAGTGTCTTTGTATGAATTCTTTATTGTATTTCACCAAGATTAATGTAGTAGTCGAATCTAAATTGATTGTGTTGGACATTCGTCATATGTTAGGCACGACAAGAAAAAAAATGTGGAAATAATTTGTTTGGATCAAAATATATCATTTCTATGCCCATTAGTTTAATATGGTATCTAAAACTTTAAAATTAAAATTTTGAATTTGAATTGATAAAATTATAATAATTTTAAAAATTCAAGTTATCTAAAAGGATAGATCTCTTCAATTTAATATGGTATGTCAAAATTTAAAATTCACCATTATGCATGTTGATCAACTAGCAAAATCTATTTTAACTTTTAACTAGTAATTTTGAGTTTGAATTCCTAAGAATTTAGTTATGCAGAAAACGAAAAGAAAAAACTTTTTTTTCTAGAGTGGATCTACCTAGATCAACCTAAATTAATTGGATGCCAAGTGGTGTCTAAATATTGTAGTCCAAGAGGTGAAAGATATGATTAGAGCTAAGCCCAAATTATCCTACCAACATATTAGGATGAAGTTGCATTTAGAAGACATCATACTCCAATTGGATTAATGTTAGCTTAGAGTCAATGAATTCGACACATCATAAGCATATATTTTGTATCAAGGGTTTTGAAATATTCTATTGTTGCAACCTCTTCCACATCATACAAGTTATTATGTAAATTCTATTTCTTTCACCTCATGATGACTCGCCTTTAATAAATCCCTATGAATATAAAATAGATTGATTTTTTGGCATTCATTTTTTGTTTGCACTTGGTCTAATTGGTTTCTATTTGTGCTTAATATTGATTTTTTGATTGAGTTTTGCATTACTGGACCTCATTGAGATTAATTGCTAATCGTCATTAATTTTTAGACCTTTTGTTCACCCTAACCTTGTTGTCTTCCATAGAGCATATCTATAGCTACAAAAATTGAATTTTTATGATATTGATGTCCCTAGAAAGATAAGATAGAGAACTATATTTTCATGTCTCACAAGCATCTACCAATTTGGATGGTTTCAGGGCAAAATTAGGCCTCCAAGTTTCTTAGATGTTCCTATTGGAATCCATGACCCCACCTCACTAACTTGAGCATAACTTTCTCATTTTAAGCCCAATTAAGGTTTGTTATACCTATTTAGAAAGCTAATTCAAAGGGCATTAATTTGGGTCAAGGATAATTTAGGAATTAGGAAAGATTATGTAGTTATATAGTGGGAAAAATAGACTAGGAGGCAGACCTTTTCATTCTGCTTACTTTTGCAATTTTAGGAATTCCTCTTTCTTACTTCTTCTCTCTTATTTTATGCACTTTGCTATATTTTTCTTGAACCTTCTTCAATGATGATGACCATGGTAGGCTAAAGACTTAATCTACTCAAGGAGTTCAATGATTGTGATTAGAGATTTGAGTTTATTCTTAATTTTGAATTTTTGTATGCATCTTTTCCTCTTTTTTCCTCTTCAATTGTGATTTTTATTTTTCATGATCGAATTGAAATTAGATTAGGATTGATTAATCTAAAATCTAATTGAGATTAGGTAATTGATCAGTGACCTAAGTCAATCGGCATATGCATGAATCAACATCACTTAGCTACTGTGATTATGATTTCTGTTTTGTTAATTACATTATAGATCATTATCTAGTTGAATTCGAATTGAAAAACATGCGTATCAATTTCAATCACTTTGAATTATGATAAATTCTATCACATGATTGAATACATTGAATTAATGTTTGATTGATTTAAATTTTGCTTAGTGTTTGTTGTTTGCTCTTAATTGAATTTAAAATCCTAAATCCCCTAATCTAAGCATCCTAATATGATTAAAAAACAATAGGTTTATGTCCTTAAGAAGAATGACCTAGGTTGTATCTTATGTTGTAATTAAGGGGAATTTAGTGTATTTTCGTAGAAGCATGACATTACTATTAATATACCAATAAAACCACACCAGGCAAGTAACTCCTCCATAAATTTATTATTGTTGGAGTAATTACTAAAGTGTTTCAATGTCTTTGTAGGAATTTTTTATCGTATTTTACCAGATTATTATAGTAGTGGGAATCTAAATTGATTGTGTTTGGATCAAAATTTCTATGTCTATTAGTTTAATATGGTATGTAAAAATTTAAAATTCAAATTCAAATTGAGATTGATAAAATTATAATAATTTTGAAAAGCTAATTTATCTAAAATGATAGATATCTTTAGTTTAATATGGTATGTCAAAATTTAAAATTCACCATCAAGCATATAGATAACTAGCAAAAACTATTTTAACTTTTAACCAAATAGTTGAGTTTGAATTCCCAAGAATTTAGGTATGCTAAAAACTAAGAGAAATAACTTTATTATCCAAAGTGGTTCTATTTAGATCAACCTAAATTAATTGGATGCCAAGTGGTGTCTAAATATTGGTAGTCCAAGAGATGAAAAATATGATCGGGGCTAAGCCCAAATCATTCTACCAATATATTGGGATGAAGTTACATTTAGAAGACAACATACTCTAATTGGATTAATGTTACATCAAAGTCAGCAAATCTGGCACATATGAAATGATTAAATTATTTAATCTTCCCATACCATAAAAGTAAGAACTGTGATAAATTCTATCACATATGAGTCAACCAATTTGGCACTTAAGCATAGGAAGTGAGAATAGAGAGTGAAGAATACATTAAAAGTGGATAGTCATAACATAAGACTTAACTTTCACTTACCTTTTTGTTTTCAAGGACCATATCAGATGATTGAATTATTTAATTTTCTCATTATCCTTTGACTTGATGACTTCTACATTCTATTCCAAAATTTGTTATTATTGATTCTATTTATTTGAGTTGATCTATTGTTGTTAGAAATGAAAACTCTTAAGTAACTAAATTTGTACACCTTTATCCTTGGTGGACGTGCTTAAGTCTAAGGTGTTAAAATTGATTAAATTCTTCTTCTTCTTCTTCTTTTTGCTGTACAATGGCGACAATAAAGTTTGAACCTAAGACCTTGTGCAAACCATCTAAACCTCCACCACTCGCTCAACCCTAGGGATAAAATAGGTTAACCAATCTCCCTTTTAACCATAAATTATAAGATAGTTCCTATTTGTTTATGATTTTCTCTGGAATCAAAATTTTGTACTCTTGATTCTCAATCAAGTGAAAGTTATCATGGGATAAAGGAATTTTATTTATGTTATGACAGTAATTATGTACCTAAACATTCTCTCACTTAAGCCTTTATTAAAGACCTTTCTCATGGTATTAAACCTATCTCCGAGTCATATTCCATTAATCCTTCTTTATTCCTTAAAGGAAGATCAATTTGAGAAAATGATGCATCGTATGTTAGTTATATTTTATTACCTTTTTTATGCATATCTTTAGGATATTTAGGCATATTATCTTAGGAAATTAAATATTTTTACCTTTTTAGTTAATTTTACTATTTTTCATTTATTTTCTATGTAGGAAAGGATAATCTTAACTTGGAACAAAAAGGGAGCTAATTAGGATCAACTGAAGGAAAGAATTAGGAAATTAAAGAGTGAGTTGTAGATTGCACAATATTAATGGAGCATTGAGAAATAATTAGGATATTTTTATCTTCTATTTTATTTTACATTTGGACTTCAGTTAGGAGCATTTTAATTATGTTTTGTATTTTGGGCTTTAGGAAAAAGACCCCTTTAGTTTTAACTAATATTAGACCAATTTCTAAACCATAAGAAGAAAAAGTTTTTAAAATCACATATACTAGATTTTTGGCCACTTTGGAGCTTCTCTTGTGACAACTAGGTCAGATTCTCCCCTCTCTTTTAGTTTTCTTCTAGTTTTCTTAATTTCTTCTTGTATTTCCATGGCTTCCATGAGGAGCTAAATGTCTTTTTCTAATCTAAGGTTAATTAAAGCTTAGTTTTGTACGGTTGTAAGGTCTTAATGTTCTTCATCTCTTTTTCATTTTTGGGTATTTACATTTCTACTATTCTTAAGACAAACACCATTTTGTAGGTTGAACAAAAGGTCCCTTACCCAAGTATGAAATTGAGTAAAACTAATTAAGGCTATAAATTTGTAATTGTTTATTAGTTCTAATAATTAGGGGTAAGTAATGACCTTTGTTGTATAGAAATATAACCTAACTTAAATAAACCAAGCATAAGTGTTTATTGGTTAGAATTATGTCTATCTATAACTTAATGAATTGATATGCTAAATCCTAAGAGTTCATTTAGGGTTATTTACTAATAAAGGAAGTAATCAAAAAGCTTATCTTGGTTACAGAAAAGTAAGGTGGGATTGCTTATTAAAGTTGATCAATAACTATAACTAATTTATCTAGTAAGGAAAAACACACCTTTGAATTAATGATCACCTTAGAAAACTAAAGCAGAGATTATACCTTGAGTTACAGTCTTTAATTATTGAATTTCATCATCTCTTTATTTTTCTCATTCCTTTTAATTATAATTTTCTTTGCATTCGAATCCTACTCAAACTCCTTTTTAATTTTATTATTTGTTTATTTTAATAAAAAAAAGTAAATCTTTGCTAGTCCCTACAAATTTGGCCTAACTCATTACTTTACTAGAATCTTTGATTAAAAAAATGAGTTTTAAATTTGTTGATTTGACACCCATCAAACTTTTGGCCTCGTTGTCGAAGACTAGTGTCAAAGTTTGTTTGCTTTTTTTATGCCTCATTCTTTTTTTGTATGTAAATTATAGTACAATATAAAGATTGAGAGAACAATTAAAAGGCTAATGAAGGAAGCCAAATTGTGAGACAAAAAAAACTATATAGGCCGAGCAGGGGACTTTCACCCCCATCTTCTAAATTGAGCTTTACCCCTAAGGTTACTTCTTTTTCAATGAGCCAAAAGTGGAGGAAATTATAGCAAACAAAGAAAAGAACTTAAGAGAATGGGCAATCCCAAATCTTACACAACAACTACTTTGCATAGAGTATAAAAACATGGACATCAAGTTTGGGTTAATTCATCTACTGTCTAAATTCCACATTCAAGAAAATGGGGATCCACACATGCTCTTAAAGAAATTCATGTGGTGTGCTCAAGTCTAAAACCACAAGGAATTTCTGAAAGAGTAAATCAAGCTTGAAGTATTTACTTTCTCTCTAGGTGACAAAACAAAGGACTGACTATTTTACCTACCACCAAGAAATGTCCAAACATAGGAAGACATGTTGAAACTATTCCTTGAGACCTTTTTTCTTGCCTCTAAAGTTACCAACATGAGGATGGAGATATGCTCTATTAAATAGAAGGATGTAGAAAATCTTTTTGAATATTAAGGGAGGTTCAAAAAATTATGTGTAGGTTGCCCAAAACATGAGATTTCAAAACAACTCCACATGCATTACTTTTATAAAGGTTTACTACCAATGGTGATAAGGATGCTAGATGTAGCTAGTGAAGGTGCTCTAGTGAACAAAACCCATAAGGATTCACAAAATTTAATTTCCACCATGGTTCGCAATTCACAACAATTTGGATTCTGCTAAGACACCTTCTCTAGAAAGGTGAATGAGGTAAATGTTTCTGATCTTGAAACTCAAATGTTTAATCTAATCTCTTTTGTCTAGCAACTTGGTATGAATTCGGCACAAGCAACTATAGTTTGTGGTATTTGTGTCACTTGATATCACCCTATTAATGCTTGCCCAACACTTTAAGAAAATCAATCCAAGGAGTAATTTAATGCATCCAAATGAATTATCCAAGATATAGAGTAGGACCACCAAATTTTCTGAACTTCTAACCAAGACTTGATGGGTCATCACCACAAATAAATTCTAACCCAAGTATGTCTCTTGAGGACATGATTAAAGCTTATATTGCTGACTCTTAACAATTCAAGTAGGAGACCAAGTCAAGCATACAAAATTTAGAGACCTAAATGAGCCAACTAGCACCCTCTACTAACGTATTGGAGTCTCAAGAGAAGTTTCCTTCTTAACCCATTATTAACTCCAAACAGAATGTTGGTGCTATCACCTTGAGAAATGGTAAAGAATTAAAGGAACTAAAAAAAAAGGGTAGAAAGATAGCACGTAAAGAAACTCAAGGAGAGGAAATAGAAAAAGAGGTGAGACCATCCCTACAAGTGGATGACCAACCTAAGGAGACTAAAAGAAATCCATTGAAAGCCTTGGTAATCTAGCATCCTTTCCCTCAAAGATTTGTCCAGTGTAAGAAGGAAAAATGATAATAAGGGATACTTGAGACCTTTGTCAAGGTAGAGGTAAACATTCCATTGCTTAAGGCCATTAAACAAATACTTTGTTATGCAAAGATTCTCAAATAATTAAAAAAGAAGAAGAAATTATAAAAAAGAAGGCATTTTTTCTATTAATAATCTAATAATTATCAAATAATAAATCTTCCAAGTGACCATAAGTATTTGTCATAGGACTTGTTTAGGTAAACTTCTCCATAAGCACTTACAGAATAAGAAGAAAAAAAAAATGTAATAAACTTCTCCATAAGCTAAAATTAACTTATGCAAAAGTTTAAAATAAGCTTTTGGAGAAGCTCATATGAGAGAACTTTTACAAATTAGCTTCTGCATAAGTTAATTTTAGCTTTTGGAGAAGTTTATTTCATTTTTCTTCTTATTTTCTTCTCTAATAAGTGCTTATGAAGAAGTTTATCCAAACAAGCTCACACTCTTTAACTAATATCTCTAATGAATGCTATGTGAGTAAGGCCATTTGTCACCACCTTCCATCATATTATTATTCAGAAACACTTAATTTTGTCTCAATTTTTCTTATTTTTTAATTTTATTTTATTTTCTTTATATTTTTTTGCATTAATTTTTTTCAAAAATATTAAATTAAAATTTAAAAATTAAAATAATGTTAATACATAAATAAATAATGATAAAAATGAAAAAAAAATGAAGAAAAACAAAAAACAAAAATAAAATGAAGAAAAGCTTTGACAAAACAACAAATAACAAAGAGAAAAAGGAAAAGAAAGAAAAGAAGAAAGGCACAACATATTCTTATGATAGAAAAAAAACCAAATTGATTTTTAGATGACATGTTTTTAGGCTTAGCAATAGGGCAGGGGCGGGGCGGGTTTTGGCTCCCCTGTCCCTATTCTCAACTTCCCACAACATCTTGACCCCATCCTCGATCCATGTCGGAGATAAAAAAATTGGTGTCCATCCCTGCCCCACCCCAAATCCTAGCCATATTTTATCATTAAAATTAAATTAATAACTACAGTAAAGAGTCGGTGAATTGATAAATATTTTTGTCTAACATTTCAGGTACACTAAACTTGATAAGATAAATATTTATAAAATTTGTTTAGGTCAAATTACATTAACAGTAAGTGCAGTAATGTTTAATCTATAGCAACAATAAGGCTTGGCATAACATCTTAAAAAATTGCTCGTAGCAGTAGCACAAAAGGTGACCCTATGTATCAAAGAATTTATTTATTTTTCTTCAAAAATACTTAAACACTTTTAAAAAATATAAAGAGAGAAAGAGATTCACATGTATGGTCTATATTCTATTCATGCTATTGAATTTTACTATTGGTGAGGTGGAGGTGAGGGCAGGGGCAGGGGCTTGGGTGGAGCTGGTATTAACACCCCTGACCTCGACCTCAACTTTGACACCTAGGGAAAACTTGACCCTAACCCCAACCCTAGTCAAAGTGGGGAAAACCTAAAAGTTGGGGCAGGTTCAAGTAGGTACCCACAAGTACGGTTACATTTGCCATGTGTACATTTTTTTTCCTTGCCCATACATAAGGCGCCTAGTCACTATTTTTACAAAAGACATCTTTCTAAATGTATAATCAAGCTTTCTAATTCAAAATCATTTTTTAAGACCAATTTTCTAAAATAAAGGTTTTTCAAACTTTTTTGATTTTAAATAAAATAAGTGATACTTGCTTTCTTTTCATAAATTTAAAGAGTAAACTATCATTTTAGTCCCTAAATTTGTGGAGCATTGTTATAGTAGTCCTTGAAATTACAAAAATGATAAATAAATCCCTGCAATTAAATTATGTTAGTCAAATTAGTTCCTATTATTAGTTAGCTAAACATGTGATGTGGCAAGTTATTTGTCACTTTGGTAGCTACATGTGTTGTCACCATTAAAAAAATGGCTTTAATAGGGGTTATTTTTGTTGTTACCCTTGGTTTTAACCTTCGTTAAATTCATTACCTGTGGTTGCAATTTTCATTGGCAAATTATTCGTGGCTAATGAGTTACTTGCTGTTTATGTCAACCTTCGAAAATTCAAAACTTACCCGCAACTTCATAACCGTAGGTAACTTCCCACAGTTCGGTAACCCTAAGTTCCTGCGGTTTATTAACTACATGTAAGTGCTAAGGGTTTTCTAACCCCCGTTAACTAACAAAGATTTGTAACCCCCATCAAGTTGAAAGTTATTTTTAATGGTTTGGAACCCTAGGGATGTGTTAGATGGTATTAATCCCTATTAACACAAAGCCATTGTAGACGATTTTGGAAGTCCAGGTACTTAATAGAGGTTGTCTAAGCCCCGCTAATACTAATTTTTTTTATGATATATTATTTTAGTGTTTACCTATTTTCATACTACTATGCATATTATATATTTTCAGTGTTTACCAATTTTTTTAAAATGATCTATTTCCATTCACCCACTTTTATTTACATATCCCCATTTTAATTTAAACCAATCCAATATTGAAAAATGTTAAATTATATACTTATTCCAAAAAAGTAAAAGAAAGCAAACAAGATGCAAGTTTTATATATATAACATTATAACTAAATCTAACAACTGAGTCTACAAATACAAAGAATGAAACAAACACTAGATTACATCATAACTAAAGGAAGACTCCCATGAAACCACTCCTAAAAAGAAAAACCAAAAATCTCCAACTTAATATAACTTTCTCAAAATGAAGGACAAATCTGTAACAAATATACTCCGATCAACTATTGAATATGCTTCTCCCTTTCATATTGAGAATTTGTTACATTGGTTGGTACATTTCCTTGATTAGAAACCTAAAATATAAAATTTAAAACATATTATAGAAATGAAATTATAAAATTATGAAATATTAAAAGAATTATTCAACTTCTAAATATGACCGATGAAGCATGAAACATAGCCAAGCAAGGGGTAATTGACCTTGATAGTTTTGCAAAAAAAGATTCATCATTATCTCCATTCTTTTATTTTGTTCATCAAATCTTTTATTTTGTTCACTCAATACTTTATTTTGTTTATTCAATCTTTTATTTGTTCACCAAATGCAATGACCTATTTTAAAACACCAATTTAATCAAATTAGTCAATTCAATATAAATAAATACAATATACACTATATATGTATATATATGTATATATATGTATATACACACACATATATATTTAAGGCTTATTGAAATGACATTTAAAAAATTTAATATGACCGTGAACCAGTAAGCTAGACACAAAGAAGAAGACAAATATACTATATTAGTCAATAATTGGAAGAAGAATGAATCTGTAACACCCCTACTTTTGTATATTAAATTATTTTGTATGTTTAAAAATTTTTTTTAAGTCATCAATGTATTTAGAACAATTAATAATAATTTTACAAATTTTTCTAGAATTTATTGAGATAATTTTTGTTAAATGACAAAAATACACCTGGTTGACTGTGGGAACCAACCGGAGACTTTTTGACCTCAAAATATTTTGAAAATTTTATATTAAGTATCTCCCATTATAAAAACTTTATTTTGAGAGAAAAGTAGTGAAAAATATAATAATCCTATTTCAATTATTCCATTATTTTTTATATATATTTGGCAATACAATTCTAAAAAATCGGAAAGGAATTTTGAAATTCTGACTCCCATCATTTTGCTCAAAATCTCAAGAGCTATTTAATCGTGATTTTTAATAATTTTTCCAAGCCGGAGCTCGGAGAAATTAGAAAATGACAATTTTGTCCTTATTTCTCAACATTAAGAACTGAAATGAGGAAAAGATTCAATTGATATTAAAATGTCAATTTGAGTTTGGAATTAGGTCATATATATTAAAATATAATTTTGGGAATTTTTGGGAATTTTCTGGAATTTCTGTGTAAAATGACCAAAATGCCCCTACGTGTCTAATAAGCCAACCAGTACTGGTTTGACATTCAAAAAGGGTGAAAATGGTAATTTTAGTTTAATTATGGGTAAAATATTTAATTTTAGAATTTTGATAAACAATTTGGTATTTATTGGATTAAAAATAAATAAAAATTGGATTTATGACATAATAGTGACATAATGGATAATGTAAATCTTTGGACACCTAACCCCCTCCTTCTTCCATAAATAGGCCTCAAAGTTTTCAGATTTTCACTCATCCTTTCCTCTCCCAAGCTAGAGAGTTTCTCTTTCTAAATTTTTCTCTCTCTAAAATATTTTTTTATCTAGTTTTTATGTTAAAATTTTGCTAGTTTTCAACTAGTAGAATTTCTCCTCCTAGAAGCTTTGCACCAACAATTCCATCCTCTTCATCAACTATCTTAGAGGTAATGGGGGGAGTGGGGTTGGTTCTAAATTACTGTTACTTTGCATGTTGGTAGGAAGGGTTTTCCCCTAAACCCGTTTAGGCTTAAATTTTAGTATTGTTATTATTGTTTAAAGTTAAACTTTAATTTTTACTAAGTTGTTACTCTGCCTAAATTTAAATTATTAAATCATGATTATTAAATTGTTACTCTGCTCAAATTTAAATTATTAAATTTTACTTGCTAAGCTGTTACTCTGTTCAATTTTAGAAAATAAAAATACATTTACTAAGCTGTTACTCTGTTCAAATTTAGAAAATCAAGATGCATCTACTTTTCGGTAACTCATCACTTAAGAACTCCATAGTTAAGCGTGCTTGACTTGGAGCAATTTAGGGATGGGTGACCTACTGGGAAGTTTCCTAGGAAGCATGTGAGTGAGGACAAAGCACGCTGAAAAGTCTTGTGTTGGTTTGTGGGGACAGTCATAGATCCTACAAGCGGCCGAGCGTTACAGAATCTATAAGGAAAGAAAAAAATAGTTGGAATCCAATAGTCACTTGTTTGTGACTCATAGAAAGTGTGAGGAATAACTTTGAAAAGTAATTCATTGGTGCAGCAAGCTTTGACAAAGCACAAGCTCATGTCCTAGACTTGTCATCAATGTTATTTTAGTACTAACAAAATTTTTACTTCTAATTATTTTTGTCCCCAGACAATAAAAAAAAGAATTGGATTCTTCTCTTCATCATTCCATCCAATTTATACATATATGATCTAGAAGAGGAGAATTCCATCCATTCTATTTTCCCACTTTCATTACTTTCATTTTCATTCCCCTCTCAATTTGTTCCCAAAAAGAATGATGATAATGCACAATGCTTCCACCCTAATGCAATATGTACATGTTCCTCTCCTATATTTAATGCAATAATGAGAGTATCTAGGCACCACTTAATGGAAATTACCTATTGCCATATAGTCATAATCAACAATTGTGGTCAATTTTTTTTTCTTCAATAAGAAATCATATCATACATAAAAGCAAAGAGTGAGAGAAAGAGAGCATAAAATATCTTCCTAATCAAAGAGAAAAGGAAGCTAAGTGAAAAACAAAGCTCACCAATCTATACATATCAATACATATCAGTAATGGATATTCCTTCAAATAGTGTTTAGATCACTATGGAGAAGCCATAAACAAAATTCCATCATATAACATATCATTACAAATCTTCCATGCATCCAACGGCCGTGGGGAAGGAGGATCCTTCTCTTTTCCTTCACTTCATCAAGAGTCCTAAATTTCTAAAGCACACAAATCATATTTATTGAATACCATCGAGGCAACAACTATTATAAAATAGCCTAGGGACATAAATTTCTTTCCTGCCATTATTGATGAATCATGATCAAAAAGCAAACTCCATTAATAAACCTCATTTGAGACACAACTCTTCACTAAAAATGTTCTCAAGGGAGTACCCTAAATCACCAATTAGATAATCAATCAACAAAGTCATTTACATTCATAAGACAACTAAACAATGTCTCAATTGTCCAACATTCATAGATCAGTACAAAACAAGAACATTCAAACAATAAGAACATAAAAGATCCAAATCAAGAAGCAAGTAATTAGTACAAAGAATAAAGGAAAACTATTTAGGTACAGCGTAATCCAAAGGGAGAAAAAACTAGTAAATGTAGTAACTTGATTTTGTAACTCTCTAAAAAAAGATGAAGACATCCCACTGTATGAATGTGCGGTGTATCCAAACACCTTTGAGGGACAAGGTCTCAATCCTAACCACCGAACATAAGCCCACAATGCTCTTGACTTCCCAAAGCTTGAGCTAAGGAATCTTAAATTGATATCTCTTGTGAAAAGGATGATGTATTCAATTCATATGCTTGAATTTTTTCCTATAAATTAAAGAACACAAAAAGCAACCAATTAAGCTAACATCAAACTTGGTTAAGAGCTATAATCTTTAACAAAATTGAACTTACACCAATTTCTCTCGCCTCATCATTCACAGATTCTCCATTAGCATGTTTCTGTGTCACAATCCATACTTCTCCCCTGCTAACCTTGCGATCACACTTTTGTTCCTACAAAATCCATCAAAAGTATATGAAGTATATGTACAAGCAAAAGTATAATTTTATTATCAATAGTGTTAGGTTACCATCTCATTGTTCTTGCATACAATGTTCTTGGATTCCCCCAGCATAAGCAACTATTTGCCTATTTCTGTTATCCTTATTTTTCTAGGCATTTTCCTAATCATTGACATAGAAAAATTCATAAATCCAAGTAGATAAATATTAAGGATAAAAATTTGGTTTTTACCTTCGTTTTTGAATCTAGACGATAGTTAAGAAAAGAATCCCAATGCTCTCTATTTATTCCTTCTAGAACCATCGCGATCAATTCATCTCTACTACATGTGCCATCATCACTTTATTGTCGCAATTCTTGCCTATGCTCTCTATATTTTATGTCAAGTGATTTGAAAACATAACTTATATGAGCATCAGAGTCAACTTGAAACTTAGCCTTCAAATTATAAGACAACTAAAGTTAACAACAATTTGAGTAAAATTGAAATTATAGTATAAATGAATCACATACATCACTTACTTGAATAATGTTCTTAAGTATAACTTCTTTATAATTGTTGGGAATCTTCTTCCAACTAAGATAGCTAATAGGAATACATTGGAGTTTCACACAACATGACCTAAGAACCTATTTAATAATGCTCTATTATCTGCAATCGATTGGTCATTATTCCAATGCATGACAATCCTTTCAGTATGAGATAAAGATCAAACATCATTAATTGTTAGCTACTTTGTAATTTGTGTGCCTTGGTCATCTGTCAAAGTATCAAAAA
Source organism: Spatholobus suberectus (assembly GCA_004329165.1). NCBI lineage: Eukaryota > Viridiplantae > Streptophyta > Magnoliopsida > Fabales > Fabaceae > Spatholobus > Spatholobus suberectus. Next base: position 11,973,318 of record CM014737.1, read on the forward strand.
TATTAATGAAACAATAATTTAATTAATACACATATGGAATTACTCAATACAAGAATTGCTCAAACAATAGTCCATCATAAATATACATATATGACATCTTTGAGGTGTTTTGAGAGAGGTTCAAAACCAAGGACTATATTTGTGGTCATCCATCATTTAATTATGATTCATGATTAGGCTATTATAGATTTTAATATTGTTTACCAGTGTGCAATAGGTTGTTTATCATGTTGCATTTCAAATGACATTTTTAAATTTAGTCATAGGATTTTTATTGCATATATTTCATATTATGGTAGTTACAATTGAATAAGCATGGATACCAAATTAATTAATACTTATTCAAGTAAACCATTATCCTCACAGCAACAAGTATTTTTAATAGTTTTGAAATTTATAGAAGAAAAAAAAATAGAATATTTAAGCCTTTCAAAATAGCATGTAATGATTTTTTTTGTTTTCATTTTTTCCATAAGCATTGCTCCCAACAACATTGTTTCAATTTCTATTATACACATGAAGAAGAAGAAGATATTCTTAATGTGAGCATCCTCCTTCCAAATCAGTGTTGTGAATGTCTTTTTTAAATTACCTATATGTAGATCACATGACTCTTGTGAATGTCTTTTAAACTACCTACATGTGAATGTCTTTTTTAAATTACCTATATGTAGATCACATGATTCTTGTTGTGAATGTCTTTTTTAAGTTACCTATATGCAGATCACTAAACAGCAAACTATTCAAATGGCTTTTTTAAATTCAGTCATAGGACTTTTTTTGTATTTCACAACATAGCACTTACCCCCTACAATAAATGTAACTGAAATCCACACCAATTATATTTCCTTGTTTGGTTGTAAATTTGAATTGAAGTCAATGTTTGTTATTTTAAAAAAGGCACAACTTAGAGTTCAAGGCTCCTCTACTCCTAAGCAAGACACTTAAACTAACACATCAAGCACATAATTATAGTAGTTGCAATTGAATAAGTGTGGACACCAAATTAATTAATGCTTATTCAAGTAAACCATTGTCCTCATAGCAACAAGTATTTTTAATAGTTATGAAAATTATAAAGGAAAGGAAAAACATATTTAAGCTTTTCAAAACAACATATAATGATTTTTTTTTTTCATTTTTTCCATAAGCATTGCTCCCTACAACACTATTTCAATTTCTATAAAACACATGATGAAGAGATTCTTAGAGTGAGCATCCTCCTTCCAAATCAATGTTGTGAATGTGTTTTTTAAATTACCTATATGCAAGCACAACTAAACTAAAATTGCAACAATGCACGTACACCTTTGGTAGAATATCACTACAGCATTTTAGACCTATGGCAACGCCTAACTTTGCAAAGCTTAAAAAACCGTTGTCTTATATTGTAATAAGCAACAATTTTTTATTCCATTGGTGTAATAAATAAACTTATAAACTTTTTATTCGCAATGATGAAAAGTCGTTCTCAAAATTTAATAGGATATTTTTAGTTTTTGATCAACGATCTAAAACCGTTTCCCACTTATTTGTTGAGAAAAGCAAAAGAAACCGTTCTAATAGGTTTAAAACATCCACAAATATTTTCGTTGCGCGCTTAAACTCCATTTCCCTTTTTTTTTGCCTGCCTACTATACAAATATTTTCATTAGGCGCTTAAACTCTTTTTTCTCTTTTCCATTGCCTGCCTACTACTCATCCTTTGTTGCAAGACACAAAACATGTTTCGTTCCTTCCAACACCGCATTGAGTGCTTTGCTATAACACTTTTTCGATTCATTCGACTGATGTTATACGGTGTTGAATGCATTTGACTAATCTTTCATTGTGCAATTGCGGTCCTTCAATTCAAACACTTCAGGTAATTCCCAATTTCTTTCTATGGATTCAAACCCTAATTTCCCTAATAGTGATTGACGAACCCTAATTTGATTGCTCAAATATGTGATTGGTCAGATCAATAGTTGTGCGATTGCTTATATGTGTGCGCGGTGAGTCTTCTCTGAGACTTTGCTATGTGTCACTATTGTCATGTTGTGGTGTTGTGTCTTGCTAAATGGGATTTATTGATGCCAAACATTGATAAACTTAATTAGCTTTACTTTCCCTTTCCCCTTCTTTGTTGGCTTTGTAACAATATCAGATGAAGATAGCATTTGGGTTGGATATGACGTATCAACAGCAGAAGTGCAATGGTGATATGGGGTGGAAGGGAAAGAGAGCACTTGGGCAGCATTTAAGAAGAGCTTGGAGAACAGTTACCACTTCCAAGGGTTGCTTTCGAGTTCCTCTAAGTATCAGGGATTGATGCAATGCCCTCCAGAATATTATAGGAACACTTCTCTACACTTCGCGGCTAGGTTGGAATTGGAACAAAGCTATTGGTTTTGATTCGAATTAAGTCTAGTTTTTATGTTGGATGGGTATTGGTTGTTTGGTTTTTCTTATTTTGTCTTACTAAGGTGAAAATTGTTTAATTCACTTGGTGAGAGCTTTGATTAGAATTTAGAAATTAGAATGGATGAGTGCTCTTTGTTGACAATGACGTATATATATGTAATGTAACATTAGATGGGGCATTGGTCTGCTTAGGTTATGATGTAGTAATGTTGTTTGAGTTTAGCTCTCTAGGTTTAATATTGCTTTTTGTCACCTTATCATTGCTATAGTGAAAATTTTTTGTAGTAACTTGATGATTGCTCCCATTAAAAGCAAAGATGAACATTTGTTGCAATGACTTGGTGAATGTTTAATGAGAAGGATAGAGACTTTATGGCTTTGCATGCTACAATGATTTGGGAACTCTAGATGATGGTTCAGACTATGCATGCCTTGTTCTTGGAGGATCACAGTTTCCATATCCCCATAGAGGAAGAACTAGCCATCCACATACCAAAATAGGTTTTCAACAAAACGACATTGGGATTGGACTAATAGTAATAACATTTCATTTGTGCTTTATTAACTTACATGGTGTGAAAAATTCCCAATGGTATAAGCTTGTAGTTGTACAAAACAAATAATTAATAAATGTCTTGAAGCTGCCTTAGCTACATTCACTCACAAAATTTTGAATGACGAAAGAGTTTTCTGATTGCATCTTTTAAATCTAAATGTTTAATGTTCCGAGCTAAGGATGAATAGTTTGGGCACGTCAAGTTTTTAGATTTTTTGGCTTACTCACTAAAGTTTGTTGCTTAGGTTTTGCTTCCAAAGATTAGATCTTTGTGTGACAAAACTATTAATGAGTTTAACACCTTTGAAGATGTACTAATGAATATTTATAAGGGAAGTATTAACTCACTAACTGGACATATAGATTCAACTTAGAGAACTTATTCCCTGTGAGCTAGCGAGAGAACTTGTTTGGAATATGATGGTGAGAGATTCCTTAAATTCCTATTGCTTGATTTGATCAAAGGTATACTAATGCTTTCACCTCTGAATGGGCTCATTAGTATGATTTTAGCTACATATTAATATTGGTATAATTACAGCTAGTAAGAGTGTGTGGAGGACAGATCAAGAATTTGCAAGAAAAGGTCACACATAATTTTCATTGAGTCAATGATATAATTAACTAAAATGCTTACAAGGAGGAATATGGGGGTGGAGTGGTGCACATTTGAAGTTTCAAGCAGGTATCATCTTTTTCACTTGATTTAATTTGTTCTTATATAACCAATATTTTTAAAACTTTCCAAGATAACCAATATTCAATTATCAATCACTTCGGTGAGGGTTAAGTGCAGTGCATGCCACGCTGCAGGCTTCACTATATCCATATCGTTAACAATGATTTCACACAGTGGCAGATGCATGCTATCGGTGGTAGTGCTTTGATCCTGATGCCAAATAGGTAATTTAATAATTTCACCTTTTTTTAGATTTTTTTTATTAATGAACAATGTTTTCTTTTCTTGGAAGTGGGTAAGAATGGTTATATCCTAATGTCATGTTTGTGGGTCACCGTAGTTTTTCTATGTGTGACTCTTATTTCAAATGAATATATGCTCGAAAGGATATTGTACTCACATACATGGGTGGTGTGTTAGGTGGAATTGCTAATAATGAGTTGGTTTTTTTTTTTTTTTTTTGAGGTGGTAAAAAGTGAGTGAGACGATGGCCTGGGGTGTGTGTTTTGGAATGGTAGATGATGAACATTTAGATTGATATAACATTTCTATTTAATTATAAAAAATGGCAATCACTTTAGTATTTAAGTTTTTAGTTTGAAATTCATTAGCTCTTTCAAGTCAAGTAACGTAAGTGGACATTTATGGGTCTTTACACTTACAAACCTAATATACATACATACATACATATACATACATACATACATACATATATATATATATATATATATAGGGTCAGGATTCGTTGATACCAGATGTCAAAGTTAGTCAAATTACACCTTCAATAACTTTTTGTAGCATGCAAATTTAATCGATCTAACAGTTGAATTATGTGATATTATCATGATCATGTATATCAAATTTCACATAATTTGGACTTTTCTAGATATATCATCTAACATTGAATATTTACATATATTTTAATTTTTCATTATACATTAAAATAAAGTGATGCAATGAACTATTAAATAATTTTGAAATTGTGTGAAATTTTGTATATTTAATCTAATAAATAAAAACATCAAATTCAACGGTTAGATCGATTAAATTTGTATTCTACAAAAAGTTATTGAAGGTGTAATTTGACTAACTTTGACACCTGGTGTCAACGGATCCTAACCCATATATATATATATATATATATATATATATATATATATATATATATATATATATATATATATATTGAGAAACCTACTGGTGCACTGAACTTTTGTTTCATAAATTGTTATGAAAGCCATAATCTATTATTATATTATTTTTTATTTTTATGTTTATAATGTTTAATTTGATGTTGGGTATCCTTGTTTAGCTTTGGAAATCTAAATATAATGTATTTTGTTTTTTGAAACATGTATTTTACTAAAACACTTTGTATCTTTATGATACTTTTAAACTATCACTTGTGCAATAATTGCATGAAATTTTGTATTTCACTAATAAATTTTTGTCATTGATTAATGATCATGTTATTTTAATTTTGTAGGGAAAAAAATAGTAATATTGATGAATAAGGACAATTGCTTGACAATTTGGAAGTAAAAGAAGATGAAGACATGTCTTGATGGTTCACTAGTGACATGAAGATTTATTTTAGATTTTGCACAATATTATTTTGGTAGCTAGTGATAAATGATTATTGATTTTATGTTTTTTGAAATATATTAAAGACTTAGTCACTTAACTTAATTATCATGACTATTATTTTGAGATCGTAATGTAATTTTGGTGAAATAATGATATATGATTAATGGTTATTTCTTTTGTTTTTTCTCAGTAGATACAAGTTATTATATCATTGTATTAAATGAATGATTCCTTTGTTATGAATAGAAATAATATTATTTCCGTTTTGATGAATAAAAACTTGTCCTTGATACTTATAAATGAAATTGTTGCATTTAAAAATAATGTTCTTTATGCATGTTGGTAAAATCGTTGCCTTATTAAAAAATTGTTTTCTATACTTGTAATAAAATTGTTGTCTTAAACTAAAAAAATTTATATTTTTATAGGTAAAACATTCAAAAAAAAAATAAAAAAAAATGTTGTCTAAACTTAATAGCAACAAATATAAAAGTGTTCTCTTTGATATTCATAGGCAACAGTTTTCTTTATTGCCATTGATAGTAACGGTGCAAAATTGTTGTTGTAGCATATTTTTAAAATTGTTGCCTATATCATACCAATGGCTACGATTTTTTTGAGAGTGTTGCCTTTCTTTAGTAAAACCGTTGCCGAATGCATAGGCAACGCCTAAGACTACCATAGTTTGAAAACCATTGTTAAAAGAATAGACAACAATTTTTTTTGCATTAGACAACAGTTTTTGCACGTAGCATTAGACAACAAATGTTATAGTGTATGTCATTGAATCAATTGAAAAGATGATCAACCACTATCATTCCTAGAGAAAGGTCCAACTCTACAAGTTAGAAAAAGATGGTAGAAAAGTCTTTAATCAAACCACCATACAAAATGCAGTGTAAATCAACTTTATTTAAGACATAAAGGCAAATATGATCCTTAAAATTTAAAACAATCTAAGTTTGAAGGCACAATTATTAATTTAGGCTTACATATCACATCAACAAGCCATGCTCTCTTACACACTATAGTTTGATTGTTTTGTTTGCATCTCAATTTCCTCATTTTCTTCCTCTTCACTTTTAGATTGTAACTTTGGTGTAGTGACAGGTGTGGGTTTAGGTACATATTCATGTGTAGGCTGACAATCAAATTAAGATGCAAGTAGAGACTAAATATTCAATTAAGGTGTAAAGTTGGTCTTGGTGGAAAAAATCCTCATTTTCAAGGTCCTTGTCAATTAATTAGATCAATACAAGTGAAATAAGAAATATAGCCCATACAACTAATGCAATTGATGGATGAATACCAAATTGATATGTAAGATGAAGACATATTACTTGGTTGAGATGCATGTTGAAGTATTGTAGTAGACTGAGGTGCAAATGGGGGTGGAGGTTGATTATTAGGCTATTGAGGATGGGTATGCACTTGGGGAGCTGGCAATCAGTTAAATCAATACAAGTGAAATAAGAAATATAATTCAGTCAACTAATGCAATTGATGGATGAGTACCAAATTGATTTGTAAGTGGAGACATCTTACTAGGTTAAGATGCATGTTGAAGGATTGCATTAGATTGAGGTGCAACTAGGGGTGGGAGTTGATTACTAGGCTGTGGAGGATGAGTATGCACTTAAGGTGCTAAGTTAGACTTCATGAAGGTTGGAAATTTCATCTTCAAGGTTCCTAACAACCAACATAATATATTCATTAGTAAAGTGTTGTCTTCAAGTGTAATTTTAAATATTAATTAGAAAGGAGACTTAATATTTTTAATTCAACACACTAGGATGAGATGGATGAGGTGCAGTGAACACATCGTACTATGGTGAATTGCATGTGCAAAGGAAGTTTGAGTACTTCTACATTAGGGAGTAGTTGAAACTTGGCTAAAAGAGCCACTTTGGGCCCTATATGGTGCTTCATTAGGCTTATTGGTGGAAATCTCCTTCATCTTTAAGTATCCTAGGAACAGTAAGATAAGTACAAGTCAATTCACTAATGTAATGTGTAATAGAAAATAGTTAATAGTTAATATCATACACACAAATAATAAGGATGATATTAAAACACAATAAGAAAATTAGTTTAAAAATAAACAATTGAAAATAAGACCTTGTTAATAGTATATTCCCTTCCTCATCTAGAAATAATATTTCTAAATTTTGTTGAACCAATGGCTCACATTCCTGAAAAGTGTCATCATCATCTTCACCTATTTTGTATAAGCCTCGCGGCTTTAGATGTAAAAGTATACTCAAATTTTTATCTAACTCGTCCACTACATAATAAACCATTTGAGCTTTCGAAGCCTAAATGTATGGCTCATCATCATCATTATCGCCAATGTGTATCAAGCATGCAAAACTTACTAATGTAAATTCCAGGTCATCAGTCACAATCCCTCTATTAGTAGTTGTATTAGCCTACATACATTTGAACAAAGTAACTAAGAATCGACCATGATAGTTTACCTCAATTATGCTACCAATTTCCCATAATAAGGCACACCCCTAAACTGCATTTGATTATCACTACTACTTGCATAACTCCTTGTACCAAATGTACTAAATATTCCACTATTTTTTATTTTAAGCCTTTGGCCTCGCTCCAATGTACAAAACTTGAATCCATTAATATTGTACTCACTATAGTGCTTTACACAATCAATTGAACACATAGCTAAGAAATTTAAATCATCTGAATAGGATCTAGTTAAGTCATTTCTTATCTAAAAGAAAAAATGAACAATCAAAAAATTATAAAACAAATCAAAGTAGAGTGGTGTAAATATACATACATGACGTGAAATCCATTGAACAAATTCCCTATGAACCATCTTGTCTATCAAAGAGGATGATCGTGTACTTCTTCTCATTTGTTTCTATACAATGTCTCTATATTCCCCATATGAGATATATACAATAATTACATAGTGTTCAAGTGAAGACCAATTATAGTTTAGTTTTGTGTGACAGAGAGGTTTTGATCGAGGTGCGTCTCTTGAGAAGGAAAGTTCAAAAAATAAAATTAAACAAATATAATTTCAAAGCTAATAAAATTAAAAAACTAAACTTAACAGGGGTTTGTTATTAATCGTAAGCAATTACCTACGGTTTTAAAAACAACCATGGGTAATTAACGAGGGTTAGATAAACTTCCATTAATCACGTGTCTGTAGGGGTTATAATAACCCCTGTTAAAAAACCCCTAATTAAAAATAACTTTTCTTATAGTGCACATGGTTGCGCAATCACGAACATATTATTAAGGACTTAAATGAGAAAATTAGGGACCAAATTGATGAAGAAATTCGTGAAGGGTGAAAGATGAAGATGGTGCAAGAAGATGAAGAGTGGTATTTAATGTTGAGAAGAGGTGACAAGATGAAGATAATGTTACATTAAGGTCCCCTCAAATTTTCACTTTCATCCATTATGATGTATCCCTTAAATTACTATCATTTTGGTCCCTAATTTTCTCATTTATGTCCCTGACAATGCATCCATGTGGTAGCACATGTGGCTGCCAAAGTGATAGATGATGTGCCATGTCACATGTTTACTAATGGAGTTATTGACTAGTTAATGGCAGGGACTATCTTGACTAAAAAATTTCAATGTAAGGGATTTATTTGTTATTTTTCTAATTTTAAAGACTATTATGACAACATCCCACAAATTTAGGGATGACTAAAATGATAGTTTATTCTAAATTTTAGTCATTTCTTATTGTGGCACACTACTAGTACGTGTTACAAGTTACTAACCTCTAAAGATATGTTGGTTATTACCATATCCAAATTTTTTATTAGGAATTTTGTACCCTATTTTTATAAAATATGTAGTGTGAATAAATGTGTTGATTCTTTTATAATATTTTTTGGTAATCATGTTGTAGGTGTAAAGTATTTATTGGCTTTACCAATGACTAATCTTCGTCGAAGAACTTGACTAGCCACTTTTAGTAAGGTCTTTTCTCCCAACTACGCTTTTTTCATTCATAACGCTCGAACCCAAGATCTTGCTTAAGGAATTCTAGCCCAGTACCACTCAGATCAACGACATGTTAGAACAATATTTATGTATGATATAAACGAATAAAATAAATTTATCTAATGAAAATGTAATAATAAATAAAATTAAATATTTAGACACATTCAATTTCTAAACATATGTTAGATTTATAATATTGATTATTAGATTTGAACAAATTAATTACAATAATATATTAATTGGGTATCCACATTATGAATTTTTCTAATAATTCTTTTAATTATTTGAAAAAATACATTTTTTAATTTTTTATGTATTAATATAATTTATTTTTATTTGTTATTTTTGATAATTTAATATGAAGATTTAAGAGGATTTACTAAAAGATATAATGTCCATGTTTTTTGGTACATTTGTTTAAACTATGTAATTTTTTAATTATGAGATATGTTTAAATAATAATAATAATAATAATAGTAATGCTTAATTTCACTTTTCATCCCTAAAGTATTATTATTGTACAATTTTGATCCTTTAATGCCACGTCAACATGTTAGTGCCACACAAGCATCTACGTCACACGACCAATATGTCAGTTTCTATGTCAACATGTCAATATCACATCAATTGATATGTTAGCATGTCAATGTCGTGTCATCCTTAGCAAGCCACATTAGCAAAATAGGTTAGAAAATTAACAACGCACCGACAAAGGAACTCAATTGTCACATGAAAAAAATTCTGGGATCCAATTAGTGCAATTAAAATTGGAGGAAACAAAATTACACAATCTAGATACTTTAACGACGAGGAATTAAGCCAAATTTTTATTATATACTTCCTTCTACATATTAGAAAATGCTTTTGTTTTTCCTCTCTCCCTCTCTTGTCGTGTAACTTTGTGACGTAGTTTAACATTTTATATAGGACGTAGACGAGGGTAGAAGGAAAGCAATGCCAATCAAAACATTACTATTTCGTAAGAGAAAGGAAAAAGTAGTACTCATCATTTTTTTTCTAAGAAAAAAAAAATTCATCATCGCTTAGAGAAGTCTGTCTATATGTTTCTGGACAAAGCTTTCGGTAAGACAAATGACGTATTTGTAATAAGGAATCAAACTAGAAGAAGACAAATATGACGTCCAAGAACAATAAATTAATCTTAGAAAGGAATAGAAGTTTCTCAACAATTACCTGAAGAGGACCTCAAGAATATTGAAAAACTATGCATAAAAACTAAATGTCACTTTGTTATCTCAGCCTTTGTCTCTTGTGTTAAGTGTTTATTCAAACAATGCTTGTATATATTAAAATGGATCCAACTTTATTAATCTTTCCTAATCTTTGACTATAAAATATATATATATATATATATATATATATATATATATATATTTTAAGATGCCTTCGGTCAAAGAACAATATAATTATCTACGGTAAGTCTAGCTGATGGCTTACGTTCAAAAGCATGTCATTTTGGAACTACACATTACTAATGGCTAACGAGTACCGAACAGTCTTTCTAATTAGGACAAAACTTAGGTATAGTCTTTTAGGTGTTTTTAGTATTGTTCTCCAATCAAATTTGGAAAATTTTTCGGTAATCTACATGCATTAAAGATCAATGCATATTACTAAGATAAAACTTTAATTTTGATTGAAGAACAGTATTAAAAGCACATGAGGAACTACACCTAACCTTTTTTCTTTCTAATTAATATATCAAATTACATATTCATTTCCATCAAAATCATATATATCAAATTACATATATCAATGGTTTAGATAAATGCTATATAGGAACTCTCTAATATGGTCTTTTGGACACATACCTTATTATTGATTGAAATTTATTAAAAAAACACAAAAGTTGGTGGACTCTACTCATTTAACGAGTTCTACTTATAATTTTGGATTTTTTAATTAATTTTAATAAATAATAGAGAGTGTGTCATAATGTATGTTACTAACACTCTTCTTCTATCTTTTAAAGTGTTTGACTCTCTTTCTCATTTCTTCCTCCGTCAGCAGCGTTGTCTTCTTTGTTCAACAGCCACCACCATTAGGCTAAATCCTCCTTGTGACTGTAATCTCATAAATATATATTATCTCTAACGCACACACAGAAGCTAAACAAAGGACAGAATTACTTAGTTATACTTCAATTGATTTGATAGAGACATAATAACACAATACAATTGCTTTTTATAGAAAATGTTTCGAAATGAAATATTAACATCCAGGACAACTAATAATAGGCGGTGTAGAAGAACCTTCCTAGCTTCCAAATTCCTATATACAACACATGCTATAGTTAAATTTGGTGTGTCAACTAACTTTAACTATTGCATCAGTATCATTACAGCACGTATTTAGCTTTCAAGCGGTCCAATGAGGATGATTCCATGCTAAAATTATTTCAGCTTCCAGATGAAGTTTGCAACATGAGACTTGAAATTTTTATAAACGGTGGAGTAACTTGATGAGCTTGATTTATACTTTTTAGAGGAATGTTAGCGTCACTCTAGCATTTTTCTATTTGTGATTTTTAATAAATTTCAATCAATAATAGAGAGTGTTAAAAAGAGAGTGACACTAGCATTTCTCTATTTTTATTCACCAAAATTTTCTTTTTCTCTTAAAATTTAGGTTTTGAGCCTAACTCAATCTCAAAAGTTCGCTCAAGATGTAAGAATTGCTCCCTATCTCAAAAGTTAGTTTACGAGGTGAAGATTGTCCCTCTTTTATATGCTCTACTTTAGTCATATCACTAGTTAATGTGGAACTTAAGTTTTTTCCAATACACCTTTTTCGCCTAGCACTATTGGGCTTGATGCTTGAATAATACGATAGGTGGTCCATTAATAGATCTAGAATAGATTTTGATATCATTTTACAATTTAGGTTTTCGGCCTAATTCAACTCCAAAAGCTAGCTTAAGAGGTGAAATTTTCCCTATACTTATACTATTTTAGCCATATCACTAATCGATGTAAAACTTATATTTTTCCCAATATTTCCTACAAGGTATTAGGAGACCATGGAAAAGCGTTATGGTCCTAAATGGCATGTAGATAATGATGCACGCCTCTAATTTCTCTGTCTTCCGCGGGAGGAGAATGGGAAGTTTTCACCATCATTAGTGACTGGGGCGTAGTGGTTCCTCCACTCAGAGAAGAAACAGCAATAGTGGTGGTTGCTCTCAAGGTTTTAAAAAATGCATGGTTTGAAACTAAAATTTTAACCACAACGTCAAAATTTTTAAAGTCACTACGATCACAATTGTAGCTGCATTGGCAACATTTGTCTTCAATTTTCTATAATATCAAAGATTGTAACAAAATTGAAATTGTGACCATAACAACAAATTAAAACCTTGCTGTTACTGAACGAAGGAGAAAATATAGTTGGCGGAGGAAAAATATTAGAGAGAGTCAGACACATTGAAAAATATATTTAGTGAAAACAAGAGGTGAGGTGTTTCTTTTTAATTTGTTGATAAAATTTTGATGGGAGTGAATGGTTTAGATATCACAAACATTACATGTAGGGTCGGTCCTGACATTTTACGGGCCTTAGGCAAAATAATAAATAAGGGTCTCTTATGTATAAGTATACAAAAATGTAAACATATATTACATAAAAAATAGACACATAATTTAATTAAAAATGATATTTTTATCACATTAAACAAATAACATAATTTTAACAAATCTTAAAAAGATATATAATATTTTTCATTCAATTTACTTCCACACTATCATTTGTTATCGACAAAATATTATCATTGTAAATTAAATTTTACATGAATTTTTGCTCTTTATTAATATACTAACTTTTAATTTTATCTAGTACTTTAGCCTATGTATTGTACAAGTTAAACATTTATTTTTATATAATTATAATTCATAATAAATAAATATTTTTAAAATTTTAAATTATATTATTATTAAAGTTTATAATAAATAATATATTTTTAAATATATAAACTATATTTATATTTATGATAAATAATTTAAATTGTGATATAATGTTGCTTTTAAATTGAAATGAATAGGTGATGAAGAAAATCAAAAAGATAAATGGAGAATAGTTTGAGATGATTGAGAAAGATATTTTTTGATTAATTGTAGAGAATGTATGTGAAATGCACCTTTCAAGGAAAAGAGAGAAGGGGTTCAAAATTTTAATTGAGAGAGTGAGGACTATACTATCCAAGTTAGGATTTTTGAATTAATGTATAAGATTAGATTCCTTTATAATTTGAGTTTTATTTGTGTTTTTTTATAAAAAAAAAAAACAAAAACTTTAAGTCTACGCATTATTATATATCAACTACATGTTTGTCATAATGAGCTAGAAATTCATTTTACATAAACTAATGAATGTAATACATCATAAAAAAAATTAACAATTAAGATAATAGTACTTTATAATTACGTATCACATTTTTTTTTAGATATAAAAAAAGATACATGATAACTGATAGTAATTTCAATTTATTTATAAAAATAACAGAAAATAATATAAATTTTTTTTAACACACAACTATATAATTTTTTTCTAATTTTTTGGGCCCCTCCCAGCCATGGGCCCTAACCCATTGCACCTCTGGACAAGGCTCAGGGCCATCACTGATGACATGCAATGTTTCTATATAAAGGAGAGGATCCCCACCCATCAAATTTACTCTCCAAATCATTTATAGCAAGTAAAGCTTGCTTGAAATCATTAGCGTATAAGTTATTTTACAATTAGTTTAGATAAACTTATCAATAAATACTTATATAAAAAGAAAAATAAAATAAATTAAGAAAAAATCAATTATTTTTTATATAAATTAAAATTAATTTATATCTCTCAATTTTATTTTTTTAAAAATCATCTAATTTCTCTTTGATCATTATAAATTTTTTAGTGTTTTTTATAAGTTAAAGAATTAAATACTTATCTTAATTGAAAATCTTCCATAAGTTAAAAGTTAAAAATTAGACTTTTGTGACTTTACAAAATTTTCACTTTAATTCTTAACTTTATAAAATATTATATAGTATTGTTTACTTTTATCTTTAATGCTTGTAAAAAGAAGTAGCAAAAATAAAAATAAGACGAACGACATTTTATATAGTCAAGTATTAAAGTAATTTTTTTTATTATAATGAACATTAATTAGATATTTAACATTATTGTCATTTTAAATAAAGAGCTAATTCTAATGAAGAATGAGAACTGATTCACTTATAATTTCAAGAATAAGTTTTGGATGCTTATTCTACTCAATACTTTTGCAAAATACATATTTGAAAAGTCTAATCATTAAATCATGGATATCAACTTAATAATTATCTATACTAAGTTTTAGACAAATTAAATCTTTGTAAGTGTGTAATATTTCTTATAATTGATATTTATTAATTTACATTTACAAAATATTATACATTGAAAAAAAATTGATTGAAGAAGAATTAATTAAATTTTAAATTATATAATATTTTATAAACTTAATCTCCATATTTATCAATTTAATGATTGAGTTGATGAAATTTATTATCCCTAAAAAAATTATTGAATAAAATAATTTTAATAACACTTATCCATAAAAACAATTGATTGTTCTTCTAAAGAAAATAACGATTTATAAACTTTATAAGCAAATAATATTTCAAATATAATTACTTTGTAAAGTTCAAAAGTGGATGCGATTTCCTATTTTGTTTTGTGATTGATAGCCTGCAATTTCGAAGACCCATGTAGCATAACTCCCTATGATTCATACGAAGTCATCGTGTCAATTTTAATGGTGTCAAAGATGCCAACCGTCGGTGTACAAGAATCATAATATCTGGAAGATCCCCTAAATTTGACGCACTGTTCATTATTTCCCACATTCCATAATCAAAATAATAACAGCCATGATTCAAATACAAATTATAAAATAATACGAGAGAAGACAACAGTTGTAGTAAGGCAAATAGCTTGCGTCGTGGGATGTAGACAAGTAACATCTGGGTGATGGTGTCCCAAATTAAATATTGGTATTTTCCAGTACTCATGAAAATGTATAGCCATGATTTCATGGATCATGTGATACGGATACGAAGGCCACAACATTACGTTTCATTTTCCTTTTGCTGCAAAATATTGAAACACTCTTAGAGATTTTTTTTATTTCTTTTTCACAGGGTATGCTTTTATAGATTATTAGATAAATAAACTAGGCTTTCAATTTAATTAACTTCTCTTAAGCAGCTCGTTGAACTTCAACATACGTTGTTTTATAGATTTTTCATTTGTATAAACAAGACAAAAATCAAATTTAAAATGTTAAATATTATAAAATGAAGGGGACAAATCTTAATCTTGGTACAATAATAAAATTTTTGCCTTATAACCTAGAGAGGAGTCGGCCAAAGGGAAGGGCCACTATAACATCCATTTTAGACCTTCTATTTTAGCAGCATCCTTTTTATTTACAGAACCTCGATTAATTTAAATGTTATATATAATCTTTATTAAATCAAAAAAATAATGTCTATTATTTCTTATAAAAATTAAAAGAAAATTATTAATTATTAGTTGCTGAATAGTAATTAAATTAAATGTTTTTATCATGAAAAATAAACTCCTCTTATTATTGTTCTCTTTTTTTTTTTAAATATAGGCTTTTTATTTCTTAAAAATAAATCTTTCATATTTTAAAATTAAACCCTTTATATTAAATTAATTAATTTTAAAAACATTTTATAATTTGCTTCAATTAGGTGTATATAAGACCAATTGTGAGTCCCGTGTAACCTAATGATATCAATTATTACATACATCTATTTTCTATTTTACCTTATTTTCTTGTAATCGTTATTTTTCTTTTCTATTATATCACTTATGAGTTATCACACATGTTATTTTGTTCTTTACTCTTTTTTACTTTCTATCTCTTTCTTTCCTGCACCCCAATACACTCCAAAAATGTATGTGATTGAGTATTTCACAAGGTCAAGTCACACGTTGATTGCTTTTACATGTTTCCAAGTTAGTAACAAGGGTGGGTTCATGTGCATAAGATGGGGTCAAGTAAGTCTGGTTAAGGATAAATCCTCCGCTTTACCCCCATGCACGCGTAATAATATGTGTCTCACAGACTTTTTATTTTTGCATTAATTATCGTGATTTTAGTCTACCAAAAATAAATCCAGTGTGTACATTTATATTTTTCCAAGGAGCATTTGTTCAAATAATGAGGACTCCTCGTGTGTCATGGATGGTCTTCTAAATATATTACAAATTGAATCATGACAATATTATATTATAGCTATAACCTATGTCTTCATCCTATATAGAGAACAGTATATTATTGAAAGGGGCAAGCGTTCTTATCATCTATATAAAAGCGAATGGTGGCTAGGTTGATGAGTGATAATGTGATACCCCTGCTTGCTCATTGCTTTATCCCCATCCATCAAATTTTTCTTTTTGATGACTGACACGATTGCTAGGAAGTACAGACAACGTCACCTCCTTCTCTTTACCTACACCACTACTTCCTTACCCTACGTTGCCTTCTCTTCTTTTTACCATAGCACGCAAAGGCTTTGCTCACGCAAAGTGAAAACAACATAAATTTTGGAAGTGTTTGTTTCTTGACAAAAGAGACGATGAAGAAAAACACTCACATGGAGTTGTCTGACAACCCTCAAGTTTTTCAACCAACCTGAATGAGAAATTGGGATTGCCTTAAATTACTTGTCTCCTTCGCACTCACTCATTTTCTTTTAATCCCACCATACCCTCCTTCCTAACTCTTGCTATTGTATTTAATGAGGTTAGTTCATCTAATAAAAATGAAAATATTTTATAATAGGTAAATAGTTGGATCATGGGTTAGAAAATACTTTGTTGATAGTGGTAAATTCTGCTTTGCATGCATCTTTACATTTCATAAAATTAGTCTCTAATGGAATATCTTTATTGTACACAAAATATTAAAAAAAATCTTCAAATGTATAAGTTTGGTTTTTCTTGTTAGTAACTTTTTAATAAATTATATATTGGCCTTAAACCGAAAAACTTCCCTTTCTGTAAACTTTCCTTTAATCGAACAAGTCTTAAAATTGTACAAATGCTACCTTTTTTTTTTTTTTTTGGGATCAATGTTTTCAATTCAACTTAATAGAAAAGGATTTGGGGGTTCTATTTTATCTTTGATTTGGGACATCGGAGAGAGAACTCACATGGATAAGATATGTCTGACGCCAAAGGCATGTTTTTCTACCTTACCACTTTCTTTTCCCTGACTTTCCTTTTCCGTCTTTCCCGTGCATTTTGAATTTCTATCCCCTCAATCTTTTCCTTCTCCTTTTAACCTTTTCCTGTCATCGCGTTGAGACAAAAAGAGGTTTCTTGCATTTGGGATTTGGTCTTCATGTATCGTTTACTGCTATTGTCCTTTCTTCATTTTTGCAGATTTGATAGGGATATGCAAATCATAGAACTCGTTCGTGGTGGATGCTTTCTTTTTTCTCCATTTTGGATTATATTTAATGCATCAAAGGTGCAGCTGTGTACATGAGGCAATATATTGTGTCCTATATTTAGAGCATATATTAATTAGTGTCCATATAAATTTAACATGTTATACGTCCTCCTGGTCTCCATTAAAAGGACAATCAAGAATTTAGTATTTTTCCTTGTTTGATGTGACATTTTGGGATTCTGTATTGCTACCTAAGACTAATTCAAACACCATCTCCAATGTAAATAACTTCTTTCCCACAATTTCATATTCACGATGGAATAAGCTCAGTGGTTATGGTTATTTGAGAAAGATAACTATTAAATAAATCTTTAAGAGAGGAAATTAAAATATAATAGTTATTAGTAATTAAATTAATGTAATTTTTACAGTATTGTTGAATTAGAGGAAACTTTTGACGAAAACTAATGCACGAATTACTGATTGATTTGTGCTTTATTCATTAAATTTTTTTGTTATTTAATTTATTAATTAACAGAAATCTCTGCTTTGAATTGGTACAAATTCATGAGGAAAAATTTCTTACTACATGTTAAAATGTAACGATGAATTCTATTCTTTTGTTATTTAAACATTATTTTCGTATATTATTCCTCTTATATAATTGAACAATAACAAAAACATGGAACTATGACTATACCGCGTGCACGTCTTAATCAGGTAGAATTGGTGAAAATATCATGTGATTTCGTTCCGATTTTTTTAACGATTTTATTTATATGATAGAGAGGAAGGGGTGGAGAGTGGAAGAAAGTTGAATTGTATTACTTGATGTGGACAAGGCTGTATTCACATTGGCAGATGCTTTGTGGATAAATCCATTTTGTCCCTTCAATCATAGCCCACGTTTTATCTTCAACGCAAAAAAAAATAAAATGAATAATTAAGCACAAGTCCATTCCAGAATGGAAAAAACAAATCAGATTTAGTTCACACGGGGGAAGTTAGGTTACCTTTTGTTTGCATTCATTTGTCTTGGGATATGACAAGGTGTCAAAGTTTTCATTGCAGAGGGTCCCTATGAACTTGAGGAATATATGCTTATAAATCCATAATCCTTGTAAGAAGTTCAAAATTGTGTCAATTAGAAACATTTTGAGAAGAATAGGGTATCCAAGTTTCTTCGATTCCATCAAACGAATAAAATATATATATAAAAAAATCAAGTGTTCTAATTAACCATTACTTACTATGAATGACATTGACTTTTGCGTATCATTCAAATTCAAATTCAATGTATTCACAACCCCCAACCACCTTAGCTAAATCATAAATCTTGATCACAAGTCTTAGCTTGTATTTGAATTGCAGATTGCAGCTATAGTTTAACTCAACCGAAAGTAACACTTTTTTCACTTCTATTCAAATCATGATTAGACTTAGAGACTCAATCATGTTCAAATTCTACTTAACCATGACTTTGTCAATTATGTTCTTTGTTGACTAAGCTTTTACACTCTCCAAACCATTGTTTGGGATGTACAAACTACAATTAATAATCTAAACATGTACTTATTCCCGGAATGCTAACCTTAGCTAATTGAATCGAAGCTAAGGAATAAAGGAACACGATGTCTTGAAGAGAATTGGAGCTAACTGGTTCGGGGAATTAATATAGAAGGAAAAAAGTGTACAAGGACAATTCTTCCAGGACGGTACGTTTTGATTCCCGTTGTCACTGCTGTCTCTTGTCCAACGCGTATGGCATCTTGCAAGCGTTCTCAACTACCAAAGGAGTAAAAATTAATCCAAACACCGGTCCTTTCATGGATTTGAAAAGCAGTCCAATTATAATAAAGACACATCAACGTATTTTCCTAACCCCCAAAACACTGATTCTAAAGAATAAAAAGATTCCCTTCTTAATCTATCCGTCTTATTTGAAAATATCATAGAAGAAAAAACTCTTAATATCCTTCTTCCTCACTTTCTCGGTCCAATATATATATATATACACACACCATATCATAACACAAAGTTTGTGAATTGTTCCCCAGCTAAAGCCTACAAACACAAAGAACATAACACTTTCTACTATGTCCTAGATCTACTCGCTCTCCTCCACTCTTTCTTCAGATAAATGGAAGATTCAGAGGAAGAGGAGCTTCTGAATCTTACTCTATCAGTTGCTGCTGGCAGGGAGAGGAAAAAGAAAGGAAGGACAAGGGATAATAATGTTAATTCTATTATTATTCCTATGAACTCCAATGAAGGCTATGAAGGGAAGATCTTTAGGCTCCTCCAAATGAGGGAGCTGATGCTAAGACAAGACCCCAGAAGAAAAGGAGTGGTTGGAGATGGGCATGGCCTACCTTTAATTCATTTGCTTCTCTCAACTGCCACTGCTGTTGATGAAAGAAACTTATGTGCAGCTCTAGAGAACCTCATTGACCTGTACCAAACAGTGTCCCTAACAGGTGACTCAGTTCAACGTGTGGTGGCCTATTTTGCTGATGGTTTGGCTGCAAGACTTCTCACAAGGAAGTCCCCATTCTATGACATGCTCATGGAGGAACCAACAAGTGAGGAAGAGTTTCTTGCATTCACAGATCTCTATAGAGTCTCACCCTATTACCAATTTGCTCATTTCACAGCAAACCAGGCTATCTTGGAGGCCTATGAGGAGGAGGAAGAGAGGAACAACAAAGCACTTCATGTCATTGACTTTGATGTCTCCTATGGCTTCCAATGGCCTTCTCTTATTCAATCACTTTCTGAAAAGGCAACCAGTGGCAACAGAATATCCCTCAGGATAACAGGTTTGGGAAACAACCTGAAGGAACTGCAAGAAACTGAGGCCAGATTAGTTAGCTTCTCAAAGGGGTTTGGTAACCACCTTGTGTTTGAATTCCAAGGGCTGCTAAGAGGCTCATCAAGGGTCATCAACCTAAGGAAAAAGAAAAATGAAACTGTGGCAGTGAACCTTGTTTCTTATTTGAACACTTTAAGTGGTTTCATGAATATCTCTGACACACTGGGATTTGTTCATTCTCTTAACCCCTCCATTGTGGTGTTGGTGAAACAAGAAGGTAGCAGGAGTCTTAAGACCTTCTTGTCAAGGTTCACTGAATCTTTGCACTATTTTGCCGCCATGTTTGATTCACTAGATGATTGCTTGCCCCTTGAGAGCACTGAGAGATTGAGGATAGAGAAGAAGCTTTTGGGGAAAGAGATCAAAAGCATGCTCAACTATGACATGGATGGTGTGGATTGCCCAAAATATGAGAGGATGGAAACATGGAAAGCAAGAATGGAGAATCATGGGTTTGTTGGAAGAAAAATAAGCTCAAAGTGTGTGATCCAAGCAAAGCTGCTTCTGAAGATGAGGACCCATTATTATCCACTACAGTTTGAGGAAGAGGGTGGTGGGGGTTTCAGAGTTTCTGAAAGGGATGAAGGAAGAGTTATCTCTTTGGGGTGGCAAAATAGGGTTCTTCTCATTGTCTCAGCATGGCAACCAGTTTGACAGAATAGATACTCCTTCATTCCTAGGTCCAAATTTTCATCGTTTTGGTAAAAAAATGATCTGCACTCAAAATGATGAATTTTAACTTATATTTTTCTAGATTTGTTTGGCTAATATATGTTAACGTTGTAGACCAAAAATACGTAGAGCCTTTAGTACTTGGCAGATTGTCTAAGTAAAAGGTAAATAGATGAAGCATGTCAAATGAAATTTTCTTTCTCTGCTTCCCGATTGGTTCAATATGAAGAACCCTAATTTAATTTTCCTTTATTTCTTCTTTTTGCTGAAAACGGAAAACCCTAGTTTGAGCCATCAACACACCTATTGCCCAGAGATGTAACCATAGATTCAAAAAGTCATATATATTAATGACTTCACGAATAGTAAGTCTAATAGCCATAAAATATTAAAAAGTACATGGCAAGTTTTGTTCTTGATGAAAAAATATATATGTACGTATTTAAGTAATAGAAAATGGTATTATTGTAAGATATCAGAAGAAGAAAAAAAAAGACAATATCAAATATTATGAAGCTTTCATATTAAATTATTAGTGTTGTAAAACTTATTCGTAGAGATATTTTTTAAGAGCATTAATCCTACTAAATCATATTCAGAGAGGTAAGTATAGTTCGCTCTCATGAGCATATAGTTTATTATTTACAAGGTAGGTAGTGGATAACGTGGATATTAAATAATGGGAGGGGGAAAATATTTATTTTTGGGAATATTTTATATAGTAATTAAATATTTTTGGAATTAAACTATTAAGTCACGAAACAATACTAAATATAGGCATAATAGAATTCCAGGCATATAATTTATTGGAATATCATTTTATGGAAATTTTATTTTCAGAAATTAAAAAATTATTGCTTGAAACAAATATCACCAAAATAAAAAAAAAGTGAGAAAAAGATGGAAATGGAGTTTTGATATGATTGTATAAAGAAACTGAATTAAAATCTTCAAGCAAATAAAAAAATAACGTAATTAATTCATTAGAAGAAAGATAAAAAAACAGGCAAATTCTTGACTTGTATTTTGACGGTAAAAACAATATTGTTGTCCTTTAATATATTTTTAATTTTAAAATTATTTTAATAACTTATAAAGCATCTAAGTTATTTTAGTAAATGATATTTTTTAGTTTAGCTTTATTAATGTTATCATCTTATAATATAATAAAGCATTATTATATTAATGACAGATTCGATGCAGAATTAACTTTAAAGAAAATATTGTTAATTTAACAACATAATAATTGACTCTTAAAAAAATTCAAAATATTAAAAAAATAAAAAAAATATAACGAAATTTTTTTTATACAACATTGATGGTCAAATTTTAAAATTATTTAAAGTGATATAATTAAAAAAAGTCACATAAATTTTTTGTATTTTAATTTAACCATTCATATATTTTTTTCTTTATAGATCTATTTGTAAATCTCGACTCTTGTTTTTCTTTGTAAATATCTATTAGTGAAAATTCATTCTCTCATTACACACACATATAGATCACGATTCCCTCATGTTAGAGAAAAAAAAAACTCAATTAACAGAAATAATTAAATTAATTAATGATTATATATATTATTGTTATGGATTGGGTCTAAGTTCAATTTATATAATGATTTGTCTTGGCCCAAATATTACATTAGTCCAAAATCGTTGATCAAGGTCAACACCAAAAATATGAATAATACATACACTCGTGAATGGTGGACACATCTTAGTCTAGAATAGTTGCCCTGTCATTACATCAAGACAAAGTATTATTGTCTATGAGAGGCCTTGGGTTCAATGCTAAGGAATTCAACCCATCTTGACCCCATTAAATACCACCAATGTCTTTGTATCAAGTAAGCATTTAATATACATTGCTAGTTACTTGAGTGTCAAAATGCATTTTACAAGGTACCCCACCCATTTTCACAGTGTCTCAGTCTTGTTGAAAAGTCATTAAAATTCACAAGACCTTGGACACTAATCCTCTTAGAGCACATCATGGTCAACACTTACCAAAGTTAATCAAAGTTCATAGTTTACCTCGAATATCCAATTCGATTTGCTTTGGACACATCATCTCAGTCCATATCAGGCAAATCATTGGCATTGTTTGGCGGAATTAAAGTAAATCCAATTCCCACCAAATATGGTTAACATTGGGCGACAGATAAATAAGTGCTATGTTACCCTTGATGGTCATGTACAGGAGGTGAACTCACCCCCACAATGTTCAAAACTGACCTAGCCCTTCCCAATCTCTCTCTCTTGTGCTTCAACAAGTTAATGAAGTTATGGCAGGAAATGGTGTTATAAATTTAAGGGATGAAATGTGATGTTGCCTTAGGAACATATCAATGAATTAAGACAAGCTCTAAAGCTACGACAGAAACCAAGAAATGACTTAGAACACAGCATTTGACAATTAGAGCATATATTCTCACAAAATCAAATCCCACACCATAACAAACAATATTAGTGGGACAAACCTTAGTACAACATGATGGACCATAGCCAACATACATTAAGAACCCTACATGATACATATAAGAGAAGCAACTCGTATCACACTTATGTGGTTGGACTTGGATCCATATCTTTCTAGAATCCTTTTGCAGAGCATATTGCTATAGTGGAAATAGTAAATAGATACCAAGATCCATTGCCTATAGAACCATGCATCAAAGAGAAAGGTTCTAGTAAACAATTAGATGCTTTTCTAAATGAGACGTTGTTTATAGGTGTCTCAAACGCAATAATATGCAAAACTTTTCCTAGGACGCTAAGGGGTGATGTATTCAATTGGTTCAGATCTTCCACCAAAGTCAGTTCATGGGTGGGATGATCATGCAACTACTTTTGCTAGACAATTCATCACAAAGTAGGAGACCCTTAAGGACTCTTATATGATAGCCAAAATCATTCAACAATTAGAGGAAACATTGAAAATCTTTTTAGGCAGATTTTATAAGGAAGCTACCCTTGTGCCCAATTTGTTAGGAGATATTCAAGTCCACATAATGGTAGAATCAATAAGAAAGGTTACACCTTTTGCCCTATCTCTAGCAAAAGGAAGACAAATGAATATAAAGAACTTTAGAATTTGTGCAGTAAAATATGTTAGATAAGAGCAATAGCCTCAAGAAGTTGGGATTGACCAACACCTTGGTTCCTCAAACAACAAAGAAAAAGAGTTGGAGAAAAACCACGACCAGGTTAGGGAATGTCCCACATAATGGAATAAGGAAGGAATTGAAAGGCATATTCAACAATTATGCTCCATTAGTAGCCAATCAAGTAAGGATATATGACAAAATTTACTCATCTTAGTTTATTTAAGTCTCACGACTGCCACCACTAAGAAGAAAGGTCAATAAAAACAAGAAGTACTGCATTTTCCATGACAACTATAACCATACCACTAACGAATGCATTCACTTAAAGGATGCCATTGAGGAGTTAATTTAGCACAAATGTCTAGGCTGATATATATAGAGGCAGTAAGAGGAAAAAGAAGGTTATCAAGATGAGCAAGAAAGGGAGGAAAGGAATGGAAAGAGAAGCTGACATAATTCCCCACTAAAGGACCAAAATGCAACCCAAGCCCCAAAGATTTGGATCAACTAAAAATAAAGAAAAAAAAGAGGTAGCATGGTGAGAGGTTTTTAGTTAAGAATCTTAAATTTTGATTTAAAACTCTAATTTTTCTAGTTTGACAATATTTGAGTAAAGTCATTTTGAATATCAATGAATGCATTAGGTTTATATAATTTAAGTTCTTCTCCAAAAAGATATGATGAACCAACTTCCAAAGTGTAATGGAGATCAAAATCTATCAAGATCGTAGGACTTAATACCAAAGATGTGTTGGGACCAAATTCTACCAAAATTTATCATAGAATGTGGGACCAACTTCCAAAGTATGATGGGGACAAAAATCCATTAAGATACATAGGACTCATTGCCAAAGATACGTCGGGATTGAAATCTATGGAAACAAAAAATATATCATAAATTGAAATTTTGAATGAACCTAAGCATAAGGTTGACAATTGGTCATTATAAACCAAAGAATACAAACCAAGATTTCACAAAATTCAAAAATACATGAGTCTAATTATAGTAGTATGAAATACTATAGTTATTAAAGACAAAGAGTTAAGAAAATAAAAAGATGAAAAACATGTCATTTCATTAAAGAAATGAGTACATCATTACAAGAAACTCTTGAAACCCTAGTCTATAGGGGCAAAAGACCCCATCCCTATTCACACGATCAATATGACCATCTCAAATAAAAAGGGCAAGAGTTGCAATGCTGACCTCTAGGTTTAGATTTAAAATCTCCAATTATGCAACAACATTATTGAAAGATTTGGTAACGATGAATCTCATAGCAGTCATATGTTTAGTTTTTTCAATCTTGGAATTGTTAAAACCAAAGACGTATGAAGCATCTAACCCCTCAAAGTTTTGATGATAACAAAGGTTATTAAATTTTAGAATGTGATGACAAGTGTGGTACACGTGTAACACTCCTACTTTTGCCTATTGTAATGTTTTCTTAATTATTTTGTATTTATTTTTGTAGAACCGGATGGGAATGTCAAAAATTTGATCTCTATGGTTACATTTGTATTAGTAAATAGTACTTAGTTAGATTTTTTCTAGGAACGAAGCCCAAAAATTGGTAAAATGACCATTTCGTCACATAACATAATTAATAAACAAAAATAGTTAGAAGTGTTTAAAAATTATTTTTAAGTCATCAATATACTTAGAATAATTAATAATAATTTTAGAATTTTTTTTGGGAATTTATTAAGATAGTTTTTGTGAAATAACAAAAATACCCCTATTTTAATTTTTAACTATTTTTCTAATACTTGACAATTTAATTTTGAAAAATCGGGAAGAAATCTCAAAATTCTATTTTTTCTGGTTAAACACAAATGTCAAGAGCTATTTAATCGTTATGTTTAATGATTGTTTCGAGCTAGAGCTCGAAAAAATTACAAAATAACGATTTTGTCCTTATTTCTCAACATTAAGGGTTGACATGAGAAAAAATTTCAATTAACCTCACAATGTCAATTTGAGCTTACAATCATGTTATATGCATTAAAATATAATTTTGAAAATTTTTTAGAAATTTTCTGGAATTTCATTGCAAAATGACCAAAATGTCACTATGTGTTTATAAGCCTAGCCAGTATTGGTTTTGACATCCATAATTAGTGAAAATAGTAATTTCAATTTATTTATAGATCAAATATTTAATTTTATAATTTTCATAAAAACTTTGGTATTTATTGAATTTAAAAGGATTTTTTATGAATTTTCTAGCTTAAAAATACAAAATAAATACATATAATTTGAAATAAATTAATAAAAATTAAAATTAATTATTAGAAATTTATTTCTGATAAAAAATAATATGTATGATCAAATTTTCATTAAAATGTATTGTTTTAATATTAAAAGCTAATTTTTTAAGTTTAGGCAATGTTATCAATACTAGTTAATTTAATTATAGATAAAATTTACACTAAAGAGCTTAAGGACAGCTCATGGAGCATGTCCCCAACCCTAGAAAAGGTGATTCACCACCTATTTGGGTTATGTGTCCCTAAGATTTAATTAAGAATAAATAAAAAAACCTAATTTATGACATATTGCATGACATCTTCAAGTAGACACCTAACCCTTTCTCCTCATCTATAAATAGTCATAGTTTTGGACAGTTTTTCAGCACCTCTTCCTCTCTCAAGTTGGCTGAAAAAATTGGAGAGCTTCTCTCTCTAGAAAAAATTTTTATTTTGTTTTTATGCTAAAGATTTTACTAGTAAAGTTCTCTTCCCGAGTTTTGCACCAATAATTCCATCAACCATCTTTGAGGTAGTGCCTAGAGTGGGATTGGTTCTAAATTATTATCACTTTACATGTTGGTAGGAAGGATTTTTATTCTTCTTCTTCTTCTTCTTATTATTATTATTATTATTATTATATTGTTTGATGTTAAACTTTAATTTTTACTAAGTTGTTACTCTGCCCAAATTTAGATTATTAAATTATAATTGCTAAGTTATTACTTTGCTCAAATTTAAATTATTAAATTATATTTGCTAAGCTGTTACTCTGCTCAAATTTAGAAAATTAAAATGTATTTATTTAGTTGTTATTCTGCCAAAATTTTAGTAATTAAATTACAATTACTACATCATTATTTTGCTAAAATTTTAGTAATTACTAAGTTATTATTATACTAAAATTTTACGTGATTACTAAATTGTTATTCTGTTAAAATTTTGGTATTATGCAAAATTCTATAAAATAAAACAGAAATGTTAATTGTACTGGTGCTAAAATTTTAATAATTACTAAGTTATTATTATACTAAAATTTTATGTGATTACTAAATTGTTATTCTGTTAAAATTTTGGTATTGTGCAAATTCTTTAATATAAGGCAGAAATGTTGATTATGCTATTGCTCAAATTAAATGAGACCAATGAAACTTCTCTTTGAGAAGTTAAGAAGTGATAAAATAGTGAGTAGTGTAAAACGAGTGACATGTTCTGGCATGACATCCTGCTAGGGAAGCTACAGTTTAGTACGCTAAAGAATGAAAGGCAAGGATCCATTTGAAGAGGTCTTAGGGGTAGGCATCGAGTGGTGAAAATTCCAATGGCCAGGGTAGCGTCCTTGAGCCAAGATATTTGCCTGACTAAGCTCGATAACCCCGACAACTGCTCAGTATTCCAGGATTAGTTTAAGAATATACCTTTATAAATGGATATCCTGATTGTTATTTTCCTCAATAATGATGAGGACTGTACCAAGTGATGATGTTGATGAGGTATATGTATTCCTAGGTTTTGTTGAGAACTATTACTCACTAATGAGAAGTATGGATCCATACCAAGTCAAGGATAGTCTAGTATAACTTAAAATAAACTCTAGATTCCCTTCTATTATTAACTGTGTTTTATCTATATTTTATGGTAGAATCCCTACCATACATGTGAAAGTGATTTTAGAACAAATCATCTCACTCTATTATTTTTCTTCCATATATGTCTAATCGCAATTATTGAAGAAGACGGAAATGCAATGATGTTGATGACGAGTTAGAGGACACCCTATGGATGAGGATCTGTAAACTTAGTTGATAGTAGTTTCTTTTTGTATTAGGGATAGGGTAGATGAACGCTACTTTGTATATGATCTTTTTAATGTATATATTGGGTTAGGTAGAATCTATCTCTTAATGTATTTTTAGTCTTTCTGTATTTTATGTTTATTATGTATTATCAAACTATAATGTACAGTTTTATGACATATATGTATATATAGTCTTTCTCTTTCATCTTTTACTACTATTTCCAAATTCTAAAATTTTCCTATTACAAGAATTGGAAAAATTTTACTTGTAATAATTAAATAACTAAATTAATACAAACTATGATTAATAAGAATGGGTGTTACAACATGTGTATAAATATTCTCTTAAGAGATAAAGGTGTAATTCTTATCTTAGACGCATCTAAACACTTTTGAGAAAAACTGGTGTCCAATACACTAATTTAAAATCAAGCGTCCAACATTTTTAGAAAACAAGGCATCCAATGCGCCTATTTGTAAACCTCATCTAATACAAGTTTTCTAAAAAGCATCTGATAAAAGAAATCATCCAAAGCCTTTAACATAGATGTTTTCCATTTGATTAAGTTTCAATAAAGCTGAAGAAGTCTATCTATCCTCGTACATGTTGAAACTCATTCCTTATGCTTTTTGATATGCTCTAACATTTAAATATCTTGGCATTTAATGAAAAGCAAGATATTTTGTCTTATAAGTACAGCAAGTGAAAAAGTTTAGTCAACTTATCAAGGCTACAGTACAAAAAGAAAGAACTACAGAAGGTATGTTCAGAAAGCAACACTATGCATTAGAGAGTACTTACCTTTTCAGTACAAGACCACTCCAAGACAAGACTACTGTATCTTCTTTCTCCAAGATTCTCGAGACACATACCAAGTCCTACATGTGAAGATTTTCCCATGCATTTAATACTCCTTCAGAACAAGAATATCAAGCTAAAGTCCTATCTCTAAATTGTTATATTTCAAGAGGCTAAATAAGTAAGACTTGAAGACAAAACGTAGGTTCAGAATGAGTGCTTATAACTTATGAACTCATATAAGCTTTGAAACTCTTATTGGATGACTCTTGTAGTGCTTAAACTTTTATATTCTTTGCATTGCAAAGTTATTGTACTCTGTACTTAAACTTTTATATCCTCCCATTGTAAGTTGATTCTTTGTAGAACAATCTTGGCGTTGTGAAAGCTTGGAGAGGCTTTGTGATAAAATAATACTTGGTTTTTAGTGATATAGGGTTGATCACATTGTATGGCTTGAAGAGGCTGTTGAAAAATACTTATGAACTCATATAAGCTTTGAAACTCTTATTGGATGACTCTTGTAGTGCTTAAACTTTTATATTCTTTGCATTGCAAAGTTATTGTACTCTGTACTTAAACTTTCATATCCTCCCATTGTAAGTTGATTCGTTGTAGAACAATCTTGGCGTTGTGAAAGCTTAGAGAGGCTTTGTGATAAAATAATACTTGGTTTTTAGTGATATAGGGTTGATCACATTGTATGGCTTGAAGAGGCTGTTGAAAAATACTTATGAACTCATATAAGCTTTGAAACTCTTATTGGATGACTCTTGTAGTGCTTAAACTTTTATATTCTTTGCATTGCAAAGTTATTGTACTTTGTACTTAAACTTTCATATCCTCCCATTGTAAGTTGATTCTTTGTAGAACAATCTTGGCGTTGTGAAAGCTTGGAGAGGCTTTGTGATAAAATAATACTTGGTTTTTAGTGATATAGGGTTGATCACATTGTATGGCTTGAAGAGGCTGTTGAAAAATACTTGTTGTAACCAAGTGTTAGTTAGTGAAAATCCTTCTGGTAAGAAGGTACTGGACGTAGCTCAAGTTGAGTGAACTAATATAAAATCTATGTGTGCTTTTATCCTTTCTTATCCTCACACATTTTATATGAACAACCTTTATATCTTTGTTAAAACGTTTGTGAAAAGGTTTTGAAAAGTTACATAAACACACAATTCAACGCCATTTCTTATGTGTTCCTTTCTTTTTTAGGAATATGAAAGAAGTTTAGCTTTCTCGGCTTCCAAGCCTACCATTTCAGCTAGAAGAATGGCTAACTCGCTCTTAACTTTCTTCAACTTCTCCAATTCCTTTTGCCACTAGTTTCTAAATCAAAGTACCTTTATCAACAACAAGCTTAACCACTTGACTTGTAGAGTCTTCAAGATCCAAAGTAAGTTTTCTCATTTTGGATTTACATTCCTTACACTTAATTTACTGAAGAGCAACAAGACTATCATTTATCAAATGTTGGAAAATAACACTACCCTTGAAAATTTGATGCAACCCCAATTATATAGAAAGTTAGTATCGAAATTAGAAAGTTGGCCAAGCTTAACCTTAATATAAATCATTTTATAATTTCTTTGAAATGTTGAAACTATCATCAAGAACACAATTAAGGTTCTCTTCAAACCTTTCTTCTAAATCCTCAGCCTTAGGATCAAAATATGGCTCATCAAGTTCAAACTCAAATTCCTCAATATATGTTAAACTTAGAGAGAAGTTTTCATCAATACCTTGATCCTTAATCTTAGACCTTTCATCAATAGCAGTAATTTGCAAAACTTGTTTTTATTGTTTGGATTTCTTCTTAGGAGCAACATTTTTAGATGAAGGTCCCTCATTCATCTTTCTCTTATGGCCTTGAGGATTGGGAACCTGAGTTTCAAAAACTGAAGAAGGGGGTTGTGAATGTTGTGCAGGAGACTAACATAGATATTGTCATTCCAATTCAAGATTAACCTTGGTAGATGAAGGAATAGTGTTAAGATTAGGTTGTCTGTGTTGGGAGATGAAATTAAGATCCCTTAGGAAAAATTGTTGAAAAGTCATTCTTATAGGATTACTATATACAAATAATAAAATATCCAAGTTAATAATTTGGCATATATTATTAAAGACCTAAGGGTAGTTATTATTGTCTAACAATCAAAAAGTTAGTTGAAATTATTCACAACATTTGTCAAATGAGATTTAAACTCTAACTTGACCTTAGATAGCCTATCTTACAAAGTAGTAAGATATTGGAGAAGATGGTCATAATAAACTCAAGTCCAAAAGATGTTAAAGATAGGAGGATCTTGGCCTGGGGGTTTAATGGTTTAACCTAGGGAGAGACAACATCTGCTTTGGTAGGAACCATCTACAAAAGGGTAAAAAAATTTAGGATTTTCATGTAAACTAACCAAACCCTTACCTTTTACAAACCCTAAAAGTCTGAGTACATTGAACAAGAAAAAGAAAAAAACACAAGAAAAAGCATGATTGAGATATTGACAAAGTAATGCAAAACTCTAAGCATTGACATATAACTAAGATGGGGAAACCCATAAGTTTTGGAGTCTTTAAATTTGAAACTCAAAAAAGGGAATTTGGATTCCAAAAGTTGTGAGAAAATGATCAAGACATATATATGAGGTAGATGCCTCTGATCACTCCTATATCTAGTTATCTAGTTAAGATACCTTTAGGACATATTTGTCCCTATGTTCTAGGTTTGAAGTAAGGGTCACTTTCTTTCTGAGATAACCCTAGTTAAAAGGCTTGAATTGAGTTGGTGTCTAAGCACCTTCCCATCTACTCAATCACATTGTTCTTGT
This sequence comes from Spatholobus suberectus, assembly GCA_004329165.1. Taxonomy (NCBI): domain Eukaryota; kingdom Viridiplantae; phylum Streptophyta; class Magnoliopsida; order Fabales; family Fabaceae; genus Spatholobus; species Spatholobus suberectus. The sequence continues at coordinate 12,005,333 of CM014737.1, forward strand.
AACCTCACAAAGATGGAGAATTCATCTCATATTTTAGTCTTCCCCACACATTAGAGAGTTGATCTACAAGGGCCAAATTCAAAAAATAAATTAATAAGGGTGAAGTAGGAATAGGTCAAGAAGAACATGAAGAGCAAAAAAAAATAAAAAATCAAATGAGATCTGAAAACTCTTTTGACATTTGAGTAGAAAATTGAGCCCTTTTTAACATGTTGAGGGGAGAGCCACCTTGACAAACAAACTTATTCTAACTCTTCCAATAATGAAGAGTACATATTGGTTTTAAGTCTTTTTAGGAAGAAGATGCATTGTGACCAAGTTCTGGCCATGACAACAAAGGTTATGTGAGAACTTCCATAGATATTTTCATTTATATCCCCAAGATTAACCATATTAAGCATATAAAGGAAAAATAAAAGAAAGAATGGTAGATACTTACAAGTAAAGGATGCAAAGGAAAAGAAAGAAGAAGAGAATTAGAAAACTTAGGAGGTACAATGGCTAAAAACTGACAACATCGAAGAGGAAAGAGAAGAAAATCACTTTGCCAAAAGAAATAATAGACTATTTATAGAAAATTGTACAAGGACAAAATTGACATTTTGGATCTTAAGAAATGTGGGTACAAAAGGAATTTCGCTTTAATATTTGAATTACCATGATTGTCGTACAAAATCCTAAGACAATTATAATAATTTCCACGAAGTTCCAAAAAGATGTCTAGTCAAAATTTCTCGATACTTTATTTATTGCTTTTTGCTTGAGGACAAACAAATCTCTAAGTTTTGGGTTGTGGTGAATTGTTTTTAGAAATATTCATCTACACTATATTTTAGTCAATATAAGAATTATTTTGAAAGTTTAATTTCTAAATTAAAAAGATAATAATAATAATGTTTTATTAATATCTACTTTGGATTAGGGGTGAAAATAGCCAAGTCGCCTAACAAGGGCCTATGGCCTAGCCTACATCAAGAATAGGCCAAGTCAGGCTTTTCTAGGAAATAAACCAGGCCTTGACTTTTATAAAAGCCTATTTGGTTAAAAGGTCAAGTTTTAGGTAATTTAAAAAGCCTTTTAGGCTTAACAAGCTGGCCTATTTAAGTAAATGTAAATAATAATTTTTTGTTAGTATTATTATTATATTAAATTTGTTATAATATATTAAAATCATATATTTATTTATCTTTTTTAAATATTAAGTATTGTCACCTACATAAAGAGTCAAACCTATAAGCATATTGAATGATAAATTTATGCCTTGTTTAGAGGCTTTATTACAAAATAGACTTTTAAATAAGTTATCATGAAGGTCAAATTAGACATTAAAAATAAACTTCTATCATATAAACATATTAGACTTTTGACTCTAATAAAACCTACTCTGCTTATTTCCACCTTTGTGTCATGCTTTGAGTAGCAACAATTTTAATTTTTATAGATTATAGTTTGTTTTACACAGAGTTTTTTTTTTTTTTTTCTATTGGCCTATGAGCTTATTAGCCCATATAGAGAGAAATTAGACCTATGTCAAAGCTTAATATGAAATAATCCTTTAAATAAGCTAATAGACCAAACCAGGCTTTCAAATAGGTCGAGTCAAGCCTAAAATTAAAGTTATGATAGGTAACAGGTCAAACCTCAGGCCTTAAATTTTTTAAATAGGTTAGGCCTATTTATGCAAAGCCTTGTTTGACCTAGCCTATTTCCACTTCTACTTTCTATGCGTTTCTAATTTGGCTATTACAAAACCATAAAAAGTTATCAATAATCACTTTGGATGCACTTTTGACTTGATTATCGCTAGAGTTGTCAAAAACGAACTGCTCGACCCAGCGGGTCAAAGCGTGAAAAGTAGGTCGGCCCAACCTAGCCTGAATGCTTTTACAAGGGTACATATTTACTGGCTCAGCTTAGTTCGACGAGTCCATCGAGCGAGGCTAAATTAGCTTATAGTTTTTTCTTTCATAAATTGATATATATTTTACAAAGAAAAAAAATATTGAACCAAATAAGCCTAATACCTTTAGGCTTACTTTTTATAGGTGATGGGCTAGGCCAAATTGACTTAGCTTTTTTTCGAGCCAGAATTTTGATAGCCTAACTTGGCCTGGTTGTCGAGCCATTGGGCCAAACCTTTTTTGTTAGCTTTGATTATCGCTAAAGCCTTTTATTTAAAGTGAATTGATAATTTAAAAAGATAAAATGTTCAAAAAAATAAATATTTAAGAAGATAAAAAATTAGAATGATAAAGTTTTATAAAGATAAAAATTAAAAAGATAAAGAGATAGAAAGATAAAAAAATTGAAATTTGAAATTTAAAGAGACAAGAAAAAAAAAAGAAAAAAATATATAAATATAATAAGAATTTAGTAATAGCCACCTTGGATGCACTTCTAATTTAGTTATGGCAAAATTCATAAAAGGTCAATGATAAGCACCTTAGATGCATTTTTGATTTGGTTATCGCAAAAGCCTTTCAAGATAAAATAATAATAATAAAATGAAAAAAATTAAAAGATAAAATTTTACAAATTAAAAGCCTTCAACACACAAAACATTTTTCTACCAAAAGAACTACGTAATTCTAATTCTCCATTGCACTGAAGATACGTAGGGGAAATGACCCACCGTTGGTGAGCTAAAAAGATGAAAAATAATAATAATCTTCCTTTTTCTAAAAATAATAAAATTTGTTCAATAATAAAAATTCTCATATTAAAAAAATATAATAATAAACAAAATAAAAAATAGTCTTGTTTTCTTTTGAGAGGTAAAATAATTTTTTTTAAGTTATATTAATTTTGCATATTTGATTAGAGATAACGATCTTAAGATGGATGTCGTAGGGTGTTAGCACCTTTCTAACACGTAACCAACTTGTGAACCTATATTTGGTTTCAAAGACCATTTTCTTTCAAAAGGTTTTTCTAATGTTTTTTTCCTAAATAAACTTTGGTGATAAGTCCTCTATTTTAAATACTAACTTTTGTCGTCCCATAGTGACTCCAATTGCGATAGTAACTTCAAAGTATTAAATTAATTTTTATTAGATATATAGTGTTACGTGGCCGACTTAGACTCTTAAGCCGACGATGTTTCTTTAATCATCACCGGCTTGGGGACAACTGTTCTAGAGGTTACTCGAACCCATAAACCTAAGTCGACTTTCACGTTTTCTATCCCGGCAAGCACAGAACTAGGTACCCTGGCTCATAACCCCTGCTATCCCGGATATGATCTTCCTCTATCCCGGCATAGCATGGGAAACACTTAACGACAAGGAACGTGTGTAGTTAGGTACCTAAACAAACATTGTCACGTGGCACCTAACTCTAACTGAATTTCCCTCCAAAAGCTCATTATATAAAGGACTCTACACCCACCAGGTACATACGCTCTCTCTCATACTCATTCATACTCAAACTCATACTGACTTAAACATTGGAATCCTTGTAGGTGCCACAACCAGAGACGCTAGCAACCATCGTGGGAGCTCACTGGAGACGCATCCTTGTGTTTACCACACAACATATAGCAAAATTGATATTTTTTAAGGTTAAACTTAAATACAATATTACATAAATTGTTAATGCCATTTTTCAATCAAAATTGACATTTCATCTCAATATTTTTTTTTTCTTTTGACAACTACAATTGATAATAATTATCGAAATAAAATGCTGATTCCATTATGATATTTATATAAACTTTATCCTTTTTTAATCATATTGAATATTTAATAAAAATATCAATATTTAAAATCACCAAATTAAATATCTATATTATATAAAAAATAAAAAATATATACAAATAAATTAATATTTTTCAAAGCGTATTAATCATCTGATTTTAATATACTCATTACTATAATAAGTTAATACTGTAAAATAAAATGTTTTATCCGTGTATTGCATTTGCACGCATTCAACACCAGTATATAGAAATTCACCCCAAAAAGACAGTATGTGTATTAACAGAAGTCACCTACATTGGCGTGTATGTGGGGGCAAATGCTAAACACACTCCTCCTAATTGCTGAGTGCACTTCCCTTTGAATTATATATATATATATATATATATATATATATATATATATTTATTTATTTATTTATTCCTAAAAACACCCCTTTTCGGAAATTCATTTTCGAAAAAATGTTTTTGTTAAGAGGTACATGGAAACTAGAATAAACTATCAATTTATTCTCTAACGTATTACTTTTTCTCCTAAATAGTTCTTAAAGTAACGCAATTATATATATAGTTCCTAAAGTATTAAAAATTATGTTAATTAGTCCTTAAAGTATCAAAAAGTCCTTCAAACTAGCCTCTCAACATTAATAAAATACATCAACATAGGGGCTAAATTGATAGATTTTCAATACTTTAAAGACTACTTATATAATTTCATTATATTTAAGAGAGAATGTAATATTTACTAAATTGATGGTTTATCCAGAAATTAAATTTCAGAAATTTCTTCTCCTATGTCACCCTTTTCATTTTGGTCATTCTACGCTCTTTCTCACTTTCGTATTTGCCGCTTTTTACTTTTTACAAATCTTCCGTAACCGTTTTGAAGGACCCCAAAGCTGCATTATCGTTTTGTTCTGCTTTAATCCCACGTCTATATTTTATTCATCAATGTAATGCTATAGTTGAACCAGCAGGAGTGATTAAATCAACAGGTGGCCTAAGCCAACTCCTAAGCACAATGCTATCAACTGGTTTAGAAGAGCAAGTGTTGGTGATGTTGTTAAAAATTTACGGTACCACAAAATTCCTGAGGCGTGAGATAGCACTGTCCTAAAGGACTTATCTGCGTGGTATACACAAGTCTCTCGGGATTCAACAGGAACCTCTCGAAACGTGTCCGAGGCTCAGAACTGGCAAGAAAGAACGCTTTCGTCTCGGAACCCAAAACAGAGAAGTTTTATTTTTAGATTGAAGAAATCAAAAAGCCACATTGTTTCGTATTGAAAATAGGATACATATAAAACTGCCCACAAAACGTTACACTCCAAAAACGTCCACCAACTTTAACGTTAAAAAAAAACGTTCACGTAGTGGCCATATTTTTCGGAGAGGATAAAGGAAAAAGAGATATTGACTCATTCAAAATGCAACAGTTACAAAACGAAGGTTTTCGGATAAGCTTATTCAAAATTTAAAAACAATTTAATTTAATAAAACTAAGGCTAAAAAAAATTTTAAAGGCCTATGACCGCACGCACAGGGGGGGGAATTGGCAGATTTGCACTACAACAGGCCCACGAGGCCCATTCTCATACGCGCAAGCCTCTTCCACTTTGCTAGCCACTTTGGGATCCAATGTCATATTTTGATATATAAACACTAAATGGAAACCCAAACTAGGCAATGTGGGACATGAGACTTTTGAAATATCTACAACATACAACAATCCCCCACATATTTCAAAAGGCTAAAAGATTTTTAAAAACAGAAGGGAAAGAGAAGAAAAGAAAAAAAAAAACTGGGTTCTCTAATAGGATTTAATGCATCAGACCTGGTGTAGCAAGCTATTGAACCAGACCTAGATTGATAAGACTTGACACACAGTGTAGTTGGTATAGCAAGCTATTGAACCAAAAACACTTGATGTGTGTTAGTGGTTTATCAATCACATTATACCCTCACAATCCTTGCCGTTATCGCTGTTTTGCGCTACTAGGCCATGCGCGCGCCAGTATTCATGAGTGCTCTAAAGATTTCGCCAAGATCTCATACAAGCGGCCCCACTTGACACTCATATAGGTGATTTCATCAAATGTATGCTGCAAATCATACACCACCCACAAAGGATATGAAAATCATTTAAAAGCTTTATAAACTGTAAAGCTTCCTCAACCACACAAAGCTTTACTATAAGGCTTAACCTCTCACTAATGCAGTATCTAACACTTTCTCACATCATAAGAAGGGACAAAAATCAATTAAGATTGATTTTAGTGCTAGCAGAACTAACAAGTGACTTGTTCTTCCCATTGAACCTTCTTTATGGGATCTCCAATCACAAAGGTTGGGTTACCATCACTTGTTTGTTTTCAAGTGGCTTAAGTCCCATTCCCCTCGATGTTTTAAAAATCATTTTCCTCCCTAGGGGTTTTGTCAGAGGATCTGCTAAGTTTCCTTCTGACTTCACATAGTCAATGGAAATTGTTCCATCCTTTAGCAGTTGCTTTACCACATTATGTCTCAATTGCATATGTCTATTTTTCCCATTATAAGTTTTGTTCTTAGCTATAGCTATTGCTGATTGGCAATCACAATGCATTGACACTGATGGTGTTGGTTTCATTCCCAAAGGAATATTTGCCAAGAAGTTTCTTAACCACTCAGCCTCACTACCAGCCATCTCTAGAGCTATAAACTCTGACTCCATTGTTGATATAGCAATTATTGTTTGCCTGGCTGATCTCCATGAAATCGCACCACCACCAAGTGTAAACACATACCCACTAGTGGATTTTGTCTCATCTGAATCAGAGATCCAGTTAGCATCATTGTACCCCTCTAGTACAGCGGGAAATCCACTATATTCAATACCATAATCCATGGTACCTCTCAAGTATCTCATGAGTCTCGCAAGTGCATCCCAATGGTCCTGATTAGGACTCTGAGTGTATCTACTCAGTCTGCCTACTGACTGAGATTGAGCAATATCAAGTCTAGAAAAATTCATTAAATGTAGTAGGCTCCCAATAATTTGGGCATATTGAGATTGAGCAATAGAATCCCCTCTATTTTTCTTTAATTATGAGTTAGCATCGTAAGGGGTACTCACTGACTTGGAGTCGTAATAACCAAACTTCCTAAGAAGTTTCTCAACATAATGTCCTTGGGATAGTAATATACTATCACCCTTCCTTATGATTCTAACTCCCAAAATTACACTTGCTTCACCCATGTCTTTCATGTCAAATTTAGATGCAAGAAAAGATTTAGTTTTGAAAATTATATCAATGCATGTACCAAAAATTAACATGTCATCCACATATAAGCATATAATCACATAATCACCATTCACAACTTTAGTGTACACACATTTATCAGTATTACTAGAAGAAAAGCCATCTCCAAGTAAAATATGATCAAATTTCTCATGTCATTGTTTTGGTGCTTGTTTTAGACCATATAGAGACTTTAAAAGTTTGCACACTTTGTTCTCTTGACTAGGAACCACACACCCTTCAGGTTGAGACATGTAAATCTCTTCCTCTAGATCACCATTCAGGAAAGCAGTTTTTACATCCATCTGGTGAATCATAAGCTTATGGATGGAAGCTAAAGCTATCAATACTCGAATAGAGGAAATCCTAGTCACAGGAGCAAAGGTATCAAAGTAATCTACATCTTGTTTTTGGGTAAAACCTTTAGCTACTAACCTTGCCTTACATTTCTTTATTGATCCATCAGGGTTATATTTCCTCTTAAAGATCCACTTACACCCAATTGGTTTTGCTCCTTTAGGTAGGTCCACTAATGTCCAAGTATTATTTTTCTTAATAGAATCAATTTCAATCTTAATAGCTTCTTCCCATAGTTTTGCATCAGAAGAACTAACAGCTTCCAACTAGATAGGTATAAAAATCGTCTCCAAAAGATGTTTCTTTCCTTTGTCTTTTACTCCTCCTTAAACCCTCAACCACAGTTTCATTTGAGACTTCTATAGGTTGTGAAGAACTAGTTGTTGACCTTAAAGGGAACATGTGCTCAAAAAACTCAGCATTCTTAGTCTCTACTATGGTATTGCAATCAATGATATCACTCTTAAGAACAAGAAACCTATAGGCAGCACTATGTTCAGCATAACCTATAAACATGCAATCAGAAGTCTTAGACCCTATCTTCCTTTCCTTAGGATCAGGTAGCATCACTTTAGCTAGGCACCCCCACACTCTCAAATACTTCAAATTAGGTTGATATCCTTTCCACAACTCATAAGGTGTTTTACCAATTTTCTTATGTGGTATCCTGTTTTGTAGAAAACATGCAATTAGAAAGGCTTCTCCCCAAAGGTTATTAGGTGCTGAAGAACTAATTAGCAAAGCATTCATCATTTCCTTAAGGGTTCTATTTTTTCTCTCAGCTACTCCATTGGATTCAGGTGAATAAGGTGGGGTTACCTCATGTATAATACCTTCCTTTTCACAAAAATCATTAAACAAAGTGTACTCACCGCCTCTATCTGATCTTATCCTTTTAATCTTTCTATTTAATTGATTTTCTACTTCAGCTTTATATGATAAAAACATGTCAAAAGCTTCATCCTTATGTCTGATTAGATAAACTTTAGTATATCTAGAAAAATCATCTATAAAAGTTACAAAATAACTTTTACCACCTCTGGATACAGTTTGTTTTAAATCTGCAAGATCGGAATGAATTAAACTAAGAGGTTCAGTTACACGTTGCACGGAAGGACAAGGTGTTTTAGTTAGTTTTGATTCAACACATATTTCACATTTCTTAATTTGTTTATCATGCAAATTAATCATGCCAAGTCGTTGTAATTTAATAACATATGAGGAATTTATATGTCCTAACCTAGCATGCCACATATCATATGAATCAACCATATAAGCAGAAGACGATCCAAATTCATTCATAGTTTCAGAAATATTAAGTACAAAAAAATCCTTGATCACAATATCCCTTTCCCACAAACACATTATTCTTTGTCATTACAATCTTGTCAAATTCAAATGACACTTTAACCCCAACCTTTCCCAGCAGTGCTACAGAAATTAAATTAATCCTAATAGAGGGCACATGTAGCACGTCACTCAAAGCCAGTGTCTTTCCAGATGTGAGCTTCAAAAGAACTTTTCTTTCCTAGAACTGGAGTAGTCCTAGAGTCACCCAAATACACTTGTTCTTCTCCATCCCCTACAACAATGTAGGAGGTAAAAGCATTTCTGCTTGCATATATATGTCGGGTAGGCCCAGAGTCTACCACCCATTTGCTCACATCGGTCATCATATTAACTTAAGAAACGACCGCAACAATCACATCATCTCCTTCAGCTAGGTTGGCCTTAGCCTTAGGAGGGTTGTCGTTTCTTTTCATTCGATGTCTACATTGAGGTGCATGATGAGCTGGATTTCCACACACATAACAATTGCCCTTCCTCTTGAAGGTGGGGTTAGTAATACGAGGGAAATGGAATTTATTTTTAAGTTTATTTTTCTTATGGTGATCAGGCTTTTGTTCATACCTTTTTGGATTTAATTTGTCTTGTACCATATTTGCCTTTGCGGCCAAGGCTTTGGCCCTTGCGGCTGCACACTCCTTTCTGTTGGTGTCTTCAATGATTATGTGAATGATTAAATTTGATAGGGACATCTGTTTGTGCCTGTGCTTCAGTTGTTGTTTGTATTCGGTCCATGACTCAGGCAGCTTCTCAATCAGCACTTCGGACATGAACTCATCAGGAAGCTTTATGTTTTCGGCCTTTAGGTCTTCAAGCAATTTGTGGTACTCATTTATTTGAACTTTGATGTCTTTTCCTTCAACCATCTCCCAGCGGTAGTAATTTCGATAATGAACCGTTGTCTGACCACGTCCTCAACAGTGTATTTTAGTACCATAGAGTCCCATATCTCCTTCGCTTGCTTGTAAGAACAATACACATCGAACAACTCATTAGATAATGTACTAATTAGGGTGTGGCGGCATACCTTATTCACATGAGTCCAATCTTCTATTTGCTTATCTGTTGCGGCAGAATCAGGTTTCAGAGTTGTGAGTGCAAAAACGACTCCGTGCATGTCGAGCATGGTGTAAACACGCTCCTGCCATCAACGGAAATTCTGGCCGGCAAAGATCTCAATTTTTGAGACGTCGGGAAGCGGCTTCGCGTAAGCAATTGAGACGGCGAAAAGGGCAGGTTGCACAGCAGCGTTATGGGTTGAGTCAATTTGCATGTCGTCAGCCATAAGTCCTTTAGAATGTTGTTAAAAATTTACAGTACCACAAAATTCCTGAGGCGTGGGATAGCACTGTCCTAAAGGACTTATCTGCGTGGTATACGCAAGTCCCCCGGGATTCAACAGGAACCTCTCGGAACGTGTCCAAGGCTCAGAACTGGCAAGAAAGAACGCTTTCGTCTCGGAACCCAGAACAAAGAAGTTTTATTTTTCGATCGAAGAAATCAAAAAGCCACACTATTTCGTATTGAAAACGGGATACATATAAAACTGCCCACAAAACGTTACACTCCAAAAACGTCCACAACTTTAACGTTAAAAGAAAACGTTCACGTAGTGGCCATATTTTTCGGAGAGGATCAAGGAAAAAGAGATATTGACTCATTCAAAATGCAACGGTTACAAAACGAAGGTTTTCGGATAAGCTTATTCAAAATTGAAAAACAATTTAATTTAATAAAACTAAGGCTAAAAAAATTTTAAAGGCCTATGACCGAACGCGCAGAGGAAGGGGGGAATCGACATATTTGCACTACAACAGGCCCACGAGGCCTATTCTCATGCGCGCGAGCCTCCTCCACTTTGCTAGCCACTTTGGGATCCAATGTCACATTTTGATATATAAACACTAAATGGAAACCCAAACTAGGCAATGTGGGACATGAGACTTTTGAAATATCTACAACATACAATAGGTGACAGGTCATTGAGCTTTCATATTGTACTTTTCTTCTTCTGGTCATGAACCTTGGTTGCACGTTTCTTCTCGTGGCCATTTGGCTTCGAATAAGAGTTTTTCTTGGCCTTGTTGAGTTCATGGTAAGGCTTGGGGTTGATGGGTGGCCGAGCAGAGATTGGTGATGCACTAAAAATACACTTAATGGTAAGCCTATTCTTATTGCAGTAGTAATAAAAAGACGTGAGTTCCCAATATCGAACCCAAAAGATTAAGTGGTGATTAACAGTTTTCAAATATTCTATATTGTTTATGTAAAATTAAATGGGTAACAAGTTGATTTAATAATGGAAAACATGCAGTAGAAATTACAACGCAAGCAATGGCAATTAGAGAAAAATTCAAGGGTAAATTGGCTTAGGATTGTGGTTTCCTTTATGCTCTTAAACTTCTTGACATCTAATTCTAAGTGAACATCATAATATTCATTAATTACCAATGTTTCCCTTCAAAATTTATTGTCAATTATTGATCAAGAATTGCAATAGTCCTTTTTAAGTTAATATCTCAATTGATCGTGTGAGAGATTAAAACCCTAAGAAGACATGAAGAACAAAGGAGATGATCAATTAATTATTTAATCTAATTAGAAATTAGGAATGAAGGTTGATCATGCAACAAAACCTAATTTGATTATCCTACACGTCTATCAATTAATTGTAATACGACCACCATTCAATTAATTGATTCAGAGCATACAAGAGATGATTAATTTCAAGTAAGAGATAAAAAAAAGAACAATCTAATTGACTAAATAAAACAAGAATTTAATTAAAATTAAACATTCAGAGATTTTAAGCAAAAAAGTACACCATAACCCTAACAAGATGTTTAGCTACTCATGGAAAAGGAACGAACTATAATCCCATAGAAATACATAACGAAAAGAAAAAAAAAACTTTTTACACCGAAAGGACTTCTCCAGTCTATGTCTCTAAGTATCCTATTTGCTCAGAAGAATCCTCCTCCAAAAGTCAAAGACCAAAGATAAGATGAAAAGTTAAAAGATAAAGAAGAAGATAATATCAAATGTTTGGCCTCCTCCTTTCTATTTGTAGCTAAAATTCGGAATTAAAGTCTAGGAGTAGCGGGCTCAACCCGGTCAAGTATCCGTGCAACCTAGACCAATTATGCACATAAACAAACTAAAATTTGGACCTCAAAGCCGTCTGGCGACATTAAATAGCCGTTGGGCAGCTATTTTTCAAAAATTGGACTTCATGTTGATGCCGGGCGATCGAATTGCCCACAGGCATGCTAGCCAGCCAGGTGGGCTACACAACCTACCAGGCAGGGTACCACCAGGGTAAGGCCCGCTAAGTGGTCTTCCAAGCCTCTCAGGAGGGTGTGACTTCAGGCACTTTGTTTTGTACTTCTAATCTCCTTTTTGACCTATTCTTGTACTTGTAGGCTTCTTTTGTGGTCCTTGTGTTAGTTTTTGCTTTTTTTAAGTCCTCTTTGACTAATAATACTCTTTTGTGCATGTGGATTATATTTCTTTTCTTTGCTCATCTAACTACCCTTCACAAAATTTAACAAAATCAAAACAATTCATGCAATTTTAAATAGAAAACTTAGAAACACACATCACATGAAATCCTTTATTAATGATCTATTTTTTCACAAATTTTCTAGAAGCTAATGCAAAAAACATATGAACTTGCTCTAAAATGTAGATTTATCAATTGGGAAGTGAGAGATTTGGAGTGCTCCTTCTTGAGTCATTGATGGGATTGTGGCAGTCAATGGCTCGGCCTCCAAGTAGAATGGTATTGGAAGAGGAGCAGGGGGTTTGATCCATGCTAGTACGGACCCATATGGCTGTTGAGGCTTGGGAAGCATAAAAGATATCTATGCGTTTCATCTTTTACATAATGATAACAGAGAAGTAGTGGTTTAGAGAATTTGCTGCAAACAGGGAGGGAGGGAGAGATTGAGAGAGGACTTGGACACACAAAAAAGGTTGGCATTTGGCAGTTGGCAGCAATAGCTTTTAATCTTCAGTATATAGGGTTGAGACTTGAGATAGAGGGACTCAAACCTTATGCAAAATTTATCCTACTTCAATAAAATATTGATAAGTAAGAAAAAGGATATATTATACCTCTGTTAGCTGTGCCCCTGTTTTTCTTAGAAAAAAAAAAGAAGAAGATAAATTGGCTGTTTTTATATAAAGAGAGACGACAAAACATGAAAATAGGAGAAACAGTTTGAGTGTGACATGGGCAGAAAGAAGGACAAAAGAGTTAGCAATTAAATGGCAACACTCTGTGGAATTATTGTACGATGATTGTATGTGACCAGCACATGCTACTGCCTATATTGACTTGTGAGTTACCCATATTATGGTCGTACAAAGAAATTTTCCTCCTCACATTGATCTTAAATAGCTTACAACGCTTAACTATGACAAGATTTCAAGATCTCACAATGACAAATTACAGTTTATAATTTGGCCAATTTTTTTTATAGGAAAAAAAAGTATTATTGCAACCAAATTACGGTATCCAAATTACATCTGAAATGGAGCACTCTGTCCCACTCAAACAGAGAAAATTCATCTAAACCCCCTTAAAGCATAAGTCCACGCCGGTTACAAAATATTATCCCAGGCACTTTCATAGTTTGGACTCTCCTACCCAACACTACATTCTGAAAACACTATTTAACAAAAACCAAAACATAAGTACCATTATGTTGAACCTTCATGCTGTGAAAGCGATTATACTACCGTTCCATCAAATTGGCTTTACATATAGAGCTTATCAATTACACCATGATTGTGGTGGATACCCAGACTTAAATTCGCACAGTGTTGGGCCACTGGCTGACCAGCCTTGCAGAACCGCTGGTGCAATATCTACTCTGTAATTTGGCCAGTTAAGCTAAGGCCAGATTGAACTCAACAATGACAAGATTTCAAGATCTCGCTTTAAAACAACAAAAGTTTCTAAGGAAACAACTAGTTTAAACTTGGCTCCAATCAATCCAAAATTCCTTTATTTCACTGCTAAATCTAGCAATTCCTTTTCTGAGATTTTGCATATTCAATAATTTTTCATTTCTTAAGAAATGGACACGAAAATGATAACAAAAGAAAACAGGAAAAACATTGCATGAAAATAAAAGCTGAAAAATTAGTCACGCAGCAATCTCAGGTGCAAATCAAAACCATGTAGCATCAAGGGGAGACGCACATTCAAACAAACTGAACCCCCAGCTATAATTACAGTAAACGAGATGAATGCGCAATAAACATACCGTCACGACGCATATATCAAACCACATATCGACAATTCCATTAATAGTTTATAATAAAAAAATAAAATTATGGAAGTGCGTACAACAAAGTATCGATATATCACGTACAGCAAAGTTCATATAACATTATGGAACATGCTAGAATGGAAAGCATAAATGAAGTATGGGAAGGAGGCATACCTTGCCGGAGAAAACCCGAGAAGTGAAATTGCCGGAAAATGCCGAGAAAAGAAAGGAGAGGATGGGCGTGCGCACCAAGGAAGTACGTTTTGTTTCGCAGAAAGGAGAGAGAGAAATAAATAAATAAAAAATAAGTTAAGAGGTGAAAAATAGAGAAAAATAAATTATATATTGATAGTGTAAAATAATTTTATATTGTTATTCAATTACACTTAATTATGTATGATAAGTTTGTTGATTTTTATAATAATTATCTTAAAAGTTATATTAACGGTAATTTTGATTAATTAATAATATAAAATTATATTGACAGTGTATAGCCATTAAATTTTAAAAAATAATTTGAAATTTGAAATTGTTTAGTTTACAAGAAATAAATAAAAATAAACATAAATAAAATAGATGAATAAAAATAAGGAAAAGAAAAAATAAAAATAAGTAACAATACCCATCAAAAAATTTAAATTTTTTGTTAGAACCAAATAAGGGAAATTTTTGAAAATTCTTTCCTTCTCTCCGTTCAGCGTCGGCAACAAACTGAAGCGAAACGGGTAGGGGGTGCGTGAATAATGGATTTGAAAAAGGTTGAAAAAGTAGGGTTAATTAGGTAATTTTACATTAAAAAAGGAAAAGGAAGAATGTATTTAACAAATGGGAGAGTGTATATAACAAAAGATATATGTGGGTTGATACGTATGACCTAGGCCCGACTCAATAAATGGCCCAAAAAACCGGTTCAATTAAAACAAAACAAACAGTTCGAGTTTTGACGAACCGGGGAAGTTACGGCGGAAGAAAATGTCTTGCAGTTGCAGCAGCAGGTAGTTGAATCTAGTACATTTTGTCGCACCAAAGTTTTCGTGCGGTTTCTCTGTTACAATGGAGGAGCTGAAATCTGCTATGGAGGAGCACATGGACCTTATGGCAGATCTTGCTTCAGAAGCTCTCTTCGGATCTTCGTGCAGGCCTTCGCCCCGCTTACGATAACTTTATGGGTTTTTTCCATGCCATTGACTGGAAGGTAGCCCTCCAATTTGGGTTTTCCTCATCTCTGTTCTTTGTTCTTCGAGTTGTGCATTGTGGATTTGTGGGTTTTGTGAGTTTTCAATTTAAGTGCCATGTTCTTTGTTCTTGGGCTGTGAATTGCGGATTTGTGGGTTTTCATTTTGTGATTGACATAATGCATTAAATCATTAGCACTTATAAACTCTGGTAGCTTGGTATGTTTTTGGTGCTGGGTTGCTGTGGGGAACATGGTTGTTGTATGGTTTATTTATTGGAATAATATCTAGAGTTAAATTAAGTATATTGTATAGAGTGGTTGATATATAAGGATTAGTGATAGTTGGCGGTTGAATCTTTTATGGTAGTTATAATATTGTCTCATTCACTATTTTTACATGATGGTGGTGGTAGAATAAATTGAATAATAATGTTCTCATTGTTAGAGTCCATTAAAATTGTGCTTGATATGTGTTTTTAGTGTTCCTGGTGCTTAATTTCATTGTTTGAGTCCTGACAGAACAATATTGTTCTCATAACATGATCTTAATGCTTATAGAATTTTGTTTGATCTGGTGTTTCACGTTTTATAACCAAGTTTGTGCCTCATCTTAACATTTTAGATTTTATTCTTGCAGTACCACATTGGGTCCAATTCCAAGATTTGTGGGTTTTTCTTATAGAAGTTATATTGACATATTAGAATCAGTAGAAGCCTGCCTTGGAAGCATTTTGGTTGGATTCAGATAATTGAAATGGTCTATTAGCTTTTCAGTTGTAGGGACTAGTGACTATTAAGCATTCCGGTTTATTTTTCTTCTTTATATTCCAAGTATAAGTATTTAGATCGAGCAAATGATAAGTAATTTATTAGGAATTAAACTTTAAATTTTATTGTCATATCTCAAATTCTCAATCTTAAATAGATGTTAACTCATGAACTAGATTATATATTGGCTTCTTCGTCACATTCTCCTACTGTAACTTTCGTTTTCCAGGTCCCTTCTAAAGTCTGGTTCTAACTTACCGGCCTTGCGTGGTCACTAAAAAGATTCCAATGTCAGCACTTCCTTTTCTTTTCTTTTTCATGCCCTACCTCTTTTCATCTCTGTCTAGTGTCCACACACTCAACCCCACACCACCAATGCTGGTAAAGGTGGTCCAATTTCTAATCAAATCCCACCATGGGTGATGTGAAATTTTGTTGCATCAGGTGTCAAACTTGGTTCTATTTTAGCTGCATAGAAAATGTTAAGGTGGTTGTCTGTTTGTTACATTAGAGTGGTGGTTTTGCTGCTTGTTGTACTGTGGGAGTCCTAGCATAGAGGGAACAAGCTCCAATAATGACAACTTATTAAGGTTATCCAATTAAGGTGCAACTGAAATGGCAATGCATAGTGATCATATTGCAAATTGGATGCAGGCACAACATAACAACTAGTTGAATCAATTTAACTTCTTATGTTATTATTTATGTTACTTTAGACACTGAGAAGTTCTGTTACTAAGCATATGAGATGATGACCATTTAATCAAGCTTTAATGGCATGATATAACTAGATTTAGTATGATTATGATATGATTCTTGTTAAACTTATTCATACTCTTCTACAAATTTTAGGCTAATTTTTTCTCTCTAAAATTATAATTTTTAAAATTAATCCTTATATTTTTAATTTTAGTTGTTACATTTAGCAAAAATAATGTGATTTTAGTCTCTAAAAGCATTTGGTTTTAATCTTTGATGAGGACTAAAACATATTTAAGCTAAAAAATATATATAAGTTCTTCAATAAGTTAATTAAAAAATCATAAAAAAAGTTAATACAATCAAATGAGTTTTTGTTATTTTAGTTTTCAAAACATGTTTTGAAAACAAATTTAGCAAGCAAGTTTTTTTATTTTCCCATCTCAAACAATTTTCAAAACAAAATTATGAAACAGATTTTTTAAAAAAAGTTCTTCTCAAAATTAGTTTTTTAAAATTGATTTACAAAATAGTTTTCAAAAAACTAAAAAACAAAACACAATAAAACACACCCTTTGTAACCCCTTCTTTTGTTTTTCGTTTTTCTTCCTATTTTTTTGGGTGCTTGATAAATAAGGTGTTTTCAATTATCATTTTATTTTCATTTGGGTGTGTGAGAAATCAAGTAGAGTTGAGCTTGAAATGCAAAAGATGGTGTAAGTTTCAAGGTTTGGGTTTTTTCTTCCAGGTGAAATTTGTGTTTGGTAAATGTTCAGTGCTTGTTTGTGCTGTGCGTGATGTGTTTTTTGTTCTCAGATCTCGTTTTGTGCTATTGCAGGTGGACGGTGATATTGTATTATTTAATGATATAATCTTATGAAATTTATTTTTAGATTTGTTTTTGGTGATATTTGATTAATGGAATGATTATAGGTGGGCGATCTTATGAGATTTTTGTTGGATAGAAATGTTCAAATTCAAATGTGGTGGAGAGGGGATGATTGGATGAAAACTATTCCATTATAGATTGTTCAATCTTTATCATTTTTCTTTTTTTGAACTTTCTTCTGATTGGCACCCTTTTGATTTACTAATATTTCTTTTGACTTTGTTTCAGGAACCTTGGCTAATGGGATTATTAGGATTCCATGTTGTGTTGCTGCTTGTAGCTATCATCTCTAGAAAGAAGACGAACTTTCAAATGTTCTTGTTCCTTTTGACATGTATGTGGCATTCCTTAGTTATATTTATTGAATGAATTTTTGAAGCAACTATATAGGCTTAATTAGAACTGCTCTATTACTTTTGAAGCTGCTAGCTTCATTCCTGTTTGAATTTGTTGCTTTCCTTCATGATAATAAAGTTAGTGCCTTGCCTTTGTTTTTTGGCCTGGGTGAAATGCCGAGCAGAAATTATGTGAAATTGAGAGGAATGCTATCCTATATTCTGTTTGGCTTTGGGCTTCATCCATTTAAATCATTTTTCTTGTCATGCTTTTATAATTGCAAACATACCTAAAATTGTCATAGTAGAGAGTGAAAACCTTGAAACCATATATTCTTTTCCGTAGTGAAGAGCTTAGATGATTGCAAATTTCCTCCATATCATTTATGCCAAAAGTTCTTTTAAAATAAGAAGTTTGATGACAGATTATCTTAGTCATGTTTTAGGACCCTTGGTCCTAATGCTATCATAACAGGGCTTGGTTTAGATAATGGGTCAAGAGGTCCAGCTATTTGATTCTATTCTAAGGGAAGAAGGTTCTAGGGGCTTGTGGAGGAGCTGAGTTAGCAGGTTGTTAGCATGTATATAGGGAGGCAAGGTTAGTTTGATAAAGAGGAGGAGGTTCATTTTGGTTGTTGGGCCTTTTGGCTGGGCAGAGAAAGTATTGTCTCTGAGGAGCTTGTTTCCGGATCTAATAAAGCCCTCATTTCTGTTCTAATTTCTTAGTCCGTAACACAATGTGTTCAGGAATATGGTTGTGTTTGAAGTTGTTAAGGTTATATTCTTGACTCTTGAGGAGGTACATGGCAGTTGAAATTATGAATTGGTGACTTAACACACAGACTAATGCGGTCACATGCTTGATAATTCCACCACAAGTAGCAATCTTTGATTTAGTATGGAATTAAATGAACAGGTAGATATTTGAGTTTAAGTTATTAATTGAGATAAGGGCAAAATCGGGTGTGTGTAGCCATTCTCTGGAGTTGTAATTAATTGCACAAGTGATATATATATATATATATATATATATGAGGTAAAAACTTAAGGACAAGAAGTTATATGCAAAATGTTGAAGATTCTTGGAAGATTACATGTGGGAATCAATACTGTGAATCTGTTATGTATCAGATACATGATACATGGGTCTTCTATATATTATTGAACTGACCTGGCATCTTTGAGGTGCTTTGAGAGAGTGAAGACCGAGGACTGTATTTGTGTTCATAAGAGTTGTTCATGTAATTTTACTAGACTGATATTGTGTTAGCAAGTTTCTTGCTTTCTCTAGTGTAACAGTGGCAAATATGGATATGGGATTCTCTGCCTGAGTTGTATGTAAGCTGAATTCATCTTTCTTAAAACAGAAAAGTTGCATTACACTTAAAGTTCAGTCAGTAGAGACTAGAGAATTTTGTCCTACTTTGATGTTAGTAATACTTTTATTTATATAAATTTTCTGCAAAAATCTGTTGCCTTATGCTTATCATAAAAATCAAGCTATAAACGGAAGGGCAATAATTGTAACATAGGTTTTATGTGAGGCTGAAAATTTCTGTCATATTGGGAACTGAGACGCAAGTAGTAGTTTAATTTCTTTTTTCAGGTACATTTAGTTAAATTCTTAATGGGCTGGATTTGTGTATAATCATTAGAAATTCAAATCTTAAGCATAGGATGATGATGCAGGACAAAGGTTGTTAAATATAATATATATTGGGTTGTTGTTTAGGCTGTCATACATTTTACTACTGTTTATGATATTATTGTGCAGTAGGATGAATATTACTCATCTACAATGGCCTAAACAGTAATCCATTATTTAATTATGGATCATGACTGACCCTCTGTGTCCTGAATTAGATGAGTACTTAATAAATAAACTATAAATAAATAGAAATTATAGAATGAAAATTTAGGTTTTGGAATTTGTCAAAGACAAACTATCCTGGAAGTTTAAGTTGATAGGTATGCCTAGGAATGGTTTTACATCTAACAGGCCCTCTTTACTCTTAAGCAAGAGCCCTTTGGTTATGAAGTGCAGATGATACACATGTGCATGTGCATGTGCACTTTACCATCTCAAAGGCCAATTGTTAAAGTTTAAAATGTTTGTTGCAGGTAGAGACCCAGTGATGGTTATATTTATCTGTGACTAGTAGTCATTAAATTTCGTTGATAACAAGTGCACTTTTCTGTGACTAGTTGTTTTTCATTTTAACATCATCAATCTTCTGCTTTATCAAAGTTATGTGACTTCTAATTTGTGTTGTTTGAACTGTTTATAATCCTTGCCACGTACTTGTTTTAACTTTTATTAATATTTTCCATCTTCTTGTATGCTTGCAGAATTTTTAAAGTTCTCACAATAGAACATTATGATGTCATTTGCATTGTTTGTAGTCAATCTCCCTAGTGGGAAAAGGCCTGCTTCTTGTTTTAACTCTTTATTAAACAATTCTTGAAGCTTGTCTTACCTACATATTGTTTTGATGCAGTGGCTGGTGTATATCTTGCTGAGGCTCTGAACAGATTTTTGGGGAAAAACTGGAAAAGCTTCTCTGGTCAGAACTATTTTGATCCGAGTGGACTATTTATGTCTGTTCTTTGGTCTGGACCTCTTCTTGTCATTTCTATGATAATCTTGGTTAGTATTTTCTTTCATTTAACCTTTTCAGTGCCAGTATGTTTTTGATATCGAATATTGACTTGAAGTATCTTTCTCTATGTGCAGATCAATACACTCTTCTCCTTATGTTACTTGATTGTTAGGTGGAAAAGAGCTGAACTGAGACATCGTGCAAGGGCTGCTCGTAATAAGCAGGACTAGTTGTTTTGTAGTGGGATTTTGAAGGATTAAACTCTGAAGGAGTTCATGTTAATGGCAATGTAATCATATGGTTTTACAAATGAATTTTGTTTTTCTTTCTTTTCTTTTTTTTTTCAAATTTTCTTATTCAGTACTTATTATTTCCAGTTATGTTTGTGTACACTGTTAACGGGATTTGTTTTCCCCTTGTAGCTCCTTTTATTAAAGGAGCTGAGAATTTAACGAAGTGCTAATTAGATTGTATGGTTGATCATTGACAAAATGTGCCTATATTGACGTGTTAAGTTGAACCCCGTGAATCTTCAAATTATGGGACTGAGATTTTCAGGCTAGGGGGGCTCTGCTATTCCCACTCCACTGTTCATTATTGTAATCCTAAATTTTGTTTGTAATTTTTTATTCCAAAAACACTCTCCAATGAAAATGCGTTTTCGTTATGTATTATCCAGAACGAAAACGTGTTCCAGTTATTATGTATCTCAAATACATAATGGAAACGCGTTTTCATTATGTATTTAGAAATTAATAATTGTTATTTATTAAAAAAAATTTATAAGGTATAGCTTTTAATGATTCACTAATGCGTGAGCAGGATATGCGTTTGAATCGGTGCGATTTGGACTCTTGATTTATTTTGTGCAATCTTGACTTTTTTTTTTACGCACAAGACATTGCTTTTAATAATTCTCTCATGGCATGCGTTTGAATCGGTATGATCCAAACCATTGATTTAGTCGGTGCAATTTAGACCGTTTCTTTTTCTAACGCATAGGACATTGCATTTAATGATTCTCTAATGAATGAACAGGGCATGCGTTTGAATAGGTGCGATCTAAACCCTCGACTCAGTTGGTGTAATCTGGATCGTTTCTTTTTTTGATATACAGGACAAAGGCTTTAATAAATCTCTGACGTGTGAATAGTATTTGCACTAGTATAAAAAAGATGTGTACTTTAAAGCAGTTATCATTCCCTTTGTTGACATTCATCTTTAGGCTTAAATATATTTTTAGTCCTTTATCTTTTTATTGAAATTCTTTTTATTCCTTTCTCTTTTAAAAGATTTATTTTGGTCCTTTAACTCAAATTTAAGTCAATGTTGTCCTTTTGTTAACAATGGTCGTTTTTTATTTTGAGACACAATTTTGAACCCTTTTTTGGTTGATTCAAGACCTGAAACTTGTTCCATTAGATTCATCTACATGAAAAATATAGGACCCAACTAATGTTTAAACCAAAAAGGGCCATAAACATGGTGAAAACTCGTGAAAAGTGAGTCTCATGAGTAACTAAAACTAAAAAATCTAATACCAGATTCTTTTTCAGTTGCTCATGGGACTTACTTTTCATGCATTTTTCACCATGTTTATGACCTTTTTTGGTTTGAACATTATTTGGATCCTATAATTTTCATGTAGGTGAATCTAATAGAGCAAGCTTCATGTCTTGAATTGATCAAAAAAGGGTTCAAAATTGTGTCCCAAAATCCAAAACGATCACTATTAACGAAAAGACAACATTGATTCAAATTTAAGAGTTAAAGGACCAAAATGAATATTTTAAAAGATAAAGGACCAAAATAAATTTTAATAAAAAGATAAAGGACCAAAAGTATATTTAAGCCTTCATTTTTATTTCATATTGTTTTTTCTCCTTAGAAGATAGACAAATTCCTTGCTGTGGTATATTATGATGATCACATGACAACAACATTTGAAAGGTCTTGTTTCAATGTCCTCATGATCTTGCTTTTCTTAGGGTCACCGAAAACATGACGGTTGTTGTTCTAAAGAAAAAAAAATTCACAATGCAATCGAAAGTAGCAAAAAAATACTCAATATTCATTACCGTCAACCTATATCTTTAGGGAATGACTATGTTCATTACGGGTCTATGGAGATTAAACATGACAAGGATGTGGCAAGGATATTGTCTATCTTTGCCTAATTTCCTAAACTTGTGCCGATTGAGTTATATGCTACGTTAGGCAAATCTCCCAAAGAGATCCTGGCCCGTCTGCGTTTGATCACAAACCGCCAAAGAGATCATCACGTGCTTGCGTGAACCTAAGGCGTCAACTAGCTCCAACGACTAAGCAAACGTTAGTCTGAGTGAATCATGATGATGCACTTTGTTTACTGTTATTTGTATTTGTATTGAATCTATGTAGAAATGCTTTTATTTTATCAAATAATATTATTTACGTTGCATTGTTCATTTTTATTTGTATTGCATGCAATAATTGTAACAACGTAATAGTGATACCAACAACGCAATAAGTGTAACATATAAAATCATGAACTTCTACAAAATCTAAAAATTTATACAATAAGATCTGTACATACAATATAAAATTCTAAAAAAATATATCAAACAATAATAAACAAAAATAAAAAGTCAATCCTCAAAAGTGGTCGTCCTCCTCTGCCTCCTCCTTTGATAGGGGCACCCAGATGCCATGCCTAACTATGCAATGGCCAATGCCTCTAGGAGCATCCTATCACCATTCGTGCCCTCAAGCACCACCCTTAGCCACAACATGTGCTCCATAATGCCAGTAACTGTCTCCCATTGTGCCTATAAAATAGGAAATGCAAACTTTTACTAAAAAATGTGCCATTGTCATTGAAAAAACACAATATAAAGATATAGATACTTACCTCGCATGATTAGGATTCGCTAAACAAAGACTCTGTCACAGGATGCACAGGCTGTTGCAGCATAAGAACTCATGGAGGGCCTCGCGAAGGATTAGCCTCCACTGAAGGAATCAGAAAAGGGTGAGAAATATGGCAAAACCACTCCAAGTAGCCATCAATAGATATCTATGGAGCCTTGTGCGGCACAGCAACTCCTCTGTCCACCGCATGCACTTGCCAATCCTCCTAATCATCAAATTGGTTGGTCAATGCCGGGTACTGAATAGGTGGGCGACAGATCTATTGGATGTACCCAAATTGCCTGAACACCCTCTCTAATAGATGGGCGCACATGTAGGTACCCTATCTGATGAAGCCAGAGTAGAATGATATCACCTTTAAAGGTCGAACGACCCAGTGTGTCATATGGCACGCATATGAAGTCGTCCAACTGTAGTTGGTCCAGTGCCTACCTAGTCTCCAGCACAAAGCTCGTGCCCCTCGTCGGCTTCCACCGATAGAGATAAGGAAGCTGCTCTAAATAACCTTTGGTCGGCTCCCACTCTCGGGTGGGAAAGTGCTCATAGATCCACGCCTATAATTGCCAATTAATATATTAAATTACATAAACAAAATAAATCCTAAACACATATCTACAAAAAATAAAAAATCATATTATAACTAGGCTCCTGTATCCTCCAAATTGCACTATAGACTAAAGGTTGGCAACGTTGAGTTGATCGTACAGGAACGTTAATGCAGCGGAACCCTAAGAGTATCTATCGCAGGCCTGGAGGTCATGGAAAAGGTCCAAGTAGTAAACCTGCACATGTGTCGAGCTCTTGTCAACAAATATCGTGAAGCCGACAAGATGTAACAAATAGGCTCGCACAACAAATGTGGTTTGCCTAATTGCCTAGCGTGGGACATATGTCTCCCTCAGCCATGATAAGGTCACGCAAGCTCCTCTCACGATTGCAACGAATGCCTCGGCAAAGGTCACGCCTAGCTCGCTCATCAGCAAGCCCTTAGCGTCCTCATGCGTATAATACGCATGCCTGCAAACCTTGCTTGTAGGTAAGTGCAAGATAGATGACATATCATCTAGAGTGATGGTCATTTCCCCTATTGGCAGGTGGAAGGAGCTAGTGTCATTGTGCCACCATTCAACAAAGGCACATATAAGACTCTTGTTAGTCGCAATATACCATGCCTATATAAGTAGGGCAAGCCCTGAATCTCGCACGATTTCAACGAGTTGTGGGTGTGGGGGCATCGACAACATCTTGCCCCTATGGCTAATCAGCCTCAACTCATCACGGGGCTATCCCAGCCATATATGTCCAGCAACATGGTCCTTATAGAACTTGAGTAAGGGCAAGTCTGTAGGACCTCTTAAAAATGGAGATCCAATAATACGCTTGGCCAGCTAAATCGAAGGCACCTTTGCCTCTACTTCTACCTCTACCTCTGCCTCTGTTACCTCAATTTCTACCCCGGGTATAACTACTGCTGCTGCCTAGATGCTTCAACCTGTTTAGCCCAACGTGCTGATGCAGGCAGCCATGGGCGCCTAGAAGTGTTTAACTCATCATCCGACGGAGGACCTCATCTAGAATGATGGGTACCAAACCTCATGCATGGCTTAATGAATTTGAAATAGTAACAATAATTTAACAATTAAAAAATAATTAACAATCAAATATAATCAATATTATTATAGAATTATTCTAAAAAAATTACTTAAAATTAATTAATTTTTAAAAGACAAATAATAAATTACATATTACATAAATACTTTAAAAGACAAAAAATAATTAAAAAAATCATTTAAATCAAATAAATAATTAAAGGATAAAAAAAAGTAAAAAAAAAAAAGAAATCACTCATTGGGGGGTGAAGTTTCGACGAGAGTGTGGCCACCTGAAGGGAATGCAAGTGCAGCGCTCTAGTGAGATGTTCTTTTGGCAACAGAGGTCTAGCGGTCCAGTAGAGATGTGCAACAAAGGGAGTGAGAGAAAGAGAGAGTGAAAAGGTGGGTAGGAAGGGAAGGGGAAGGGTGACAAGAATTTTAAAAATAAGGGGGTGGGATGGGAGGGGAAAGGACAAGGGTAGTTAGGTCTTTTTATTTATTTTTGAAAAAGAAGAGGGTAAAAATAGTGGAAAGGGGCATAGGAATACCAACATCCTCAAGCTTAAATTACAGTGAATCGATAGTGTTATTATCTCAAGAGTCCCATTGTAGACTTTCACAAATTTAGGACAAAGAAAACACTTTTAAGGATGCAGCCCAACCTCTTCCTTTTCTTTGGCTAGATGTACAAGACAAACTAAGTGTAATTTGACTAACTTTGACACCTAGTGTCAACGAATCCTGACCCATATATATATATATATATATATATATATATATATATATATATATATATATATATATATATATATAATTTATTATCAGCTTTTTTTTTAATTTTTCTTTCTTCACTATAAATTTAAGTTCGCCTAGTAAGTGACAAATAGGTTAAGGCTATAATGGTAAAGGTAAGTCCAACCATATAATCTTGAGAGGCATATGGTAAAGAGTTTTATTAAGGAATAAGTTGATAAGAAAATAGTTCTTTTATTTGAATGGCAAGTAGCAACTAACAGAATTATTTAGATGGCACTTAGTAAATAATAAGGTTTAGATGGATTATACTAAATGTCAAGGAAGCCCAAGGGAGTACAATGTATTATTTGCGTGCACTATTGTAGAAAACACTTTTCAAATCGATTAAAAAAGGCTTTTTAAATCGGTTTTAGAACCGATTTAGATATAGATGATATAGAAAGTATTATCATTTTAAATCGTAAGTTGAACTGATTTAAAAACTACTTTTTAACTCAGTTCAGTGGGAAACCAATTTAACACTTTTTAAATTAACATAAAAATTAAAAACCATGTCCATACACTTGCTCCAAGGGCAAAATCACATTATTATCTCAAAAAAATCACAATAGATACAATCCAAAACAAACCATAATGAACCAAATCAAAAATCACTAACCCACGAATGTGCTTCGAGCTGCTCACAGAGTACACGACGTTAGCTTCCCCTTCCACGAGTGCGTGAGCTCCAACAACAGTAATGACAGCCTTCTTATGCGAGCTTGGAGAGAGTTTGAGAGTTACAAACAAGACAAGAGATATGGATGAGGAAGGACAAGCTTCGAACAACCAATAATGAACCAAATCAAAAATCACCAACCCACGAGTGTGCTTCAAACTACTCACAGAGTACATGAAGTTAGCTTATGCTTCCACATGTGCGTGAGCTCTAACAATGGCAATGGCAGCCTTCTTGCACGAGTTACGAGCTTGGAGAGAGTTTGAGAGTTACAAACAAGGCAAAGGATATGGATGAGGAAGGACGAGCTTCGAACAGTGGAGGTTTTTTGCGTGAGGAGCTTCGAATAGGGTAAAAAATAGCGGAGGTGCTTCAAAAATAGGGTAGAAAATAGTAGAGGTGTTCGAAAATGGCCAAGGGATATGGGTGAGGAAGGAGGATTTCAAGTAAAAGATGTTTGGAAAGGAAGAAATGAAGGCATGCATGCGCGTAAAATGTATAAGAAGCCACTTTTTAAATTGATTCAGCTAGAACCGATTTAAAAAGTAGCCTGTATTGTTTATGTTAAATTCAAAATATTGATTTTAAACTGGTTGAACTTGAACCAAGTTAACAAAGTTTGATCAAATTTCAAAAATGTCACCGCATTCTTATTCTAAACCGATTCATTTTGAACCAAGTTAAATTCATGCTTTAAAAAATGCTTTCTGCAGTAATGGTGCATTATTCAGTTGCAAGGTGCCACTTTCCTTTCCTAGGCAATTTCTTATGTTAATAAATAATATTTTGCTTGAGAGTTGGAATTTGGAAAAGAATTTTATAGATACTGTAACACCTGTGTTTTCCCTACGGCATGATTTTGCCTTGGAATTTCAATCAGAATTGTAGGAATTGAGAGAAATGTTGTTGGAGCCCTTGTATTTGGTTTTGGGTGAGTGAATAGTGATATTGGACCAATTTTGGACTTTAGAAGGTTGGAGAGTGATAGTGGGACTTAGTGAGCGCCAGGTCCCTCATAAGGCCCATGAGCCCTTTTAAGACTCAAACACTCCTCCCTCCCTCATTTGTCACAATACTCTCTAATCCTTTCCTCAAAGTTCTCCAAGCACTGAGCAAGACTTCCAAGATAAATCCTGTTTTTTGGGTGGTGTGAGAGTGAGTGGTGAAGTTGTTGTCGAGTTTCCTCCACAAGGATTGGCTTAAAAGTTTTCCTCTCCTCATTCTCCTCTTCCACAAATTCAGATTTCAGAAGCTCCAAGAGGTAAGGGAAGCTTATACTTATTGAATTCTTGATGTATGAACGTGGTTATGTGTGATTATTACCTTGGTTTGTGCTAAGAAACAAAATTGAATGAGTTTTGTGGGATTTTTGTTGAAAATGGGTTTGTTGATGAATGTGACGATTTGTTGTTAAAATGTTGTAATGGTTGTGAATCCTGTTGAATATGATGCTGTGAAATGTTGGACGATGCTATTTGACCTCTATAGGATTAATTTAGAGTTTGGATAGGAGTAAAGTTTGGATTTTCGGTTTTTTGACAAAAGTCTCTAGTTCTATTACCTCGTAGTCGTTGAGTGACGAGGGCTTTCACTGAGCGGGAATGTCCCTGGGAATAAAGTGAGGTTTTCAAGATGAACTTCGCTAAGTGACTATTCTTAAGTTGTTGTTGTGATTAAGGAAAAGAAGAAATTCGCTGACTGATGTTCAGTTCGCTAAGCGAGCATTCATGGAAATTTGGAAATTTTCCAGAAGGTAGTTCGCTTAGCGAGTATAGGCATTCCAAAATGCCTAGGAGTGGTTCGCTAGGCAAAGACTAGACTCACTAAGCGATTCCATGTCCTGGAGAGTTGGTGCTCTCTATGGCAAGCCTTCTGCTGAGCGAGTAATGTGTTTGTTAGGCGAGAGGCATGTTTTAAAATTTTGGTTACCCTCTGGAGTGATGGGTCACTGAGCGAGAGAGGAACTCGTTGAGCGAAGTGTGATTGAGATGTCCTAGAACGAATTTGCCGAGCGATCCTGGTTATTACTGAGCGAGAGACTCTAAAGACAAAAGGATGCTCTCTAGAGTGGGTATCCACTTAGCGAGACTTATGGTCGTTGAGCGAGGACCTTCATGAGGGAAAGTGGGCCCTCTGTAAGGGAGACTTTTGTTGAACGAACATATGGATCGCTGAGTGAGTTAGGTAGTCAGTTGTTGTCTCAGTTAAAGATCTATCTATGTTAAAAGAGGTTGAGGAGGACTCTTAGTATGAATCTGTTGTAAACTGTTGAGTATGTGGTTGAAGTGAAAAGTTGCTTGGATAAGACATCTATTTGTTGTAAGTGAAATTATTTTGAGATTTCAATGGGATATAGGTTGCTTGGACGGGGGCCTTAACTATTGGCCATGCATGGTGCTAAATTAAGTCTGCATAGTGTTGTTAAGTTGGTGTTGGCCATGTGTGGTGCTGAATTGAGTCCACATGGTGTTACTAATGAATATTTGCTTGATAATTGAATTTGATTGTCAATGTTAGTATGTTAGTTGTTATTGTTGCATGATTGATGTTATAGAGTTGATGACGAAAAGCTGATAAAAACTTAGATTTGAACTATGGGTTGTGGTTGTTGTGATTGACATGCATACATGCATGAGTCTGTAGCTTTAGTTGCGTTGTACCTAAGAGGACACACGTAAGTATGTTGGCTAGTCCAGGTGGGGCCTCGTACCTAGTGTGGAAAAGGTTAGTGGAGGATGGATTTCCTTGGGGATAGACGAATGAGCAAACCCTGCATGTAGACTAGGATTACTACAGATCCTGTGTCACGGTAAGGCCAACACCCACGTTTATCTATCCTAATGAGTCGCTACCCACGTTTATCTATCCTAATGAGTCGCTATATCATTTTCGCATATTAGTGTCAGATATTCCCCAAATGGTTTTTGGCACGTGCCGCCTTGGCCCATGATGGGTGTTGTTGTTTCCCATGATTAAGGAATAATCTGCTTGGTCCCTCAGAAGTTGAGTCACCATGGAGCAGTTGTTGTATACATCACATATCATGTATTAATTGGTATTGTCGAGATGTTGTTGGCCATGCGTGGTGCCGAATTAAGCCCACATGATATGGTTGAAAATTTGTTGTTAATAATTGCATGAGACTCTAAGGCAGGCTATAATTGAGATGGTAGGTACAAAGTTGTCGTATCTCAAACCTCAAGGGTATCTGAATGCAAGCATTTTCAATGTGTTCTTGGTCATTGTCCATGTGTGGCGTCAAATTGAGTTATATGGTGTTGTTAAAGTAGTTATTAATGTTATGAATGTTGGCTACTAGTCACTATAGTATAAGTGGTGATATGCTAGGTGAAATTCTCCTTGATGAATGTAGCTTAATGTTTACATTATGTTATCTTTCTTTTTATATGTAGACATGGATTATTTATTAATCATACTGTTGTTGTTTATAAAATAAGTTGTTTCACATAAGCTTACCCTTGTCTTGTTGTTGGTGGTGTTGTTGTTATGTTGTTTGACTGTGATGATCATGTCGATGGCGTGGGAGCAAAGGCATGAAGCTTTGTGTGCTCAGTAGTTCGTGGATGATGGTGGAGTTGCTTGCTTGAAGACGATGAGTTGTGACGAACTTTGTTTTGACATTTGTTTCTTTGATTCGTGATTGGTGCCTTTCAGTTAGGTTGTATAGGGTGGCCAGCTATAGAGAATGCATTTTGTATTTCTCTTTCTAGGATGATGTAAAGAATGTATATGTTGAAATTAATAATTTGGTTCACACGCATCTTTATTCTTTTGTAGTATGATGTTAAGACAGTTTGATTTGTACTAGTTGAATGGTCTGGTTAGTTAGCTTCTTGAAAAAAAAAAAAAAGGAAAAAAGAAAAGAAGGGGCACAAACAATCTTACAATTTCAAAATAAACTTTACTTATAAGATTTTCCTAAAATGAGTAGTGTGATGGAAGTAGCAGCAATGGATTGTTACAGATACTAAAATTTGTACATTTCTTATTAACATACCAGGTATTTCAGGTGCTTGTTTAACACACCTTGTTTGTTGTAGTAACAAAAATCGAAGCAAAAACTGACTCTAATAACAAAAAAAGTTTGTTGTAGCAATTGAAAATGAATACCAGTGGCCTAATTTTTAATTTTTATGTTGCTTCTATTGAAAATGAATATTTAATGGGTTTTATTATTATTTTGTAACAGTGACCTAATTTTTATGTTGGTCTGTTATAAGGACATATGTTATTCAGTTATGAATTTAAGGTTATCTTTAAATGATTTAAGGTTATATTTGGATAAATTAAGAATGAATTTTTAATTCAGTTATAGAAAATTTTTTAATTAATATTTTTATTAATTTATTAATTTTATACATAAGTAAAGTGCAGGTAGCAGATACGGGCATGCATATATAGGTACCCAACAAGGCTGAGGACGAGAATTAATGTTACTACTTGCTCGGGTAAGAAGGCGGGTATGGGTATTTTTTTCAAACATGGGTATGAAGACGAGTACTATAGTGCCCAACCCAGACCCTACCCATTGCCATCCCTAATCAATATCATATGAAACGTGATTTCATATTAGATTTGTGTCAAAAACTTTTGTAACATATTGTTAAATTATGAATAAATAATATAATAAATATACACTAATAGTATAATATTCCTTTACCTAGACACTTAATTATAAATTATCGTATATGATAAGCTTTTTAATTTTTATAACAATTACTTTTGAAATATTATAAAAAATAATTTTTAATCAATTGATTAGATTAAAACACGTATATTATTCCTTGCCTATTAAACTCTTAAATTATTTCTTTATTTGATATTTTAACATCACCAAAATCATTTTAAAAAAAGATAAAACTTACATACATTTCTATAAATGCTATTTTTACTATTCTCTAATTAGAATTGGAGTTCCACCTCGACAATCTGCAAAATAAAGATTTGCATCAAAGATTATGTAGATTAGCGAGGTAAACTTTATTTTTTATTGAAGAATAGTAAAAACAGTACCTATAGAACTATATATAACTTTTGTTCTGAAAACGTTACTGTCACTGGGGTATCTCACGTGGCAGCCACTTCAAAGACAATTGACAGGCCTGGTGGACACGTGTGCAACACGTTATTACTACTAGCGTTTTCTCTTTTTTTAAAACTAAAAAAAGGTGACACGTGTGGAATATGCTAGTACTACTAGTGGTTTCGCTTTTTAATTTATTTTTAAAAGAAACGGAGATGAACACAAGTTAATTTGTATTATTTTTTTGAAAATTTGGAAAACGCTATTATTTTTTAAAACTCTAGTTTTTAAATTGTTATTTTTTTAAAATTTATAAAATGCTAGTAGTACTAGTGTTTTCACTTTTTATATTAATTTTAAAAAATAAAAATGCTATTTTTTAAATTTTTATTAATTTTTTAAAAATTTGGTAAATGCTAGTAGTATTAGTGTTTTTACTTTTTAAATTTTTATTTATTTTTTTCAAAACAAAAAAATACAGGCATTTATTTTTTAAAATTAGGAAAAACACTATTAATACTTTAGTTATTGCTTTTTATATTTATTTTTTAAAAAAATAAAAAAGCGTGTATTTAATTTTTTATTTATTTTATTTTAAATTAAGAAAACGCTAATAATAGCGTTTTTGGTTATTTAAAAAAAACTACAAATGCAAGTTTTTAATAATTTTAATTATAATTAAACTTTGAATCATCGGTTGCCATGTTAATTTGCAGAGTTAGCTTTTTGTAGGAATATATGGCCTTTTCGTTGTTAATTTAATAAAGGCCATATATGGCCTTCACATGAAAAATAGTAGTCAATGATGGGATTATATTAAAGGCATATATGGACTTCACGTGAAGCATGCAGGCAGTCTGCAACAATGGGACGCAAGAGAGAAAAGGGAAAACGCTATTGCTAATAGCGTTTTCCAGTGTGCTAGTGACTCGACGGACCACTCCTCGGATAGGATGCTTCACTGGAAAAATAGATTCCAGTCAGTCTTATGGAAGACAGTAGTCTGACTATAGTTTTGTAGCTATTAAAAAATATTTTTTACCCCCCCGTTATACACATACACATATGGTCCCCATTCACGTTTTCACACTGCGGTGCAATTTTGTTGGCTTGAGGCTAAAGCAATAATGTAGTGTAAGGATTTGGGATGGCAAAAAAATCCGCGAATAAAATCCGCCACTGGTAGAAAATGGGTATCCGCAAATACTCTAAAATGGTATATCTGCTACCTGTTTATTAACGAGGCAGGTACGAGTATCATGGTACCCATACTCGCAAATATCTGCTACCCGCAATTATATATTTACTTAAATACCCTTATATATTAATATAGATAAAATTACATAAATTTATTCAAAAATTTTAAAACGATTGTTCATTACGAGAGAAATCTTATACAATTATATTACAAGAGAAAAGGAACATAAATTTGTGAGCATTTAAACTATATATTTTTTTTAGAAAAATTGTTAGAATAATTAAAATTTATGTTCAAAGTGGTTATTTTAAACAATAACTCCTTAATTTATAAATTCAAAGTGATATTTGTAACACTTTATAATTGTCCACAACACACAAAATAAATTTGTTATTTTTTTATTTTTTTATTTTTAAGAAATATCCGCAGATATCCAAGGATACCCGCGGATTAGCGGATACCCGCGCGAGTAACGGGGCGGGCACAAGTACAGATTTTATCTGACGGGCTGGTAGCTATTACCTATGCCTGCCCCGCCCTGTTGACATCCCTAGCAAGGATTATAATCTATTAGTCTTTTTTTTTTTTACTTGTTATATATATACACTTTTTCTTCTAGTCCCACTCACAATTTTTATATTGCAGTTTTGTAACATTGTGGTGCTTGAGTTGAAGCAATAACGTAGTGTAAGGATCATAATCTATTAGTCTTTTTTTTTTTTACTCCTTATATATGTATATATATACATTTTTTCTTTTGGTCCCCACTCATGGTGTTTATACTACAGTTTTGCAACATTGTGGGTCTTGAGCTGAAACAATAACGTAGTGTAAGAATCATAATCTATTAGTCTTTTTTTTCTTAACTCTTTATATGTACACACTTTTGGTCCCGACTCACAATGTTTATACTGCAGTTTTGCAATATTGTGGGGCTTGAGCTGAAGTAATTACGTACTATAAGGATCATAAATTGTTAGTCTTTTTATTTTAATCAATTGTTATTTATTAAATTTAATTATTATTTAAGTTGTACGAAATTGTTATTTATTTAGACTGCAAAATTATTTTTTCTTATACAAATTTTTTTATTAATGTAAAAGATATATATATATATATAAACAAGCAATTAAATAAAAAAATTAAATGTAAAGTGTAAATAGTCTATGAATAGACCCTATAACATGACTAACAATTTATTTTTTTCCGATGAGTAATAGTTATTAATAACATAATAGTCTAATGACATTAAATAATGAGTAGGACAATCTTTTATATTTGTCATTGATAATTAATAATGCAAATAATAATGAAAAGAGGCTGTTATTGATGCACTTATTGTTGTCCAATAGTCTATAAATTATTCAATATTTATTAATTTAATTAAAATTAAATTATGAATCAATTAAAATTTATTATTAATATGTATTTAAAAATAATTAGTGAAAAAATTAACAAACTTAACATACATTTTTATTAAATATATATTTTTAAAATATGAAGATTTTGTATAGATTTTAGAAATAGAAGGGAGTTTATTTAAGAAATGCAAAATAAAAAAATAAATTGTTATGATTTACTCTATTTATATTATATTAAAATTAAAAATAATTGTAATCACATTTTAAATTTGACGTAAGAATTATGTTATTATATTAAATATTTTTAATTATTTAAAAATATTAATATTAGTTAAATTTAATTAATTATTAACTGTAAATATTTGTAATAGATCAAACATAGTGACAATAACGTAATCTTCTCGGGATAATAGTCTTCTTATATTATATTCTTTTTTGATATTTTAATTTATCTGAAAATATTTATTATTGTATGAAATTAAAAATATTGTCTTTTTCCTAATACTATTGTCATTTATTGATATTTCACTTACATAATAAAATTAATTCATAACTACATTCCATTTAAAAAAAAAATATCAAAAATATTAGTAACAATAAATAATATTTGTATTCACAGAGTTTATTTTTGTAAATATTTTTGTATTATTGATTAATTAGGTATATATTATTTTAAATATTATTTTTAATTTATTTATTAAAACGTTAATAATCTTATTATACCTTTGTCTTGTATATTACTTTGATGACATGTAACACATTGTATGGCATATAATTTGTAAAAGCTTTTTTACTAGAATTACCATTGTAGTTAATTTAATTAAAATATTATATTTATTTCGATTTCATTATTTCGTTATTTATTTTTGTTTGGTAATTATTATTTTATTTATTTATTTATTTATCCATTTATATATTTGTATACCAATTTTTTATGGTTATTTATGTAGTGTCAATTGGATATTATTATAAATGCATCTTCATCATCTTTCGTTTCAAGTGGCATACATTCTAGACTAGCAAAACCCAATTTGTTGTGGATGTAGAAGATGCATGTGTTTCAACATATTTGGAATGGTGAGGTAGATCGTAAGCTGGTGGTTAGACGAGCATGTCCAATTCATAATGGTATTGAGGGAGTTCCGCAACAAATTGTACCATACCTAGAAGAAACAGGTTTTGAAAGGGTTGCCAAAATGAGCTTTATAAAGATCAATGCTGGATTGATTAGTGCTTTGGTTGAGAGATGGAGACCCGAGACTCATACATTTCACATGCGGTATGGAGAGTGCACAATCACTCTTCAAGATGTTGCTGTATTATTGGGTTTACCTGTGGATGGTGCAGCGCTTATGGGGTTGACAACATGTGATTGGGGTGCTTTATGTGAAGAATTTCTTGGTATTGGACCTACACAATTGAATGGGAGTGTCGTTAAATTGAGTTGGTTAGCAACAAATTTTAACAATGCTCAAGACCATAAACATGATGAAGAGCAATTGATATGGTATGCTAGGGCATGGATGTTGAGATTTATTGGTGGTGTCTTAGCAATAAAGTGTCCCTAAGGTATTTGCAATTTCTAAGGGATTTTAGAGTGACAAGGAGGTATGCATAGGGTGCTGCTATCCTTGGTTTTCTATATCACCAGTTATGTTATCATACCAGCTACGACTGTAAGTCAATTGGGGGTATGTGTATACTATTACAGTTATGGGCACGGGAGAGATTCAAAACTATTGCTCCCGCTTGGACACCACCACTACAAGACAATTCACCAATTGGAATGCGGTAACACATTCATTATAAAAGTTTATAATCAATTTGACACATTAAATTATGTTGTTAATCATCACGTCATTTACAGTTGGCTCCGACGTGGGCATGGAAACATAGGACGTGATGATTTGTCTTATCATCGTACCAAGTTTGACCAAATAAAATGGTATTATGTAAGTCTAATACAAATTTTGGCCCAAAAGTAAAGTTGATGAATGTTATATAATGATATTTACAATTTATGTATACAAATTGCATGGGAACCTTATACGGATACAGTGGTACAAGACTTGCCACCGATATACATCGAAGGGAGGGGTGTGTGGACATGTGTAGTGCTATTAATATGTTTCAATGTTTGTGAATGGCATCAACCTGATAGGTTATGTGACAATTTGGCTTTCAACAGCCTATTCCACAACCTCTCTTTCAGCCACCTCAATTACATGGGTTCACATTACGAGGAAAAAAGTGAAAATTGGACTCTGATATTACAGCCAGTTCTACAATTATGGGAAAATAGAGAAAACCTTCAATTTCAGCCGATTGCACCACAAGTTGGACTTCTAAGTCTGAACTTTGAGTATATAAGATGGTATAAGCTGTTCATAGATCCGAAAAATACAACCTATGCAACTCTAGTAAGGAATTTTATTTCATTAAAGGATTAATTCAATGTGTATTGTATGTTGTTCCTGACAACGATTTATTTATTATAGAGTGAAGTGGGAGAGACGTTGTCTTTCATGGTATTTGAAGAAGGTAGAAATACATTTACATTTGACAAGATCAAAGAACACGTGGATAAAATCCTAACAATTGTTGAAGAGGATGAACGTTTAATTGAGTGTGCGACTTCAACTCCACCTCCTCCACAGTAGGTTCACGTACCTCCATTTAATATCCCTGAACATCGTGTTGAGAGTTGTGGACTCGGGCGATGGAGGAGGACTGTTGAACTAGAGACATATAATATTCCTCTGATGCCTCAACTCCAAGTAGGGATGTATTACGAGCCTTCTCAGCAATCCATGTATTGGTTCCCATCACAAAACCCATATACTACAGGCACATGTTCACCCTTCCACAGTCATCTGCCATATTCATCACAACACCTACATGATGCAAGCACATCTACACTATTCCATGGTCAATAGTCACATTTCTCACGGGACCCATATGATGTAGGCACATCTACAACATATGTAATGCACCAATATTTTGGGAGTCCAGGTTTAACTCCATCACTATCACCACATATAGATCCAATATATACTAGTCCACATCTTGTGACTCCAGGTGCACCTCTTTACAGTATACCAGGTTTGCCCTATTTTAACCCAGACTATATGGCAGGGGTAGATCTCCGTGGTGATTTTTCTTCACAGGCTACAATGCGACATTGTTATCAGACGGTGCACAGTGGGTTAGAAGAAATCCCACTTGGCAACAAGAAATCGACCACGTACTTGTGTTTTAACACTTCAAAAGCGACGAGATCATGAAGATGAGAGTGATGATTAAGTTTCTTATGTTTTTTTGTTTCATGTAATATGTCATTATGTGATAACATTTGTATCTTGTGTTCACTTATTGTATTGTCGTTATTATTGCTAATGTTATCATTAACTTTATGGTTAATATTATGACATATTAAATTATATTTCGTTTTAGCAATCCATTTATCGACCCATCGACAATATTTATATTTAAAGCAAAGTTACACATCAAGAACATGTTCATTACATATCATGATATAGTTGTTGCAGACTACAAGTTTACTGCATCATTCTATTGAGAAGATCCTAAATCTAATTGTAACGGACAATTATGCGTGTTGTGACCTCTTCTACACCTACCACATATTTGTTTTGGTTGTGAATCAACCCAATCCATCTCATTTCTAATTCTTGTGGTTTAGGTTGTCCTTTACCACGCATGTTTGTTGGATCTGGAACAAGTATCTAGTTCTCATTATTAGGTAGAATCACATCCTCATTGCCAATTGGCCACTATTGCCCTGAATATGCATTCATGATATACTCGTTCATGTACACTAGATCCACATACTGGTAGTAATTTATGCTCACGACACCATATGCGACAATAACATGAGAATATGGATAATGAAATGCTGCGAACTATTCGCATTGACAATAGTGGTCGTTTAAGTTCACTATCCACGACTTACCACCTTGTTGCGTGACTGGATTAAATACTTCCTCCACCTCAAACCTTGTAGAATTGAGGTAATACTGACGAACTTGATGTGAACTTGCTTCCTCTTACTGTTTGCTCAACGCCTCTACTAACTTTTGATAATATATTTGACCACCTATCAACTCTACCTTAGCTTGAGCACCTCATTGAATGAAGTACTCAACACATCTGCCGTATGTTGATTTCACCAAGGCAATAATTGGTATGTTTTTGCAATCTTTTAGTACTTTATTAACACACTCTGATAGAATCGTAGTCATATGACCAAATCTACAACCATGCACATCATATGCCATGCTCCATTTCTCTTTTGAAATGCCACCAATCCACCTAGCAACATCTGGACTGGATTCACCAAATTTTTTCAAATTCCTGTCAAATATGTGCTTGCATGGAGTATAGCCTACATTGAACAAGAACAATAGTTATAAAGGATATGATTGATTAAGAACAACAAATATTACATTAAATGCAATAAATGGATGTCATACCTAACTTGACCAACATTTGTTTTTGTTTCCCATTTTTGAAGCGATGATTAAAATTGCTTGCGATATGTCAAATACAGTACATATGATATGCTTGCGGAGGTTGCCAACCAATTACTTCATTTTCCACGATAGACTTTATGATAGGATGTCAATCAAAAATAAGTCATATACCCTGTCTATCTGTCACATGCTCACACAAATGCAACAAGAACGATGACTAGGCGAGTAGGGTCTTACCTTCAACAACAGCAAATGTGAGCGGAAGAACATTGTTGTTTCCATCTTGTGTGGTGGCTATTAATAGTGTACCCCAATATTTTTCATATAAATGTGTGCCGTCAACTTGTATCACTTGCTTACAATAATGAAAAGTATCACAACACGGCTTGAATGTCCAAAACAGGCAATGAAATTGACGAAATTCGCGATTGACATGGTTACCAACAACAAAATCATCATGACATAGTTGGTAATAACTACTTGGCTCATAGTCTTGCATATATTTTAGCCATCTAGAAAGTGTGGCATATGACTCTTCCCAGTTACCAAAAACATTAATTATTGCCTTCTGCTTCGCCTTCCACGCCTTTTGATATGTTATTTTGAATCCTATCATTGCTGTAATTCTCTCTTGAATCAAACTTATCTTTACAGATTGTTCCTTTGACACCATTCCTAAACACAAATAACGATGATCAAAATTGTTAATCGATTTTTGGTTTTATTACAAAATTTTAACTACCAAGTCGGTAAGAAGACATACCATGTATGAATGTGGAAATTAAATTGGAATCTAACTTGTTATGGTCTTGTGACAATGACATGTTCCAAACACGTGTGTCGTCCACCCCATTGAGTCACTTTCCAAGTATCAGATTTCTTTGACAAAATTGCCCTCATGTACCATGGGCAGCCTTCCTGTGTATTTAGGTATTTCACAACGAATATATTTTTTTGGATTCAACAACATAATAACTTTGATGCATCTTCATCGCATAGTGTTTCACTACATTTTGTACCGCATGTTTGCTTTCAAACTCCAAACCCACATATAATTCTTGTCCAACAGTCCAAGAATCATGCACATCTATCCCTGCAATTTCTTCTTGATCAAGATAACTCTAATTAATGTTAGTATAATGGGATAAATTATTCCAAAACGGACGCTGACTTCCACCTGAAATAAATTAAAACAAAAAGATGATTCATGATAACATGATAAGAAATTCGCAAAATTAATACTAATAAAGACAAAATACAAATGGAGATAAAACCATGGATAATAACATAACTTCATTTGTTAGACAAACATACCATCCTCCGATGGACAGTATCGAAAATGGTTTGATCATGTGACTTGGTTCCTCATCTATGTCAAATGTCGAACCATCAACTATATCATTCTCATACGATTCTTCATTACTTTGATATGACAATGACACATAATAATCATCGTCGTCATCATCTGAATTCACAAGTCTTGGCATAACTGATGGTGCCTCTAATTCATTGCAAGACAAATCATGACCACCCGATAATCGAGAAGTAATTCTCAAATCTTCTAATGGGATCACAGAACTGCCGACAATATCTACTTCTACGTACAATTCAATTATTGGCATGTCATTTTGATTATGAAATGCTTCTATCATGCACTCTACGTCTTCATCATCACCAATTTATTTATTACCATCATTTGTTGAAACTAAAACCCTATCTGTTATACCATATATAACTTGGTTTGATTAGAGCTTCAATTTACCGTGAATCCTTCTCTTCAAATCATTCAAACTTATATCATATTTAATGTACATTGCATTCTTAGGCCTTTTAAAAGTAAAACCTTTAGGACCTTCATACTTCTTGCCATTTGCATAAACAAATGCTATAATTTGACTCATGATTCTTGATTCTTGTCAACGTACCTATACAACAAATAAATATCAAATTAAATATATAAATGCTTTTGTAATAAATAATTAGTGAAATAAAAAAATTGTAATTAAAATATTCCTATTTAATCTTATTTCTAGTAAATATTATTTACTTTGTGATTATTGAAAATATAATGAATAATTAATAAAAAAGGCATAGGAAAAACCTAAATACTTTATTATATACACAAAATAATTACAAATATAGTATATATAAAAAAATCACAAATGCAGAGAAAAATCGATAAAAGAAATGATAATATAAAACATACAAATATTTTTAAAAAGTACATAAAAAAGTGACAATTATGTAGCAAAAATAACAAAATAAAAGATATAGAACACTGGCATAAGTGATAAACAACGCTTTGATCTTCACACTACTGAAATGAGTGGAGTGGCTTTGGATAAGTGCGGAAGAGTTTTGCACCTATTTATAGGCAACTGAAAATTAATTTAACGCCTTTTGTAGTAGCATATCGCAGTAGAAAACGCTATTGGCAATAGCATATTCATTGACAGAAATCAATTGTCCAATCGTGCCAGTTGTCCGTTTCAAAAAATAATAATAATAAAAGTGAAAACGCAAGTACTATTAGCGTTTTGTGTGTTGTCACCTCAAATCAGTACAACTTTGTGTGTTTTTAAAAAAATGAAATATTAAAAATGCTAGTAGTACTAGCATTTTTAGTAAAAATAAATAAATAAATAAAATGCTAGTATTACTAGCATATTTCACACGTGATACGCTAATAATACTAGCATTTTCCAATAAATAAAAAATTAAAAAATGCTAATAATATCACGTTTTTAATTTAAAAAAATAAAAAAATCTAGTGATTTTCCAATTTTAAATAAATAAAAAACATCAGTAATATTATGTTTTTAATTAAAAAAATAAAAACGCTATTGACACTAGCGTTTTCAAGTTCATAAAAAAATTTAAAAATTAAAAACTAGCATTTTTTGTTTTAAAAAAATTTAAGTAAAAAATTAAAAACATTATAATTATTAGCCTTTTCCCAGTTTTTTAAAAAATAAATAAAATTTTAAAAAACTACGCTTTTTGTTTTAAAAAATAAATAAAAAAGTAAAAATGCTATTATTATTAGCGTTTTCTCAATTAAAAACAAAATAAAACCTGTGTATTTAGTTTTTTTAAAAAATAAATTAACCAAAAATGCTATTATCCTTAGTGTTTTCACAATTTAAAATAAAATAAATAAAAAATTAAAAACCTGCTTTTTAATTTTTTTAAAAATAAATATAAAAAGAAATAACTAAAGTATTACTAGCATTTTTCCTAATTTGAAAAAAAATTAAATATAAAAAGCAATAGCTAAAATATTACTGATGTAATTTAAAAAAGATATATCTACATTTTTTCGTTTTAAAAAAATAAAAATATAAAAAGCAAAAACCTTAATACTACAAGCATTTTCCACATTTAAAAAAAATGAATTAAAATTTAATATAAAAAGATTTCCTTTTTTAAAAAAAATATAAAAAGAGAAAAAGCTAGTACTATTAGCGTTTTCCAAATTTAAAAAAAAAACTTTAAAACTAGCGTTCTTTGTTTTTAAAAAATAAATCAATAGAAAAGGTGAAAACTACTCGCATTTTCCAAAGCTTTAAAAAATAAATAAAAATTTAAAAAACAAAAACGCTAGTACTACTAACATTTTCCAAATTTTAAAATAAATAAATAAAACTTTAGGTTCTCTGTTTTTGAATAATAAATAAATTAAAAAGGGATTTTAAAAATTAAAAATTTAAAAACTTGCTTTCTCCATTTTTAAAAAATAAATAAATTAAAAAACAAAAACGCTAGTAGTACTAGCATGTTGCACACGTATCTACCAGCACTGTCAACTGTGTGTCAGGTGACTGTCACTGGGGTATCCCATGTGATAGTCACCTGACCCTTTCTGCAGTTAAGTTAAAAAATAATGATAATATTGCTGATATGGAATCGAAAATGCCAGCATTCATCACCTCACCTCACTTTGATAATATGTTTCAAAATAATCCTTACTTTGATAAATAATTTATAAAATTGAGCTACTTTAATCAATCAGCCAAATCTCTACACTTACAAACTGTCTACATGCAAAGGATCCTGATTGAGCAAAACCGTACATTTTTAAAATAAAAAATAAATCCTCATTTAAACGAAATTAAAAACCCAGGTAGAAATAGCCGTTGCCCATCGTTGCAAAAGCGGTCCCCCTTTTCTAATAATTCAAAATCTCTCTCCCTCTCATTTCTTAGACCTCACTCACTCCTTCACTCTTCAAACCCGAATTCCCCAACAATCACGGTCCTCTTCACAAAACCAAAACCGAGAAAAAATACACCGTTCTCATCCACGATGGGTTCAGAGAAACAAGCCAAGGCGGAAGAAGACGAGGGCGAAATCCCGGTGCTAACGGTGCTCAAGAACAACACAATCCTCAAAAACATCTTCATCGTAAACAAGCCCACGGAGGAAAAAGAAAAACACTCACGTGGCGATCACGTGGACGTGCTCCTCGTGGGTCGCCACCCCGATTGCGACCTCATGCTCACGCACCCCAGCATCAGCCGCTTCCACCTTCAGATCCGCTCCAAGCCCTCTTCCAGAACCTTCTCCGTCATCGATTTATCTTCCGGTATTCAATCTTTTTGTTTTTTTTCTTTTCTTGTTAATTGCCAATGCTTCGATGCTTTTGAGGGTTTCTTGAACGTTGATGACGTGGCAGTGCACGGGACATGGGTGTCGGGGAGGAGGATCGAGCCGATGGTGAGCGCGGAGATGAAGGAGGGTGACGCGCTGAGGATTGGGGTTTCGAGTAGGGTATATCGGCTGCATTGGATTCCGATTAGTCGCGCGTATGATTTGGAAAACCCGTTCGTGGCGCAACTGGATGCGGTTGCAGAAGAGGAAGAAGAAGAAGAAGAAGAAGAGGAGGAGGAGAAAATGCAGGTACGAATACGATATCACTCGCTATGTTAGAATGATTCCCGCGAGGTGCTTGCGGGGTTGTTCTTGATTCTTTTCTTTTCTTTTTTAATTTACTTTGAATTATTTTATGAGAAAATGGGTTATACACTGACAGTTTCAAACAGTTTTACACTGTCATCCAATTACAAACCATCATGTATGGTAAGTTTGTTGACTTTTATAATAATTACTTGTCATGCCAACGATAATTTTTTGATTGGTCGACCATGTAAAATTTTTTATACTAATGGTGCATGACCATTAAACTCTTCTTTTATTTTGTTTTATTTGTGAGTTTCGCTAATTGAATGGGATGAGATGATTTTTTGAGGTTCATATATATGAATTGAGTGAGGAAGCATTCATAATTCAAAGTTAATTTTATACAAGTATAAATATAAGCTTCAATTCAGCTTAACTAGTGGTCTTGAGTTTGAGTCATGGGTATGCAGTCTCGTTAAATACTTAGAGAGAGAGCTTTGTCGCATAGTGATCTTACCCGGCTCGACATAATTGGTAGATAGCAGACAAGGTACTGAGAAGCTCAACATAATTGGTAAATAGTTGGGTCTCATAGGCACATGTACAGGGATCGATCACTA
This sequence comes from Spatholobus suberectus, assembly GCA_004329165.1. NCBI lineage: Eukaryota > Viridiplantae > Streptophyta > Magnoliopsida > Fabales > Fabaceae > Spatholobus > Spatholobus suberectus. The sequence goes on from CM014737.1 coordinate 12,049,344, forward strand.
GTCCTCTTGTATGAAAAAAACTTTGTTCGGAGAAGTAAAACCTACTTTGTTGATCTCTATATCTCGAAGAGAGTTAGACATTAATCTCTGGTTTTTTAATGCTCATAAAATATACAACACAAGGTGTGGGCATGTATTTATGTCTAGCTGCATATTATAGATTTTTTACATTTGTTTTTAAAATTTTAAATTTTGTTTTTATAATTTATATAAGTGCAAAGGAGAGTATAGTAATGATTAAATAAAATAAATTATAGAGTAAATTATATTGACATTCCTTAAATTTTTTCAGATTGCACACAATATCTCTTTTTTTTTATCCCTACACTAACCTGCTTAATTGTTTGAAAAACATTATATTGACATTCTTTATACATTACACTAATCTCTCTTAATTGTTTGAAAATTATTACATCGCGTATTCCTAAGAGAGGTTGTTGTAAATGTTAAAAGAACAAAAAAATTATATACAATCTGAAAAACTTCAGGGAGAGTGAGTGAAATTTATTCTAAATTATAACTTATAATATTACAATATCTTATTATGTTTCGCATGATTCGTGTGGTCACCTTTAAAACATCAGTTCTCTCTTTCCATTCAATACTTGTGTTTTATATTAATTTATACTAATTTTATATGCTGTGATATTAGTCAAGTCATGTGCTATAATTTTTAAAATTTGTGGTATCCCTGTGTCCAGGTTGTGTCGTATACTTTATATATTTATCAGTGTTTTTGGTAAGTTATGTTTGAACCGAGAGTCATGCTAGGTGTTGATTGATCCATGTACCAGGCTTGCTTTGCTGTTTTCTGTAAGTAATTATAATATGATTTTTAAATTTCTGTTTTTGGGACCTGCAGAACTTGAATTGCTGTCCTGCTGAAATGGAAGAAAATGAATCAGTGGATTCAATTCTTGAGGATATCAGTTCTTTATTCCTTGATGGTAATATAGAACTAACTGTGAAAGAGGCGTTTCCCTTGGCACCTTGTGTGCTGGAAGACGACATGGTTTCTTTATGTTGCGAGGAAGAAAGGAAAGAGGAAGCAATTGGAATCCTAAGTGACCCTTTTGAAAATAAAACATCATATTTACCTACGATGTCTGATGGTGAAAACAATGTGTGTGACTCTTGGAGCCAGGTTTTATCACCACCACCTTATGTGGAATCATTTGTTGAATGTGATGAAACATTGACAGAAAATTTGTCTGAGACTTTATGTTTGCCAGCTGGGGAAGCTGTTCTGGAGACCAAAATGCAGCAATTCCATAGTCCACCTGATACTTTTGCTTCACCATTACCACCTGGTCATGAGAATTCGTTTGAAAAGCATTATTCCAGCTTGCTTGTAAATACTGCTCCTTCATCTCTTGATGAGAAAAGTGCAGCTGAAGTTGTTATAATGCCTAAAGAAACTGAATGTGAATCTGAATGTACACTCAGAGATGATGGAAGCGTTATAGATGCTTTTACAGTTCCTGCATCTCTTGATAAGAAAAGTACAGCTGAAGCTGTAATAATGCCTAAAGAATCTGAATCTGAATGTATCCCCAGAGACGATGGAAGCATTACAGATGCTTTTACTGCTGAAGCTGGAATTTTCAATTCTGAGAACATGTTTCTGCCAGTTGAGAAAGTTGCTATGGATTCTCTATCTGATGAAGAAAAGGAAGATATGTATAGGTCACAGTCACAGCTGCTGAATGATAAATTTTGTCATGACCAAGGGCACTCACTCAATGAAATAGTTCAAGATGTTAGGAACAAGTGCACAGGTAGCGTCTCTCCCACACAATATCAGATAGGGTCAGTCAATTTATCAATGCCGCAGAAAGCAGTTTTGAATATTACAAATGAAAACCAGACCCTGCAGTCGGATATGGAAATTCTTCAAAGCTGTGTAAAAGCAAAGGAGAAAACTTCAACAAATCATAATATTTGGTCAAAGAGAGGTAAAGCTACTAGTGCTCCTCAGGTTCAAACTAGCAAGAGTATACTGACGAACAAAGTCAAAGTTGCAATGAGCAATGAGAAGGATATCACAAATAAAACAATCTCAAAGAATCTTTTCTCTGTTCTGGATGGAGAAGTAGAAGAAGAAGAAGAGGAAATCTTCAGTCCAGATAAAGAAAACTTCAGTCCAAATACCCTCCACTTGCAATCTTTTAAGAAGGGTACGGTAGAAGAAATTAAACATTCCAAGTCACAAAGGTCACGATGCCTTTCAAAGCATACATTTAATCCTGACATCTATCCAAATGAAAGCATAGGCCCCACTTTATGCAAGATGAACGAGAAGGATATCATAAACAAAACAATCTCAAAGGATCTTTTATCTGCTTTGGATGTGGAAGAAAATGAAGAAGAAAACTTCACTCCAGACAAAGAAAACTTCAGTCCAAATGCCCTTCAATTGCGGCTTCTGAAAAAGAAGGGTAAGGTAGAAGAAATTAAACGTTCCAAGTCACGAAGGTCACCCTTTTCAGAGGGTACATTTAATCCTGACATCTATTCAAATGAAAGCATAGGCCCCACTTTATGCAAGATGAACGAGAAGGATATCATAAACAAAACTATCTCAAAGGATCTTTTCTGTGTTTTGGATGGGGAAGAAGAGGAAGAAGAAATCTTCACTCCAGATAAGGAAAACTTCGGTCCAAACACCCTTCAATTGCAGCTTCTGAAAAAGAAGGGTAGGATAGAAGAAATTAAACATCCCAAGTCTCCATGGCCTCAAAATTCAAAGGATAATTTTGGTCGCAACATATATCCAGATGAAAACATGAGCCCCACCTCAAACAAAGAGAATCAGACTCCAAAAGAAGCCCAAGATCAAAAGTTGCAAAGAAAGCCTTTCAGCAGCCATATCATGTTGGCACAGGAACAAGATGTTATGACATTTAAGAATAGAGTGGAAAGGGCGCCCTTCCAATCACTAAAGAACTCAGAAAGCCTTTCAGCAGCCATATCAGACACTTTTTGTCCTGTTTCTGATGCCAAAAGCTTTCATTTCAGTAATTGTGGACAAATTTTAGACCAGCGTATTAACCCTTCTGTAAGTTGACATAGGAATATCATGCATTCATGTTTGTTGAGAATGGTTCAATACATTGTTTAGTGTATGCTTACATCTGTTTCATTTGCAGGATATTAGTGCGGTGCGAAAGAAGAGCTGGGACATGATGGTGGATACTACTTCTCTTATGAACAAGGAGTCAAGGAAAGCTCTGCAGCTTTTACAAGGTCTCAAGGGGACTCGGTTAATCATTCCAAGATTGGGTAATGTGTTTTACAATATTGTTTGCCTTATTCTTTACTATTTGAAATGAAGTGGTGTTGTTTCTCACGACTTTGGTAATCACTCTGCAATGTCAGTAATAAGGGAACTGGACCATATGAAGCAACAGTTCACAATTTTCAGAAGAATTTCAGAGGCTTCTTTGGCATTGGAATGGATTGAAGAATGTATGGTGAAGACAAGCTGGTGGATTCATATCCAGAGCTCCGTGGATGAAGGAAGGCTAATTGCTCCAACTCCACCCGCTTCTCCTCAGTCTCAGTTTAGTGAAGAGAGTTGGACTTTTCTTTCATCCGGCAAGTGCTCCATGGAAATTGCTTCACCAACAGTAGAAGATCACATCCTTGACTTTGCTCTTCTATATAGAAGAAACCAAAATGATGGACAACTTGTCCTGCTTAGTGAGGACGTCACTTTGAAAATCAAATGCATGGCAGAGGTATCATAAGTTATATAACTTTCTCCTCTCACAAGTTATATTTCATATTACTCTCCTCTCTTGTATTTTAAACTCTTGACATTACTTTCTCTGTGACTGCTTCAGGGGTTGCTATGTGAGCCAGTGCAGGAGTTTCGTGATAGTCTAGTGAATCCATTCTCTGAGAGGTTCTTGTGGACTAACAGCTCTCCTCGAGGACAGACTTGGTCTTGCCAGGATGATGCAGTTTTAAGGGAGAAATATTGTCGTTTGCCTTTGTGGAAGTCATCAAAGGGAGTTCCAAGCGGTTTGAAGCTCATTCTGCTTCACAATTCTCAATATGGGCTCTGCCCCAATGACAAACAGTTCAGTTGAGCCTGCTGAACAGTATTGATTGACCAGTATTCTCTTATGCTGGTAGCAATGTCTTGAATTTTCTCTAGCAAACATATTACCTATAAATCAATCACACACAACAGGGATTGAATAGGATCGCTAGACTACATCAAAATAAAATTTCATGAGTTTATCTAGTGTAAAATATTTTTAAATGTTTTCTCCTAAAACTTTGTTAGTAAAACGATAATTAATTTATAATTGTAACATATAGGTCCGTTTAAGCAAGGTTTCTAGTTCGAATCTTGTGGAAGAAAGAAAAACATGATTAGGAGGGGAGATTATATTAAAGGTGACTAGGTAGGTTTCCTGGCAAGAATTAGTCATCATCAGTAAAGTCAATAGATATTTCACACTTATAACATAATTAGTTCGTTAGTTAAACAATTTAATTAAGGATTTATTGAATAAGTACTTAGTATATAAGTATTTATGTACAAGTTATTTTTATAATTGAAGGAAAAATAAGGTTAAACTATTTTTATATAAGTACTTCTATTTTTATAAGTTATTATGAATAGCTTATTAAAATAAGTTGAAAATAGCTTATGGACATATTATAAGCTACTTATGCAAGTTTTTTGAAATGCACAAATTATAAGCTTAAATAAGTTGTAAATAAGTTTTTCCATAGTTAAACTTGCATTATTCTTGTACACAAATTATAATAACTAGTATTTTAACCTATGCATTGCATAGAATAAATATTTACTTTATATAATTTAAATTTATAATAAATAAATAATTCTGGATATATAAATTATATTATAATTAAAATTCGTAATAAATAAATATTTTTGAACATATAGATTATACTTTAAATTTATAATAAACAATTATTGTAATAATGTTAATTTTTAACTATTGATAATTTTTTTAAAAATATTAACATTTAATTTAAAACTAAAAATATTAAAAATGATAAATTGAAAGAGATAAGAAATTAAAAAAAAATTCTAAAAACACTCATTGAAGAATGATAACTAAAACGTTCTCGTTAAAAAATAGCAACTAAAAACGTTTTTGTTCAAGATTCTAATTTATATATATAGAAGATGTGTAAATGATATTTACTATTGTGTGCACGAGAAAGTAGACATATCAAGTGAAAGCAACATAAAAAAAAATTAAGATACATACACACACACACACACACACACACATATATATATGCTCGTGTCAAATAATAACTCATTTCATTAGTTTATCTAATGTAAAATATATTTTTAATAATTTCTCCTAAAATTATGATCATCAAATGATAATTAATTTATATTTATAACATATAGTTAAACTTGCATCATTCTTATACACCAAAATTCTAATAATGCGTAAATGATATTTATTATTGCATGTATGAGGGTAGACATATCAAGTGAAAGCAATATAGACAAGAATTTTTTTAATTTTTAATCTTTGAATATTATACAAGGCCACATAGTCATATATCATGTGAGTGATTATTGAGATAATATTAAAATATTCAATAATTTGATGGTTAAAATTTAACATATATCAAGAATTATTAAATAGAGTAACTCTATCAAAAGTTACTCTTGGTGTAACTTGATTCCTACTTTACATATATATATATATATATATAATAAAATAAGCAAATTTTGATTTTGGTCTCCTTAAAAAATTTTCTTTGTTTTTCATCCCTTTAAAATTTAAAATAATTGTTTTTGGTCCCTATAAAAATAAGTGAATTTTGATTTTAGTCCCTTAAAACATTTTCTTTCATTTTCATCCCTTTGAAATTTGAAATCTTTATTTTTGGTCCCTAACGTTCATTTTAAGATAGATTAATAACATTTATTTTAGAGATCTAGAAAAGTTTTAGAGGTGTCACATGCTGATATGATACCACAGACATTAGTGGGTGTCATCTGGGATAGTCACTTGACATTCTGTTAAACATATAAACAATTAATGAGTGTCACATAATAGTAAAAACCAAAAACAATGGTTTTAAAATTTTTACGAATGAAAATCAAAGAAAATATTTTACAAAGACTAAAATCAAAGCTCACTCATTTTATAGGAACTAAAACATATTTAAGCATATATATATATATATATATATATATATATATATATATTTCACAACACTTTCATGGAAACTTTTAACACATGTCTTTCCTTCATGATTCCACGTCACCCATGATTTTATTATATGCATTTAATATTTCAAATATTATTAGCTCTTTTGCTTTCCAGCTCATTCCAACCCATTTTATAATATATAATATATATAGTAATATTGTAAAAACAAAATCGTACAAAAGTATCCATTCCTTCTTATTTTAAAGGCTGTAAGTTCTTTTGCTACCCAGCACCGTTAACCAAGGATCTTTAGGACAATGTAAGAAACCCCGTTCTTCATCTGCCATCTTTTGACTTTTGCTTATCATTTGTTGAGGAAGCATAAAAATTGCATTCCTACAATTTGCTATTCATCTCTCTCACCTTTCCTTTCTTGCATTTGTTGGATATATGCTTCATGTGCCGTTATGAAGGATTTCAATTTGGGTACAAATATGACCAACTTGTGCTTCTTCTATTTGTTTGTTATCTATATTGATTTTTAGGGTTTTTGAAATTTGAATGTTTTAATTTTTTTCTTCAAAGATCTCAAAAAAAATTTGTTTGTTTCCAATATTGGTGTTGCCTATATATTTTGTTGCCAATGTTTCATCTCATCCCTTTATCCGTGTCTTCTACATCATTTTTCACCTTTGGGGTTTTTTATTTGAAATTTGAATTTTGTTATGGGCTTGTGCAAAAATTCAATTTCATCTCCGATATTACTCCTACAAAGGAGACATAGACTATAATGATCAGAATTGTTCATTTTTGGCAAGTTACTGATTTCAATGGGCAAAAGTTACCCTTTTCACTGAAGATGGTGCTATTGGATGGTAAGGTATTACATGGTTGTAATATTTTCTACAACTTTTTCCTAAAATTTCATGAAAACCTTCAAATAAATTTACTATTTTTTTTACATGCTTAGGAAAATCCATGTCTCTATGAGAAAAACTCTGGTACAGGTTTGAAAAGGAATAAAGGGAAGGTTTTATTTAGTCTATTTCTTTGGTGTTGTTTCTAATGGAGATAGTTTTAGGACGACCTGTCATCCTTATAGGTTAAACTTCTAATTTGTTATCAAACATATTTGGTCTACCAGGGATTAGTGTCTTCAGATATATTTACCTTTGTTCCCTTTGCTGACATATTTTCAAAGGATTGCAACATGAATTATTTGGTTGGTAAGTATATATTAAACTGATGTAAATTTTGATTTGATTTGTTTTGCATTTGCATCTATTATTTTAATTTTTGCTTTATTTTCTTCTAATTTTTGTGATGTGTAACTATTGCAGATGTTATGGGAATCTTAATTGGTGTTGGAACATAAAGAAAATATGAAAGGAATGGGACAAAGACTAGATGAATGTCATTGAGCTATGTTCTGATACGTAAGTAATGTGTATAGTAATTATTTTATATTTGGTTTGTGCATGTTGATTGCCATGTTAGTGTATATTGTGGACAATCATCTTAAGGTTGAATGTACTTTGTTCAAGTCTTATGTTGATGACCTGAACTCATTCCTTGATTTTGGCGAGGACCAAAACCCTATAATCAATGTTTAGTTTGCCAAGGTAAAGTCATTCCAAGGTAAAGAATTGCTTATTTTTATTTTTTTAATTTATATTTCAGTTTTAATTAGTACTTCTTAACTTCACAATTCCTATTTCATATTCCTTAATTGTCTTTCTTGGATCTTTATTTTTGAATTTGTAACGGAGGATGTATATCCTTTGTAAATGTTTTAAAGAGCACAGGCAAAGTTATATTGCAATACACAATGCTTTTTATAGGGTTAATGTGTAATCCTGTCTGTTCTGGTGCAATTGAGTTTAAAAAAAGGTTTGCATTGTGATCTTGACATTTATTTCCTTCTTATTATTCTTATTATTTTGACGAAAATATAAATAAATATTTGTGTTCTATGGAGCAAGATGTTTGAGAACAATGATTCTCTATCTCATCCTTTAAGTCAATTGCAAGAATCATCTTAACTTAGAATTTTAGATGATATTTTGTCATTAATCCTAAGAAGCATGACTTTATTGTGAGAAATGAAAACTATAAATATAGACTATTTGATTATATTCAAATGGTTGATATTGAAAGAAAAATATACATGACTTTAAGTTGTCATGCATGTGGCCATTAATTAATTTTTAATCTTGTCCATCCCATGTATGGTTGTATGGTTCAAATTTATAATTTTCATGTATCGCAATAAAAATCTAGGCCATAAAAACACAAATGGGATGGACAAGATTAAAAGTTAATTAATGGTTACATAACCATTTAAAAAAGTCATGTACATTTTTTTTTATCTTGACCATTCAAATATGATATAACGGTCTATATTTGTAGTTCTCATTTTTTACAATAACGAAAGTTCACATCTAATATGTTTTATATACATACATATATATATATGATCCGTTGACATTAAGTGTCAAAGTTAGTCAAATTACACATTTAATAACTTTTTGTAGAATACAAATTTAACCAATCCAACCATTGAATTATGTGATATTTTCTTCATGATCGTGTATATCAAATTACACATAATTTGAACTTTTCTACATGTGTTATCTAACAATGAATATTTACATATATTTTAATATCATATTATATGTTAAATTAAAGTGATGTAATAAACTAATAAATAATTTTGAAATTGTATGAAATTTTATATAATTAATCTAATTAATAAAAATATCAAATTTAATTGTTAGATTGGTTAAATTTGCATTCTACAAAAAGTTATTAAAGGTGTAATTTAACTAACTTTGACACTTAACGTCAACAGATCCTGACCCTTAGTCCAAAAGTAACTCTTGGTAGAATTACTCCACTCAATAACTCTTGATATATAATAAATTTCAATGATCCAATCGTTGAATATTTTGATATTATCTCAACAATTGTGCACACCAAATTTTAGATAAATCCGACATTTGTGGCTAGTTAATCTTATCATTGACATTTACTTATTATTTAGAAAATTATATTATACATTAATTTGAATTTATTTAATGAAATATCAAATAGTTTTCAAACTTTATGAAAATTTGTAGACTTAATCTACTTGATAAAATCTTTTAATTTAACTATATAAGTGAAGATCAAGTTACTCCAAGAGTAATTCTAGGTAGAGTTACTCCATTCAATAATTCTTAGTATATGTTAAATTACAATAGTAACACCCATTCATTTAATTATAGTTTGTATTAATTTAATTTATTTAAATTATTACAAGTAAAAAAATTTCGACTCTTTTAATAGAATTTTTTTTAATCTTAACAATATTCGGAAATGGTAGTAAAAGATGAAAGAGAAAGACTATGTATACATATAGGTTATAAAACTATACAACATGATTTGATAATACATGATAGACATAAAATACAAAAAGACTAAAAATACATCAAAAGATAGGTACTACTTAACCCAATATATTCATCAAAAAGATCCAATACAGAGCAATGTTCATCTACCTTATCCCTTATAAAAAAATTTATAAACTAAGTCTTCAGATCCTCATCCATAGGGTGTCCTCTAACTCATTCTTAGCATTGTTGGGTGTTGCCGTCAACTTTAATGATTGTGATCAACATACATAGAAGAAAAATAATGAAGTGAGGTGATTTGTTCTAAAATCACTTTTAATGCACGGTAAGAATTTGTAATGAACTCAATTAAATGTAAACAAAGAATTTGAGTCACAATATAAATTTTGAATATTATTAGTAAACCAATTGTTTACAATCAACAATCCAAAATAGGCAAAAAAAAGTGTTTGTATACCCAAATAACAGAAATACCAAAAAATACCCCAAAGGGTCTAGAGAGAAAAGAATCAGAAACCAAAAAGAAAGAAAGAAAGAGATCACAACAACCACACCCTCTCACACTCTCCAAACAGAATATACTCCCCCAGCTTTCCCTCAATTTCCACGTGGCATGCTTATCACGTGTGTTGCCTTGAATTTCTCTACCAACAGTGGTCCCCTTCTGCACTTGGTCAATTTTGACTTCATTATCCCTCTCGGCATCCAGCTCATCCTCCATGTCATCTTGATGATACCCAAAACATAAATCCAGCCTGGAATAACAAAACAAAACCTCCTAATTCATCTAACAATTCATCAACAGTGGGCATAGGAAAAGAATCTTTGATTGTTACTACATTCAAGGCTCGATAGTCCACACAAAATTGCCATGTATTGTCTTTCTTTTTTACTAGAATCACAGGGGCGGAGAATGGACTATTGGTTAGTTGAATCAACCCTTCTTCAAGTAACTTCACCACTATCTTCTCTATCTTTGCTTTTTGGCTAAACAGATAACGATAAAGACGAACTTTACTGGCCCAGCTCCCTTCTCTAGTGTAATGTGATGTTCATGACCTCTAGGTGGTGGCAATCCATGTGGTTTCTCAAATATATATTGATATATCTGAAGTAGCTCCTGCATTTCTTTAGGTATATCTTATTAATCTTGATTTGGGGATTTATCTCTTTCTGCAATAACTTCTAGCTGTAGCAAATAAAACTCAGACATTGATTAAGTGTGTAATAATCTCTATAGGTGGTGCAATTTGGCTTATGCAACTAAAGGTTGTTGTTTCCCCAACAAGGTTATGAATTCCCCATTATCATCGAATTTAATATATGATTGTCGTATGGTATAATTAGCCACATAAGGCCCTAAAATGGCCAACCAAGAAACTCCAATTACCACATCAGAACACACAATAGGTAAAACAAATGCAGGAAATTCAATAACATGTCCCTGAATTTGGACTGTTAAATTCTTAATTAAACTTTCCCTAATTGGCTTAAATGGTAATTTAAGATGTTGAACAATACAAGGATGAATATAGCTATCGAAACTACCTACATCCAATAATATTTGCACCTCAGTACCTCCCACAAGCCCACCAAAAGGTATAATAGCCTTGCTGGGTGTTCCTTGAAACACCTGCAATGATAGGTGATAAATAATAAGATTTTCCCCTTCAATCTCTTCTTCAACAGGGATTAAAGGCACTTCTTCACCATCTTCAATTCAATCAATTGTTTCTTTTGCCTTTATAAGCATAAACTGTTTGTTAGGGCACTTGTGCGCAGGTGAGAACTTAGCATCGCAGGTATAACATAGGCCTTTCTCCCTTAAAATCATCATCTCTACGGGGGAAATTTTCTTCACTATCATAATGGATTTTGAAATTGGTGTGGATAGCAAACCAAGAGTGTTATTCTTGATTCCCACACTCGGCACCATTGTATTCCCTTGGGTTTGCGTCATTGTTGTGGTGAACGTGAAAGGAGACTTCAATTTGGCTGGTATTGAAGGAATCCCATCCTCAGTGTGTGTTTGGTTTCTAGTTAGAAACCCATAAATGTCCATTCAACAAAAAAGTAACAAATTCTTGCTTCCTATTTTTCTTCTTTGGAAAGTGGGAATTTCCATTTGCATCAATGCAAACGGATACCCAAACACACCCTTAGTATCAAACAACTTTGCAAGTTCTCCAGCCATCGGCAAATTTTGCGAGTTATGAGAAACCACGTCCTTACGAAAATCTGGTTTTAGCCCACTAGTAAAATAGTCAAGCACAACATCATTTGACATCCCTTCAGTACAGTTTGCCAGAGCCATAAATTACCTGTAGTACTCTTTTGCTGACTCGTTTGTACCAACTTGAACAGCTTGAGCCTTGGTTGATCATAAAGGGACGACCCATATTTTGCTTCTATGTCATTAGACTTTTATAGCATTTGGAACCACGGCACCATGTCTCCCTCTATGTTTATCGCAACTAGAATAAGACTTTGGGGATCCAAAGTTTTGTAATACGAAAAGTACTGCTATGTACAGAAGATCCAATTCAGAGGGTTAGTTCCATCAAACTTTGAGAAATTGATTCTCACATGCCTCATAACATTTGGTTGCTGATTTGTATGGGGTAAGAATGAAATCCCTTTTTCAATGTTAGCGCCACCATTGGATAACGCAAGTTGGCTAAGTCATCCAACACTACGACATTGAGCTTCTAGGTTTTTGTTGAGCTTCTCCACAGTTGGTTCCAACAAAGAAATTTAAGGATTAGGAATTTGAGCTAAAGCTTCAATGGTATCTTTTATTTTTTTCAAACATGTTCTCGTTGTCGTCTTTATCTTTTCTATACGTGCATTCACAGCGCTTCACGCTGCTCCATCACCTCAGCCATTTTCTTAACCTCTACCTACAAATCTTTTAATTTGGTAACCTTCGCCATCGTCGACTCTCAATGAAAGCACCAATTTGTAATGAACTCAATTAAATGTAAACGAAGAATTTGAGTCACAATATAAATTCTGGTAGAAAAGACCCCAAAGGGTCTAGAGAGAGAAGAATCAAAATTCAGAAAGAAAGAAAGAAAGAGAGAGATCACAACAACCACACCCTCTCACACTTTCCTAACAGAATATATTCCCTCAACCTTCCCTTAATTTCCACGTGGCATGCTTCTCACGTGTGTTGTGTCGAATTTCTTTACTAGCAGTGGTCCCCTTCCGCACTTGGTCAATTTTGACTTCATTATCCCTCTCGGCATCCAACTCATCCTCCATGTCATCTTGTCCTTCGCTATTCATAATAGAATTCTACCATAAAATAAAGATAAAATACAACTGACAATAGAGAAGAACCTAAGGTTATTCTAAGTTGTATTAGACTACCCTTGACTAGGTATGGATCCATACTCCCCATTAATGAATAATAGTTTTTAACAGAACCTGAGAAGTGACTAGAAGTACATATACCTTTCTCAATATCATCACATAGTATAGTCCTCATCATTATTGAGAAACAAAATAACAGTCAAGACATTCATTTATAAAGGTATACTCTTATACTAATCCTAGAATGTTGAGCAGTTGTTAGGTTATTAAGCTTGGTCAAGCGAATATCCCAGCTCACGGGCGCTACCCTGGCCATTAGGACCTTCACCACTCAATACCTACCCCCAATACCTCTGCAAGTGGGTCCCTGCCTTTCATTCCTCAACATACCAAACTGTAACTTTCCTAGCAGGGTATCATGCCACTACATATCCTTCACTTTACATTAGTCACTAACTAACATCTCATTATTCATTATTATCTTTAAGCAGAGATTTTTCCTGGTTTCAGCATATTTGAGCACTAGTACAATTAACATTTCTGCTTTATATTGCAGAAATTGCACAACAATAATTTAGACAATTCCTAAATGACAATTTCATTATCAAAATTTTAGCTGAATAACCACTTAGTAATTGTAATTTAATCATCTAAATTTGAGCAAAATAATAATTTAGTAAATATAAATTATTTATCTAAATTTGAGTAGAGTAACAACTTAATATGTATAATTTAATTATTTAAATTTGAACAAAGTAACAATTTAGTAAGTATAATTTAATTATCCAAAATTTAGCAACATAACTACTTAGTAAATACATTTTAATTACAAAATTGAGCAGCATAACAACTTAGTAAAAATTAAATTCTAGCATTAAAACATAGTAAAGTTATGCATTGAAAGGTTTAGGGGAAAACCTTTCCTACCAACATACAAAGTGACAATAATTTAGAACCAACATCACTCCCCCCATTACCTCAAAGGTAGTTGATGAAGAGGATGAAATTGTTCATGCAAAGCTTCTAGGAGAAGAAATTTTACTAGTTCAAAACTAGCAAAATTTTAACATAAAAATAAAGTAAAAAAATCTAGGGAGAGAAACTCTCCATGAAATTTTTGGCTGGTTTTATGAGAGTGGGGATGATAAAATTTTGAATCAAATCCTTGGGTATTTATAGAAGAGAAAGGAGCTTAGGTGGCAAAAAAAATAAGATCATGCATGATGTAATAAATGCCATTTTTAGTTTATTTTTAATTCAATTATGGGACAAATATGCAAAACTAGGGAGGTGACTCATCCCCTAGGTTGGGACGTGTTACATATGCTATCCCAAAGTTCCCCTATAAATTTTTTATCTACAGTTAATTAGCCAATACCGATAAAATTATCTAAACTTGAATATATTAACTTTTAATACCAAAATAATGAATTTAATTGTAAAAGTGAACAAATATATTATTTTTCATCAAAAATAAATTTTAATTTTTATTAATTATTTTTGAAATTTTATTGATTTATTTTGTATTTTTGAGTTAGAAAATTCATATTAAATCCATTTTAATTCAATGAATACCAATATTTTATGAAAAATTTTAAAATTAAATATTTTACCTATAAAAGAACTAGGATTGTCATTTTCATCATTTCAGGATATCAAACCAATACTGGCTAAGTTTAATACTTAGGGATATTTTGGTCATTTTGTACCAGAATTCTAGAAAATTCTCAGAAAATTTCCAAATTATATTTTGATACATGTAACATGATTCTAAGCTTAAATTGACATTTTAAGGTCAATTGAAACTTTTTTCCCATGTCAACCCTTAATGTGGAGAAATAACGACAAAATCGTCATTTTTTTAATTTTTCCGAGCTCTGCCTCAGAAAAGTTATTAAAAATCACAATTAGATAGCTCTTGAAATTCTAAGCGCAATAGTGGTAAACAGAATTTTGAAATTCCTTCTTGATTTTTCAAAATTAAATCGTCAAATATTAAAAAAATAGTTGAAAATTAAGGTAGCAGTGTTATAACAGCAATCCAACCATTAAATTAAAAGATTTTATCGAGTATATCAAGTCTACAAATTTTCATAAAGTTTGAAAACTATTTGATACTTTATTAAATAAATTCAAATTAACGTATAATATAATTTTCTAAATAATAAGTAAATGTCAACGATATGATTAACTAGCCACAAATGTCTGATTTATCTAAAATTTGGTGTGCACAATCATTGAGATAATATCAAAATATTTAATGGTTGAATCATTGAAATTTATTATATATCAAGAGTTACAGAGTGAAATAACTCTATCAAAAGTTACTCTTAAAGTAACTTAATTCCCACCCATATATATATAGTTGAAGGGGGGGGGGGAGGGAACATATATAGGAGAATAACTTTTTTTAGGTAAAAATAAGAATGACTAATCTCAATTGTTAAATTAAAACGAAAGGCCTTGATTAAAAGGCTTCCTTAAGAATTCGTTAAAACATCACGTTATCATAAAATCTAGAAAAGATCTCAATTATCACATCTTAAAATATCTCATGTCATATAAAAAAACTATTCTCATATGACACGCCACTGCTTGTTCAAAAAATTAAGTATATGGTCGTCCTCGTAGTGCAAATGTCAAGTCATTTGGCAGCAAGGTAAAAGGTGGTTGAAGAACCACGATGCTGTTTACATAGTCGTTGCTATAAAATCCATAATTTATGAAAGCCTATGGATGCTAACGCGCAATTTATATTTCTATGAGCGCAGGTTTTGAATAAAGAATAAGATCTTCAAGAAAATCTATATTCTTTCTTAAGAAATTGCATGGACATGAAATTAAGTGGCTTTACAAATTTAATACAAACCAGAAAGCATTATTCCTTCACAAGAAGAAACATAGATATTAACGGAACCAACGGCAGTACTATTTGTTACAAAAGATTATCTGAACTTGATTCCCCTCCAGTTTTAAAAGATCCAGGCATGACAAAAGAGAATGAACCTTCTGGGTCATCAAATAGAGGTCTGGTGAATTCATTAAACCCGCCAAAGTTGGCTTCAAAGTTCAATGATGAGAAATAATTGATAGGATCATCACTATTGCCTTTTACATCCATGACATCTTGAACTCCATTTGCATTTGAAGGATTTGATCCAAAAGTGAAGTTCATACTCCCTACCTTCCTGGTTTCTTTGCTGTCATGAATGGGTGGCTCAGCTATCCCTTTAGTGTCATCCAGGGGAATGGCTGGTGTATGGCCTTGGAAAAGAGCAATGTGCCCAAAAAGCTTGTCTTTCCTAGAAAATGTTGTGCCACATGAACAAAGCCATTTATCCTTACCACAGTGTTTTTCATGAGTTTTTAGATCAGCCATGACTGAAAACTTCTTGGTGTTGCATCTGCTGCAAGTGTAACTCTTGTCACAATGTGTCCTTTTGTAATGGTTTTTGACACATAAAATAGTCTTCAGAGGTTGAAACTTCTTGTGATCCTTGTTGCGCTTGCAGCCAGGATAGGGGCAGGAATACCTCTTGATAAGCTTTGGTGACCCAGATTCTTTGTGCGGCTTTGCAAGCGCCGCTGGGGTTTTGTACTCGTCACCATGGCCCCGCATGTGCATTCGAAGATTTGCATCTCTCTTGAACCCCTTCCCACAAATTGTACAGAAATGGGTATGAGGTGCAAGGATTTCTTCTTTTTCTAATTGTAAAATCTCATATGAACCAGGGGCAAGGTTTTCTCCATCATCTGCATCTTCCTCATCTTTAAATTCATGTTCTACCATATTGTAGTTTTGCTCCATTTCAATATTATTAGGTAGATCAGTCTGCATGGACTGATCAGATAATTTTTTTCCACTATCATTTTGTGGTTGAATACAGCCGCTACTTGCACCAGCACCAGAAGGAACAGTCGTCCCAGAAGGAACGGTAGTCCCACGAAGCTGGTCAATCTGTCCAACCAATGGACTAGTGTTTATAAGATTATGCCTAACAGAAGGGAGAAGACTACCGGCAGTAGAGATCAATTGAATAATGATTGATGTAAGATCAGTTGTGATGAGCTGCTGTTCCTGAGTTACAAGTTCACTAGGTTGTCCAGTGCCCTTTTGATTAACAATCAAATGCACCAGATTCTGGAGCTGATGAATCTTTTCTTCCAAGAAGGACAGGTTATTCAACATCACACTGGGGTCCCAATCTTGGAGTCTACTGGTTTGCGATGATTCAACTGGATGACAGTTTTCTTGATCAGTGAATTCAATCTCATTGTTTGAGTTGCAAGGAAGCAGAGAGTGGGTTTGAGAGGGCTGGTTGAATTCTTTGAAAGGTGTTTCTGCCCTGATCCTGTAATCTGAATTTGGGGGATCATCCCATTTGAGTTGATTATGCTGCAAACCAAAACCTGGAAAAGAGAGAGGATCTGAGGATAAACCACTTGCAGGAGAGATTAAGGACAACGACCTTGCCCAGGTATTAGCACGTAGACTCCCGTTTGAATCCATTTCCAATTCTGTATCTAGTTATCTAGATCACTGTAAATCAAAGGTAAAAATGACTAAGGAACTTGATGATATAGTACATCAATATTGTATAAATAATTTAGAAAAATCAACGACCATACTGCATTAGAATATGTACCAAAGGTCCAAGTAGAAATAATAGTGTGGTCAGGGAAGATTTGAAAGGAAAGAGGAGAGACAGAAGGGGGCAGATTAAAGAAAAATTCAGCATGATCCCCAATTAGAAGAAATATGCCATTCAACAACGATGTCCACAAGAATACAAAAATATCCCATGCCACTTGAAATTACGATAGACTACTGGAATCAAATCAATGAAACAAAATATCTCTATACTTTAGTTAAATCAACTTTTGACGTGGGTAAATTACCTAGTAAAGGATCCGGCTTTAATTAAGTCAATACCAACACAGCAATCTCAAGACCAAGCTAATATTTTTCTTCAGCGTATATTCAGGACCAAATTCAAAAGTTTCCCCTCTTAGTAGATATTTATATCGTACCACAAAATCAGAACAAAGAAAATTCCTTCACACCCTTCACTCCCAGGTGAAGCTTCATTCTAATAATCCATTTGAAGAAAACCCCAATGCTTAATTCACCTCTTAAGAAGCCCCAAATAGTAAAATACTTCAAACTCTTTTGACCCAATCCATCCCCTCTCACCCTTTGTTCTAAGAACCAAAAATTGGAAAATTGATTTCATAAAAACACACAAAAACACACACAAAATCAAATTTTGACCCAAGAAACAAAAACCCTATTCAGAGAAAACCCATCAAAAGATAACAAAATTAAAAACAAAAATAAAAAAAGGCATGCTTTCTGGAAAGGCCATGGAACATGCACGTAGCAACAGAAATTCACAGAATAAAATCAGATTAAGCGATGAAAGCACTTACAGATTCAAAGATCAGAAGAAGTTCTAGGCTAAGTGCTTCATTTCACAGAGAGAGAGGAAGACCAAAAAAAACAATAAAAAAAAAATAGAGGCATGAGAAAGAAAAGAAGGGTTTTCAAACAATGTTTATATAGGGCATTCTCTGTAAGCGTATGTTGTGTTGAACACTGTAGCAGCACCATGATACCTTTAGTCAACCCCACAATTATGACCCTTCATTTGTAGGTCAATTTTGTTCACTCAAATAGCAACCCACCAATCTGATGGTAAAGTTTCTAATCAGCTTTTGCATCCATCAATTAGAACCGTTTGTTTCTTTTGTTTTAGTTAAATGATTCTTCCTTATATTTATATTTTTTGTCTTTTAAAATAATATAATTTTTAAATTATAAATAACATAAATTATTATAATAAATAACATTTTTTATAAAAAATATTTTAATTAAAATATAATTGTAAATGTATTTAAATATTTATTAGACATAATAAATTAAGATAATGTCTAAGAATTAGTTAATATTTTTAAAATTTTAAAATAATAAATTTTTAAGATAAATTAAAAGACTGAAAATTATGTGAATTTAATTTAAATACACTAAATATATTTTATATTATTATTTAATTACAAATTATCATATGTAATAATTTTGTTTATTTTTATAATAGTTACTTTAAAAGTCGTATTTAAAATTATTTTTGTCTCATTAACAGTATATGAAAATTAAATTTAAATTATATCTATGTTTAAATATATTTTTGGTTCATACAAAATAAACAAATTTTGATCTTGGTTTTTGTAAAAAAATTTCTTTCATTTTTATCTCTCTAAAATCTAAAATTACTATTTTTTGTTATTGTAAAATTAGCAAATTTTGGTTTTGGTCTTACAAAAAAAATTAGTTTTTATCTTTTCAAAATTTGAAATTACTTTTTTTTATTCTTATTGTTTATTTTAAGGTAGATAAATAATATTCATTTTAGAAATTTTAAAAAAATTAGAGTTGTCACATGCCAACATGATAAGACAAATATTAGTAAGTGTTACTTGAGATGATCACTTAACCTTCTGTTAAATACATAAGTAGTTAACAGGTGTTACATGATAGTAAAAACTAAAAGTAATAATTTCAATTTTTAAAAAATTAAGAAATAAAGAAAAAATTAAAAAAATCAAAATTAAAATTCACTCATTTCATATATATAATGCGTAACTGTTACAGACTTTGGCAATGAAATGCCATGAAAAAGATAAATAAGATGACAAAGGCCTCATGCTTTGATTGGAGATGAGTGTGGGGACCCTAAACAAGTGGATGATTCTCTTTCGTTTCTTCCACGTGGGAGAAAATATTCTTTCTACACATTTTTCATGGAATTCAGTAGGGTACCCACCACTAAAGGTGGCAAAATGGGCTACCCAACCCATTGTCGCCCCAGCCGATGAGGATCATGGGCTATAACGGGCTAGGTCAAAAAGGCCCGAATTTTATTTGGTCTTTTAATTTGATGCCCAAGCCCAGTCCTGTGGGGGTTGCGGGCTTTTTAGGCCAACTTGCCATTTTTAATTTTTTTGGTTGAATTTTTTATTTTTCTTCAAAATTCAAGATTGAAATATATTGTGATAATTATTTTTATTGATATATTTATTTTAGTGTAATGGATAAAATATAAATAATTATTTTATTATATTATTACATTTATAAAAAGATTGAAATGTAATATTATGACAATCATTATATTTTTTTTTTAGTACAAAAAATGCTTATATATTGTAAGTTAATCTCGTTTATCATTTTATAAAAGTTACAATAAAAGTAATTATATATTTAATAGTTTACGCACTTGAAATGTAATACATGTTTTGTAACTCTATAAGTGGTTTATGTTAAATAAATTAAGTTTCAAAAGTCTATTAGCATCTTAAATATATGTAACTCAACAAGATAAAATATAATTTGGAATCATGTACTATAATTTTATAAGTAACCTTTATCAAAATCAAATATCAAAACCTACGTCAAACAAATGAAAGTTTGAGACAATGAAATAGTAACTATTTTTATTTACCTAAACTTCTCTTAGTCTTATTTTTTCTCAATAAAATTTTTAAAAAAAAAATGCAAGTAGCCCAAACCTAATTGGGCTAGCCCGGCTTGAGCCTAATTATGATCGAGCTTTATCAGATCTAGCTAAAAAACCCCGCATTTTATTCAAGCTCAAAATTTAGAACATAAGCGTCATATTTTAGCAGGCGAGTTTGGGTCAGCCCAACTATCCCAACCCATTTTGCCATCTTTACCCACCACCTAGTCTGATCCTATAAGTCTGTAACTTAATTTGACAATTCCCAAGTTAATTAGGCCATTTGAAGTATTGAAATTAGAATGTATTTTTAGATTAGGTTAACATTCTCTACAATTATGAAAATAATTGCATAAAATTTTACTCATAAAAAGCATATCATATACATTAAACTATAAAATAAATGATAGCTTAAAAAAAATTGGACCCTTAGATGGTGATTGCAGGATCTTGCAGTTACTTTTTAAATGTAGGGAATCTAAGTCCAGGTTAATCATAGTTTAAATTAACTTAGACTATAAAAATATTTGGGATAGTTATAAAATTTCTTAAAACAAAGCTACTCGATACATATATGAGAAAAATATTGAATGATACTTTGTGTCTGTTTGATACATATTGAAGCATAGGACAGATAGAACAGTATATAATAAGTAATTGAGTCATAGTACAACTTTTTTTGTACCGTATATTGTTTGGTAGTGAATACATAACACAAGAAAATTTGTACTGTATATTGTTTGATATGCTTAGCCATTGGACCGAACAATATGAAATTTACTAAAATATTCTTTCTAAGTTATTTTGATATTCCATGTTGCATCATAACTTGCCAATGTAATTTCTAAATTGCACACCAAGGTTTAGAATTTAGATTTTTGCAATAACTTCTAATCTTAATAGGAACTTAATTAAGTTCATAATTCATGTTAATGCATCATGTTCAACTTTGAAGAGAAAAGAGTCCTAGATGAGTTTGACCGCTTATTGATGGACTATATTCCTTTTGTGTTTGAATATGCAAAAAACATGTCACTACCTATCCACATTGTTTTATTTGATTTAGAAGAACAAAAATTGAGGAACTTTTTAATTTCATTTGATTATAGAGAGGTAATTAATAAGACTGCCCTAAGTTAATTATTGCTTAATTTCTAATTTGCTTTTCTTAATATTTTTTTGGTATACAATGGTAGCAACAAAGAACCAAAAACCTTGTGCAAACTACACCCCTAACACTAGGCCAACCCTAGTAGGTTGATTTGCTCTTCTTAATATTGGTAATTTGTCCACATTTTTCTAACATTAAGATTTCAACACCAAGAGGAGGATGTTATCGAAAAAAGAAAACAACCAAAAGAGGGTCTTGAGTGGGAAGACATAGGAAAGAAAAAGAAGGAGGTGGGATAACTAATAGTAGAGGATGTGGGGAAAGAGATAGAATATGAGAAGGGAAATTTTTTACTTTTTAACCTCATTATGCATAGGACAACAAGTTGTCCTTGGTTTTTTGAGTCACAAATTTGTATGTTTTTCTTATATCCTTCATCAATTATTTTGTTTTATCCCACAATCATTTTTAAAATCAAACATAGAACAAATAACTTTATGTTGTCTTGTCCTTTAAATTTTAGTAAATCAAAGGAAGATATTTTTTCCACATAACACTTATAAAAGGCTTTCCTATTTAGAATGCAATCATGAAAGCGGTGCAAATTTTGCAAAAAGGGTTTCACATGAAATTAAGATATGGATCATCCAGTCTATGGTACCATACATGGGCTTTCAAAAACCCATTTTTTGATTTGGTTCTAGTGGTACACATGCATGATGTTGAGTACACAGTTGCTGACTTATGGAGTAATGGAGCTTGACAATTTATCGCTCTTGCAACACCCATTCCCCTAAACATACAACAAAAAATCTATTCTCACAAACCACAATTCGTTGCAAATATCCCAAATACATGGATATGGAAAAATAATATCATGGGAGCATATATGGTTAAGAGCGCAAATAAATGGTTGTTCCAATCTACTTATGTTGAATCTTAATACAGTTAGGAGTGGATTTGGGCAAGCTTGCCTGTGAATATACAATTCTTCCTCTTGAAAATATGTCATAAGGATACTTGCCAAATTCTAAATCAAAGAGATGTCCATATGACAGCATCAAGTCTAGCATGTGATAATGCCACTTAAAAGCTATTACACTACTTGTTGACCTACCTAAGGATTTTGCAACTGTGGACTATGCTTGGCATTTCAAATGTTCCTTTACCTAATTCTGACGCCACTTTGAAGACCTAGCTATGTGACATAACATTTAAGTATGATAACTTGATTCCTATTACAATATGGCATATATGGTGCTCTAGGAACAAGGTAGTCTTTGACTAGAAAATTGAGATGATGCAATTACCTCCCAAGTGTGAGCATGTGTGAATGATGTTTCCATTGCCAATGCATAGGTTCATTCTCAAGCAAGCATAATCATTGTCCCACACAATGTTGTGGAAGAAACCTGAAAGGATTTATATGGCCTTGAATATGGATGGAAGTGCAATTCATAATCCAGGTAGAGCAAGAATTGGAAGTTTGATTAAAGATCATGCAAGGGTTTTCTTGAAAGGCTTCTTCGATATTGTGGGCATATCTAATATTCTTCATGTTGAAGTTTTGGACTTGTATCATGGTTTGAAGATATGTTAAGACACAGGCTTTTGCCATGTGATTTGCTACTCAGATTCCAAGCACATAATAAAGTTGTTAAAGGAGGATATCTCTATTTACCATTACTATGGGTACGAGCTATTATTAAGGATTTTATGTTGCACGATTAGGACTACCAATTGTCCCATACATGGCAGGAGGGAAATCATACGCAAATTGCTTGGCGTAGATGGGTGCACAAATTGATGAACCACTGGTGTTACTTGATAAAGCACCTAATTGTGTGGATTCTTTATTGTTAGCGGATGCTATAGACATCTCTTCCCTTTGCAACTAGTTGTTTTTTCTTTTCTTTCCTCTTGTAACAAAAAAAACAACTATTGATAATATTTTTCATGAAATATTATTTGTATCATATAGCATTACTTTATAGAAAAATATTGAGTTATATTAGTTATATTTCATTTTTTATAATACTTTCTTTACAACTTACTTTTTTCTGTATTTTTCTTCATCATTTAGTCATTTTATCTTATGTTTATCTCTTTTTATTTATTTCTCATTTATGTGTAACAAATGTTGTGTAAAAAATGGGTACAAATACAATTGTTCAACAATAATAAAGCCCATTTACTTTGAGAAAATATTTTTTGTTTTTACTTTTAATGACTCCCTCTGTTCCATTTTAATTGATGTTTTAACATTCAAAAAAAATTCATATTGATTGATGTTTTCAATTTTCAATGAAATGTTAACACTTTTATTCCAAATTTGCCCTAAATAAATACATGTACCTAACGTCATTAAATCTATTACAATAGCTACACATTTATTGAAATTGAAAAAGGAAGCAAGGATATTTTAGTAAAATTGTTTCACTAAGTGTCTTATTTATTGTCTTTTTTAATTTATATGAAAAAATCCTAAACATCAATCAAAATGGAATGGAGGGAGTGCAAACCGTTACCTTGTTTTCAATCTGCATTAGACAATCCAGCCTAACTTAGCCACCTATAAATATAGTTAATGTCACTATTGTAGGTAAGCATTTATTACATATCATCACTCTGGTAAAATCTTTATTGACTTAAGCGTCAAAGTACCTTTTGCAAGTACTCACTCCTTACTCATGGTGTATCGGTCTGTTGGGATCTTCCATTATTGTTAGGAGATCTCAAACCTCAGTCCATGTAAGGGATCATCTCAGTCAACGTCAACCATAGATTAGTCAAAATAAGCAATCCTATATTAAATGCATCATAGAAGTAGTTTGTAGGAATTGAACCCATTACCACATGATAGGACTTATGGTCAAAATACCATGGGGACCAAAGTCCAAAACGAAGATTATGGTTGTGTAGGACCTATAGTTAAGATTCTGTAATTACCAAAGTCTAAAACAAAGATTATAAATGTGTAGGGCTTATGGTTAGAAGTCCGTAGGGATCGGAGTTCAAGTTGAAAAACTCATATAAATTGGATATGTAAATAGCAAAAACTAAAATATTTGTATTAAATTGAGAATTATAAATAACTTAACGTGGTAAAGAGAGTCATTCCATTAATCATATAGTGAAGATACATTGGAAAATAAGATACATAGCAAAACATTTGAAAAGGTCTAAAAAAGCCTAGTCTATTGGGATAATAGATTTGTCAGGATCGAAATGCCCAATATGACCAACTTTGACAAAAAGGTTAGTCACAACAATGTCGATGTTCAAATATAAATTCAAAATATAGTGTTGAGTGATGACATTCCCAAAAGATTCACCCACAACAAATCTCATGTCATTATGATGTTTGATTTTCTTAACATCAAAGTCAAAAATCAACTTGGCCTTTTCAACCTCTTAAGTGGTATCTTTATCCTTCAAACTCACTAACTCATCCTTAATCTTCTTTAGTTCTTCCCATTGTTGCATAATTATCTCTTAGTCCAATTTCAAACTCGTGGATATTGGCTAAACCTTTGTCAACTTACTTTTTTTTATTATTGCAAGTTTGTTTTCTCAACAATAATATCAATCACCTCTTTCTGGGTAGCCTCAAAATTAGTCTTAAGTCGAGTAGCCTCAGATTTATAAATTTCAAGTTTGTTAAGCTCTTCAACAAGGTGAGGAAAAGTCTGACGAAGTAAATGTTGAAAATAAGCTGTAATCTTGAGAGTCTAAAAGGAGTCCAAGAACATATCTCATTCTCACTTACCCTAATTGTTGACCACCTACTTTTTTTCCCTTTTTTTTATGAGAAGAATGGTGACTTGAATGTCAACCCTCTTTATTTCGTGATTTTCTTTTATGCTATTTGGAAGCTTCTTCAGCTTGAGGAGATTTGGTTTGAGATGATGGTTGAATATGTGGTTCTTTGGAATGAAGAACAAAACTAGTCTCATTCATAAAAAAAACTTTAAGTGCCATACCAGTAGGATTGGTAGTTGCAAATAACAAAATTTAGGGTTAGTAACATAACAAAATATTGCAAGAAAAAGCTTTGAAAGAATATTCTACCTATTAGCAAATCTAACATCTCAGGAGAGGCTTCTATCATGGTTTAACAAACAAAGGGATGGTCAGATTTAGTCACTACATCCTTTAAAAATGTTTTAAGCTTAATCTCAATATGACCTAAATCTCAATCAAATAATAACAAAACCAAAACTCAAAAGGTGACAATGGCTATTGTTCTAATAAATTGGGAAATGAAAATGTTCGTGAAGGTTTGAGAGGTTGGCCTAAAATGGAGTAATCTTCTTAAAGGTTAGGATGACTTTATAAAATTCCCTTTGAAAAAAATGTGTTTTCTTTTGTAAGAATTGGTATAGGTCAACAAGATTTTGTTCTCATAAATTCCCTTTAAACTGATCCATGTTTTACCTCTATCTCTCCTAGAAGTTCTAAGTACACCAAGAGATTGAAGAAAAAAGGACAAGATAGAATTCAGCCCAAGTGTCAACATAATAGATGGAAGCCTCTTAAGAAAGCCTAACCATTATGATGAAGTTAAGAAAGAGCATCTGAAGTCTTCAAAGGGCTTACATCTCGAACTCTATAAATGGAATACAAACTCCAAGGGTTGTAAACATATATCATATACATAAGTAAAAGGAAAGTCATATTTCTAGGATAATTCACAAACTCAACCACTTGGTTAAGGTACTTCTAGAAGATATTTAACCTTTTGTTCAAAATTTGAGATGAAGATCACAATCTCCCAAAGTTGGTCTTGTTGAGAGGTAGAGAAACAACTGAATGTCCTAAGTACATATTGGTCCACCCAGCCACATTAGTTTAAACATCCAGGTGTGGAGAAATCGTCACCTTTTTTAGCTTTCCCACAGTTATGAGTTGACCTATAGGGATTGAGTTGAAAAGAAAAAGTCAAGATTGGGAAATTTGGGATAGTAGTAGAATTGAAGATTTTGACAGAGGTATAAAGTACAACAGACGGATTTGTTCTAGTTCTTTCAATAGTAAGGAACTAAAAACAATCTTTAAACTTGTTTTCCTAAAAAGAAAATCAATAGGGCTAGGTTGCAGCCATGACAGTGGAAGCTTTACAAAGATCCCCAAAGCCTTTATTACTGTTTTTTGTTAACCCTAAAAAGGATTAATCATAGTGGAAGAAGAATGAAATAAAGTAAAACGGAAGGAAGATACCTAGAAATGGAAAAAAAAAAAAAAAAAGCCTAAAGAATGAGGGGAGAACGTCGAGAATAGATTGAAAGTGGTGGTGGTGGTGGTTGTCGAAAGTTGTAGAGAAAAAAAGGTAAAAAACACTTTTGAAAGGGGAAGGTTACGGTATATAATGCTACTTATATAAAATTTTATGGGATAAAAACAAAAACAGAGGTAAAAATGGCACCTCAACCTAAATTTAAATGATAATGATTGTTACACAAAACCCTATGACAATTATCATAATTTTCACAAGGCTTAACCACATCTTACATATGGACACCTTATCTTCAAACAACCAAGGATTTTGTAACACCCTAAATTTTAGGTACTAGAAAGAAATCACGAGGTAGCTCTTAGTATCATATGTTATTGGATAAAAGATGCCTTAAAAGTTATTGTTATTATTATATTATTATTATATCTCTTATTATTATTATTGTTCCTATTGCTGTTATTATTATATTTATTGTTGTTGTTGTTGTAGCAGTTATTATTATTATTATTATTATTATTATTATTATTATTGTGTTGTGTTGTTGTTATTATATTTATTATTGTTGTTGTTGTTGTTGTTGTTATTAACACCTTAGTATTAGAAATTAGTAAAAATGTTATTATAGAACTCAAAAGAGCATCTAGGGCCCAATAAGGAACAAAAGCCCAGTAAGCTATATACCCACCCACATGTTATAAGAAGGGAATAGGGAAGGAAAATTAGGTTTAGTCGTCACAAAATAGAAGAAGAAAGAAGGTAGAGAGAATGAGGAGAAAATGAAGAAGTAGAGGAAGAGCAAGAGGAAGAATAGAAACCGAAGAACCCAAGTCCTAAAACTCAACTTTGCATGTCCTTAAAGGTGAGTGCTCTCCCCGTATCCTTCCTTGTCCTTTATGTTATGTTTGTTTATCTATTTACCTTTTCCCCTCCTTATGCCTAAGTTTAGGGATTTGATGAGTTTTAAAGGGATTGTAAGTGAGTGAGGAGTTTGTAGATTAGATTGACCAATTATCAAGGTAGAAGAAGTGATTAAGAATTTAATTATTTATTTTGGAGCATTTAGAAACCAAAGACAATAGGAAAAATAAATTAAAATTCATACCTTGGATCTGCCCGGCAGGATTAGATAGCCGCTAGGCAACTTTTTTCAAAAATTGGACTCCATGCTAGCGCCGGGTGACGGTACTGCCTGCCTGGCAGGATATGAAATCCCCCGAGGGAGGTGAGTCTAACCGTGACCCACTGGGCGGCCCTCTTAGCCCGCCGATCGGGTACAACCTTGGCTATTCTGTTTTTTGTGCCTATGAACTCTTTTTTGCAGTTTTTAACTCATTGTTGCTTCTTTTTTTATGCCTTATTAAGTTTATATTGTGTTATTTACCTTGAGAAAACTGAGTGTGATATGAAATTGTGCCAATGTTTCATGATAAAAGCTTATGAAAAGCTATAAGCATTGTATGTAACCATGCATCATAACATTTGAGTTATGTGATGAGGAAAGTATATAGGAATATGGTTGGTGGAGGCCGTGATGGGTTGTCTAACCCTAGACTTGGGGGTTATCCAGATGGAAAAACTCCAATGGTTCATGTTGATCCCATGAGGCCGGGGCGTACTGGCAAAATTGGGTAACCCTGACTAGTCACTAGGAGATATCATACTAGTTGAGGGTGCAAAGCCGAAGGCATCGGTACTGATGACGCTTCTTATGGCCATGTATTTACTCCTAGTCTACTTTCCGAAAAGTTTAAATTGGTGCCACATGTGCATGAGTAGTGGTTTAAGAACATAGCATGCATATGTATCTTGTTGTAGTGTGATATGTTGAAGTGTGCTATGTTGTAACTATGTGAAGTTTGTGTGACCTCCTTCATAAGCGATTGATGTAGTGTGTACACATGTGAAAATGTGATTGTTTCTTATGATGTAATGTCCAAGTTATGGATATGCGATTATATTATGCATGTTTGTTGTTCCTGTTTCATAAAACAATATGTGGTGTATGTCTAGTTACTAGGCAAAGGATGTGAAATAAATGTATGCTTGTAATTAGGATTGTCTTGCTACCTTATGGATATGTGAGAGGCTAGACCCTAGGATAGTGTTATGAGAGTTCTAGTTGGATAAAATAGTAGAAAGGGTGAATTCCCATATGGCATAATAGAACAGTATGAGACTAGTAATAAAGAACAAAATGAGAGTATCAAGGTAAGTGTTAAGGGAGTGTCAAGGGTATTTTAGAATGTCTGTAGCCTTAGACTTGACCCCTAGAGATAACTTTGAATATCAACAGGAAAAAGAGTAAAATCTAAACATGAATGGTGTAAATACTAGAAAGGGTTTTGGGTAAGAAAATATAAGTAATGAGGATGAGTTTTTAGGTTGAGAATGAAATAGTAAGCTTGTATAACAGTTGTGAGAATGAGAGAGGAGTTAACAGGAAGTATTGACTGCTGACAGGTGTAGACCCAACCATAAGTATGGAGAATTATGAGAGACTTAGTGAGACTAAAGCAGTGGGAGATAAGTGATGAAAGTTGTCTGAGTAGAAGAGTTTGACTTAATTGTAAAGCCCTTAGAGCACTCACTGAGACATTATGTCTCACTCCTTTAAGTTTCCTCCTTTTTAGTATATAGGTGAAGACATGTGTAGATGGAGCTTAGAGTTACGAGACGTAGCCTAGTTTACGTTGTATTTTTATATTCCTCTTTACATTTTGTACGACACTTCGGGTGATAGATGAGTTGTATTAGGCATGTATGGTATTTTATTGTATTATTCTTATATAAATATAATTATATTTATGAGTAGGATCTGCATGTTGTTTCTATGTTTTTAAGTCTTTTTTTTTCTTAGAAATCTAGACTTAGTTACGGTAATCCCCTTTAGGGTATGACAGATTTCATAATTAATTTCGAGAACTCGGCATGCTTAGTCTTCAAGTACACTAAGTTAGGGGACAATTGTTTCAAATTGGGCTTAAAGTCCACTTCACATAATAGGTTAATTCTACCTAAAGCGCTACATCAACCCAAAACAAGAAGTGTTGACTGAAGTCAAACATCCGAAAGTAAGTTTCCTAAAATGCGCCTAAGTATAGTAAATCATACCTCAGTTTGGAGTAAAATTTTCTTGTTACTACACTAAGACAATATAATAGTACCCTTGAAAGACCTTGGACCTCACGTCAGGTAATTTAGCCCTGCTCTAACACGTATAAATATAAGCAACATTACTATAATAGATAAGCATTTATTACTTACCATCATTCTGATAAAATCTTTGCTGACTTGAGTGTCAAAGTGCCTTTTGCAAGTACCAATCCTTTACTCATAGTGTCTCGGCCTCATCAAAATCCCATTATTGTCACGAGATCTTGAACCTCGATCCATATGGGAGCTTGTTTCAGTCAACTTCAACCATCATATCTCATACTCATCACATATAATATTTGCATATATCTTAAGTAAGCAATTTCTCTTGTTGAAAGTATTTATGGCAAAAGTAAAAGTTAGAATAAAGCTACTATGTTTTGCTTAGATTAAAAGTGAAATAAAAAAGAAAGAAAGAAAAAGATGTAGAAGTAAAAGGAAAATAAAGTAAAAAAAAAAAGTGTTATTTGGATGAATCAAAATTAAGAAAACATAAATAAATTCTTTGTACTTATTTAGATGAGTAAAAAAATGAGAAGAAATAAATAATAAATTATATAAAAATTTGTTTATATTAAATAAAAAATAAAGTTAACTCATAAAATTTAAATTTTAGTATATTATTTTTTAACATAAAATTATTTATTATTATGTTACAAAAGAATTATTTAATTTTTAAGAAAGTAAAAAAAAAAAAAAAAAACTTCCTCTCTCCCTTGTCTTCCTTTGAGAGGGAATTTTTTTTTGAGTGAGACCTTAAAAAAATTCTCCTCCTTATATCTATTCTCAAATAAGTAATTTATAAGTTTTTTTTTTTTAATTTTTGTTAAACCAAATAAAGGTCTGTTGTCAATTGATGATAAATTAAAATAATTGATGACATATCAACCACGATTATGTTTAAAAAAATTAAAGACATTAATAAATTGCATAATTAACATGTTGTAAATTTCTCCCTCCCTTCAATTATTTAACATAACTATATATCTAAGATTCAAATTCGAGATCACTGATTAGGTTGGAATAACCTTACGTGATGTGATTTTATTTAGAATCATCTTGAAAATAGGCAAAGGAAATAAAGAGGAACTTGACCCTAACTACGACTTGCCAGTAGAACCAAAGTTATCAAGAGAAAGCATGACCCTAACCGTGACCTGCCGATAGAATCAACCCTATAAAGTTTTTAACCCAAGAACAAAGGAGAAGTTCTCAAAATGGAGAAACACTCGAGTTTCATTAATTTTCAAATTCTGCCTTGAATGTTTACAAGGGGTTCCTATTTATAAGCTAAGTAAGGCAACTCTTGGAGTACAAGAAGTGATTTTCCACTAACATTTTCATTAGGCATTTAATTTTCACTAGAAATTACTTCTTACTAACCATCACAATGGTTCATTAAGTCCCACCAACCATCATAATGGTTTAAAAAGAGTCATCTAAACTTATTTTCCCAAATTATGTACAAAAATTACATTAAAATTAAGAAAATGGGCTTAAGTAACTATTTAGCCCAAAATTAATTAAGCCACAATTAACTTCAACCCATGGTTGCTTCTTGATCAAATGAATTTGGGCTTTTTATGCTATCTTCAAGTTGGGCTCAAATCATCATTGACGTTTAAGAAAGTGACCCATTTTAGTCCAGGCCCTAATCCACTTTGATCTGGTCTTTCCTAAATCTCCATACTTAGGCCTTACAAAGCTTGCTTCGTTATCTTAGTCTTGGACCTAGTCATGGGACCTCTAATGTCACTGAAAGGATCTTTCGGTTGGTTGGTTGGATCTCTATCATTACATCAATTGATTTACACACTTAGTGACACATGTTGAATAAGAGTTTAATTTCTATATATTATCAAATGTAAAAAAGTTTACACTGTCAACCAATAAAAAATTATAATTGGTATTAAAATAGTTAGGCCAAAATATACTTTTGGTCCCTTATTTTTTTACTAAAATTTGTTTTGGTCTTTTAACTCTCAAATTTGAGTTAACGTTGTATTTCTTAAACAGTTATCATTTTTTATTTTGGGATAGAATTTTAAACCTTTTTTTGACTGATTTAAGACATATTGTCTCATTAGATTCATTTACATGAGAACTATGGAACCCAATTAATGTTCAAATCAAAAAGACCATAAACATGATTAAAATCGTGTGAAAAGTGAGTCCAACGAGTAAACAAAAAATTGAAAAATCTAATATCAGGTTCTTTTCTAGTTGCTCATGGGACTCACTTTTCATACGATTTTCACCATGATTGTGGCTCATTTTGGTTCGAACATTAGTTGGGTTTCATAATTTTCATGTATGTGAATTTAATGAGATAAGTTTCACATCTTAAATCGGTTAAAAGAGGGTTCAAAATTGTATTATATATGACAGTTTGTAATTGAATAATAGTGTAAAAATTCTTTACACTGACAGTGCATACATTATCCACGTATTGAAAAATGAAAATATTAAATATTTTTATAATATTTTCCTATTAATTTTTCAAAAATACTAAATCCTTTTTTAAATTTCTAAAATATTAAATATATTTACTTTTTAATTCAGTATTTTTTCATAAAATATTAAAAAATTGTAAAAAATATTATAATTAAAGTATTTCGGACTTGGCTTATTTTAAGGAGCCCTACGGAGCTGAGTGTAGCTAATAAAGGTAGGGAAACCATAAGGTGAGGTATGAGGTGCTTTAAGTATGTGATCAAAAATTTAATTTCTAAATTTGTGTATATAGAAAAATATTGAGTAAATTTTCATTCTTGAATTTATGAGGCATTGTCATAATAATTTTTAGATTTAAAAAAATGACAAATAAATTCCTAAAATTAAAATTAATATCATTTTAGTTTATACTATGTATAACTTACTACCATTATAGCCCTTACATTTTATAATTTATTATCATTATAATCTATAACAGAGTTAACAATAGAGATTAGCATGACTAACAGATATCATTTTTAAGAATTTATTTGGTATTTTTCTTAATTTAGAAATTACTATGAGACTTTACTAATTCAAAAACTAAAATAAAAATTTATTCAAAAATATTTATTAAAAGATATCATACTCTTAAATAAATTTTAGTATCTCAAAGAAATTAAATATTAATTCTCAGTGAGGAAATATCCGTGAGTTAATTAAAAAAATAAATAAAAAGTTAGAGAACTTCCCAGGAAGCTACGCAAATGCCTTTCCAAATGGGTTCATTGCTTCCTTTTCATGTACCCATAAAATAAAATAACGGTTGCCCATGCCGGGGGATAAGATGACTGGATAGTTGTTGTAATGTAGATTCCTACTTCTTTCTCTTTCATCCATTAGCCACTGGTCTTTGATTTTTTACAATTTTTGTAATTAGATTTTTAGATTTAATTTATTATGACTTAAAATTATTAAAAAAAATAGCAATTTATAACGATTTTACTAACTTTAAGAACCTCATTACAAAAATTATGAAAGATAAAAAAATTTAATTATAATTTTCTTAATTTAGGAACTTAATTAAATTTTTTTTTAAAATTCAAGGATCTATTGATGTATTAAACCTAAATAATATAGTACGATGTATAGAAAATTTTATAAATATCGTTTAGTTATATGAAATAATATTAATTTTTTTAAATTTATTTATAATAATTTATGAAAAAAATTATGTTATGTTTAAGATAAAAATATTATAATTTAAAAATGTCTCATTTTTAATTAAATTATAAATTATGTTTGATAAACATTTTTTTAAATAAGTTGAATAAATTTTTTAAGTAGATAAAAAGAGTCACAAAATGTAACATATTTTTTCGTTGAAGAGGTTTTTGAAAATAAAAAATATAAATAAATATTCTTGCGTGTCAAAATTCATTTGTAATGTTTTATAGATCAAATATAGATGATAGTTTGCGTGAAAAAAATCAAACAAACATTTAACAATATACTATAACTGCATAATGATAATATTAAAGGGATTGTCTAACTAAATAAGTATAATATTTTTTAAGCTTATTGTTTTTATTTGTTTTCACATGTAAGGATTGCATATGAGAGTCTAGTACTTTTTGCTTTACTTAACAATAATGACAAAAGGCCAAAAACAATTTGATTAGTTTTTACTATTTCATAAAGTCAATTTTCTTAATAACTCCTTCCTTTATTAGTTTCGGAAATTTTCACAGTATAGTAGGCGTAATTGTAACCTAAATCATCCCTTGCTATAAAATTAAAACAACGTTAGAAAAAAAAGATTGAGGTAAAAACATACTAAAAAATCATAACAAAAATTATAATATTTTCTCGCCCAATAAAATCATTTCAAGATTCTGATCTTGAACAAATTTCATGTATTTAGATTATATCAATACATGATTAACACAGACTTTAAACTTACAATCAAATTCTTCCAAGAATAATATTTTTAATTAATGTAAAAAGTTTGGGACCATTTTGTAAATTGTTTAAAAAAAGAGGAAAGAAGATGTCAAGTATGATCATTTATAACGGTGGGAGATAAAAAATATAAATATAATAAAAACTACTTTCCCAATCGAAGAAAGGCACATGGTAACGCGACTTCAAGCCTCAAACAAGTACAATAAAAAATAAGGATATAATAAATCAGTTGGTCCTCAAATTTTGGAGAATTTTTAATTAGATCTCTAAACTAAAAAAATTTGTAATTACGTCCTTGATCTTTTATAATTTTCGTAATTGAGTTTCTAGTGTTAGTTTATGACAATTTGAAGCTGCCAAAAAATTTAAAATTTGTGGCAGTTTTACTACTTTCAAGGACTCAATTACAAAAATTATAAAAGATCAAGGATTTAATTACAATTTTTTTTAGTTTAGGGACCTAATTAAAAAAATTTCAAAGTTTAGGAGCCAACTAATGTATTAAACCTAAAAATAAAATAAATAAAGTTACATGTATCTGTAATCAAAAATGCATTTATAAAAATCATATACATAGCAATTGAAAAAATATGCCTCCCTAGTTCAATGTAAAATAATATAAAAATGTTGATCACTTCATGTTATGTGCACTAATATAAAATTATATATAATATTTGGTAGTATAATGTATATCATTCCGTTGTTAGGTTTACATGCTTGACACCTACAATGAAATATAAATAAACTAAAATATAGGTTAACTATCATGTAAATAAGAAACATTGAGTGTAGGGATTAGCTAGTGTGGAGTTATTTTAATTTAACCAATAGTCTTGAGTTTAGGTCATATGTATGCAGCTGCGTTAAATATTCAAAAAAAAAGCTTTATTGTCTATAATAATCCTATTCAGCTTGAGCAGAATTGTCTCCTATAGAAGATACCTATGGTCTAGAGGGAAAAAAGAGAGTAAATATAAGAAATAGGAAACAATTATAAAAAAGGGAATAATAATATGTTTAAAAATCTCTTTTCAATTAAGTATTTGCCTTCCGATAAATAACAGAAAAGATCATAAATAAAAAAGAAACAAAAGATAAGGGAAGTGATGTAGCTATTAAGTAATTACTATAGAGAAATGTATAGCAAAAGAAAGGTAATGAGAAAAGGTTTCCATAATTAACTAACAAGCTAACTTGTCAACGAGTTAAATGTCATATTTAATTCATGGTTTAAATATAAAAAAGGTAAACAATCATATATAAAGAATTTTCACTATTATCATGTAAATAGGTAAACTTGTTACAGAAGATAATAAAATATCATATGATCAATTAGAGTTTAATTTTTAAGCAATCAATGTAAAAAAATTTACACTGTCAACAAATCAGAAATTATTATTAGTATGACTTTTAAAATAATTATTATAAAAGTCAACAAAATTATTATACATAACGATTTGTTATTAAATGACAATATAAAAATCCTTTTGTACTATCATTGCCTAAACTATTTACTCAACCAATTGATATGGTAACTTTTCAAACTAAGTTAACTTGCCTAAATATAAAAAGTAGAAAACAACCATGTATAAAGAAATAAACAACAAATATAAGAAATATATGGAACAATTATAAGAAACAGGGAACAATTAATATATGGTGATGAAATTAATGTTTAAAATCAACCTAATAAATAAATTATAAAATAACTAAGAAGCAGCACAAAATATTAAATTCTATAAATGTGATGTCATTCTATCATTATGTAATTTATATAGTACTCAAAATAGAAATACACAGTTAAAAATATTGATAACCATTATAAATAAACAGAAAAATAAGATACCTTTTATTGCTATTGTGAATAAAAAGAACAACTTTTAATCAAATCACTCTATTTAAACTTGTCTAATCCAAACAAACCATAAGAATATAAATGACTATGAAAAATAATAGATTTAGATTAAAAATGAAAACAACGATGCTTAACTTTGCGAATACAACCCTCACTCTAACACCTTTGTTATATATTATCCGAGGTTATAACATGCCTATAATGTATTAAAAAATGATAAAATAAGAAAAACATTGATAATGAAAAAAAATAAAAATTAACATACTAATATGCATTGTATATGTGATGAAAACAAGAATTAGGATAAAATGAATCTATTTTTCATTGATTCAATAGGAAGATACATTGAGAAATATGTAATATGCTACAAGGAGGGGAAAAAAAGGGAATAATTTCAACCCTAATAAAAAAAATAAAATTGTTGTCTAATTGTGTTTCTAATTGAATCCTCGTATTTAAGACATTTTTGCATGACTAATGATTACTATATTTACTTTCTTAATTATTATATTTACAACTAATATTTATAACTCAATACTTTCCCTTCAAGTTAAGGAATAGATGTCTTTCATTTCTAGCTTGGCTATTATGAAAGTTTGAGTTGTATAGCCCTTTGTGGGAACAACAACCAATTGTTAATTTGATGGAATATACGACATACACATTACCTTCCTCCAACTTTTCTTTAATGAAATGTTTATTCATTTGAGTATGTTTTGTCCTATCATGCTACATAAGATAGTGGGCAATATCAACAGCTAACTTATTGTCACGGTAGAGTTTTATAGACCTCTTCAATTCAATTCTTAAATAATCTAAAATAATATTCAATTATAATAGTTCGCATATTCCTTGAGCAATAATTCTACATTCTGATTCTGTAGATGATCTAACTACTATATTTGTTTTTTGCTCCTCTATGTTATTAAATAGGGGAAATAAAATTCAAAATAAATGGAGAAATATGCATTATCATTTAGGGGTTTGAAGGCCTAAGAGTTTATTTGGTTAAATTGGGAAATGTTAATGATGTTATTAAAGCAAAGTTATCTCCAACTTGTTTTGAGTTTATTCCCGTGGATGATAGGGATGAGTCTAAACCTTAGAACATCTTAAACGTAATTGCTTACGCCCATTCTTTAACATTAAGATAGCATTTGTTTCATAGAATTAATTATGTTTCTAATAGTACTATTACTAGAAATATTATTCCCATCAAAGATATTTAGAATTTATCATTTCTTAGAATATTTTTAAATTATTTTAATTCAAAAAAAAATATTCAAAAAAAAAAATGGTAAAATAAGGTGAGAGTAAAAAGTTATATTAGAAAATAACTTTCATTTCCATAAAAATATAAGATTTCTACCTCTTTATATGGGAATAGAAAGAGAAAAAAATACATATAATATAGATTCATGGAAATAAATAATGCCTGGAAATTTTTTTTATAACTTGTACCCAATAAAGGAATATTACATTTCCAAACTCACATTTTCGGAAATAATTTTGTAAGGTGTGAAACAAACACACTCTAAGCAACTGTGTTTGTCCGGTTCCGCAACTAGAGTTCGCCACTGTGGCCTCCACATGTAAGCAACATTGCTTAAATAAGCAATCAATCCTTAACAAGTAAAGTGAACGAGAGAAAGCGGGAATTAACAGTGAGCAAAAAGAGAAAAGGAGATGCAATGCAAAATCAAACCTTGAATCAACACCCACATAATCCCCAAAAACCAAAAAATAAATCCCCCCAAACAAAAAATAAAACCCCAAAACTAGAAAAAAAAAAAAAAAAACACCAACAGCTACAAAACTAGAACATGTAATAGTAGAGGGAGCAAATCGACCGTAGAGGGAGGGAGTGACGACGAATTAATGGCGGAGGAAAGGAATTGACAACGGATTGTTTTGAGAGAGAGCATTGTTCCAAAGAAATCCTCTCGAAGAAAGGAAAAGAAACGTCTTGTAGAAAGTAAGGCGAGAAATTTTGAAGAGTCTGGAACAAGTGGGTGTAAAAAAGCTATAATTGTAAAAATAATAAAGTACTTAAGAGTGAGAGAAAAAAATTAATCGATTTGCATTAAATGTTATTTCGCCATTAATCAACATTAAATATTGATTTGAAAATAAAATGAATATAATTTTATATGATAAAATACGAGCATTTTAATATATTTTTTTAAGTATGAAATAAATGTATGAAGTTGAATTTTAATTTTAATTAATTATTTTAATATGAAATAAATGTATTAAAAAAAGAAATAATTAGATATAAAATAATATTTTAAGCTAACATAAAAAATGTAAATAAAATATAAAAATGTGGGGTCAATTATAAAACCCACAAAAATATGTTGAGAAATTAGTTAAGAACTTCAATATTAGAGTAAAATCTTGTTGGAATTCTTAAATCTGACATGATATTATAAGATCCACAAAAGTAAGTTAAGCAACTTACTTAAGCAACCAAGCATTAGAGATGCTCTTAGTATATCCAGTATTGAATAAAATCATGTTATTTTATACCAAAAGTGTCCAAACCACTCATGTGTCTCCCAAAAGACTATGTGTGATTAATTATTACTAATTACACTTATTAAGACGTTTACTGACAACAAACAGTGCTGACTTAAACTATCTGTCGAGAACACAATTTAGGGTTTAACTAAACCATTAATTCAAACTTAAACATCAAGAACCAATG
Source organism: Spatholobus suberectus (assembly GCA_004329165.1). Taxonomy (NCBI): domain Eukaryota; kingdom Viridiplantae; phylum Streptophyta; class Magnoliopsida; order Fabales; family Fabaceae; genus Spatholobus; species Spatholobus suberectus. Next base: position 12,088,186 of record CM014737.1, read on the forward strand.
AATTATTGAATTTAATTTTATAATTATTTATATCATTTTACCTTAATTAGTTATGTAGATAAGTTATTAATAGGCACAAGAAAATTATGATGTTACGATAGCTAATATTCTTACTTAGAAAGAATTAATCAAAATACTATAAAAGAATTAAAAAATATGTTTCTTAGTATTCAATGACCTTCAGTTTTTGGTATTTGTAGTACATGTATATTTGAGAGAAGTTGGATGTTTGAGAAGTGCAGCACCATAAAATTTGAATATTAACTCAAAGCATTTTGATGTAGAGCTCATATTTCTAGGGGAGTAATAATTAACGTTCCGTTGGGTTTGTCCACCCAATCGGACACGTGAGTAATTATGTATATAAATGTGGCCAATTTTACTTTTCAAGTAATTAAGAGTAAATAAATGTAATTGTATATAATTATCGGTGTAGTTAATATTAACTATTTGTAACACAAAATTAAATATTATTAGACATTTTAATAACTTCATGACACTATTAATCACTTGTAAGGCAAATTTAACTGGCATTAGATATTTCAATAACCTCATAACACGATTAATCACATGTTCGATAATTATATACAATCACGTTTTTTACTATTAACCACTTGTAAGGAAGAGTTAATCATATTTACATATGTAGTTAACCACATCTGATAGTCAATAATCTCATGGTACTATTAACCATTTGGGAGGCAAAATTAATCATCATTAGACATTTCAATAATCTCATAACACTATTAATCACATACCGATAGTTACATACAATCACGTTCATTTACTTTTAACTACTTGTAAAACAACGTTAACCATATTTATACATAACCACATGTGTTGAGTGGATATCAGGTGTACAAATTCTGAGTGTATGTTTCTCTTTTTCCTTTCTAACTAGAAACGTTTTTATAGGCTGAGAAGCAAAGTAACAAAGGTGACAACTCTTCTGTTAGAGAAAATTTCTATGTGAGCTTAGGCAAAAAATACTCCTAGTAAAATATTTTCTTTCATATCTTTTATTGATGTTTTAGGCACAAAACTCAAAAAAGATATATGTAGAGTTGACTTGAGTTTTAGGTTAATAGATGCATATCTTGAAAGTCTTAGTCTTTTGATGATTTTCAAATGATTCCTTTCAAACTATTCTCTTTAGATTCTCTTTTTAGCCATAGTGCAATAACAAACTTTTCCTTTAAAACATATGCATAATCTGATTTGATAGATGAAGATGAATTTGACTCATCGCTTTATCATCCTTATGTTGTTTATCCTCCTTTGTCCAAGACAAAGGCATTTTATCAAAATCTTCTAAGGCCTCATCCAAATCCATCTATGCAAGAACAATTCACATCTTAACTTCCATAATGAAAATTTGGTGTTGTGATTTGGCGGCAAAATATCGTACTTCATGGTTGCCATTATAATTGAGAAACCAAAATGAACCAACTCTAACACCAATTTGTTAAAAATAATGCACAACAGAGATAAAGAAGAAGAAGAAGAATGAATACAAAGATTTAACATGAAAAAAACCCTTGATAAGAAAAAACCATAGGTAAAGGAGAACCAATTCACTATATTGAACATTGGTACAAGAGAGCAACTGATATAACACTTTTATATAAGTGCATATAAAACCTAACCCAAAGTATAAAGGTTCATACAAGACATGCTGAAAATTCAGCTCACCAACTCTAACACAATAACACACACACACACATAGACACACACACACGCACATTCTATAAACAAATAATAAAGAATTCCATACGCGTAGTTGTTTCAAAAGTTACTCCTAGCATTTTCCTCACACACTAAAGGTGAGCAAAATACTAATTGAGACAAGTTTATCTTTACCCTTACCTGGCTTGAAATTTTGATCGGGTCAATTATTTGAATTCGAACCCAACCCAATTAAGATTCAAAATATATGAGACGAGACAAGGTCAACTTGACGTTTTAACATAATATATCAATATTAACATTATATATAGTTAGATCAGAAAATAAAAGAAGCATAAAACTTAAATTAAGGTATATTTTACAATATATATTTTAAAATAAATAATATCATTATAAATATAATATCATATTATATAAAATATTACCTATTAAATGAAAAAGTTTTATTATCAATACACAATTATTCAAAAAAGTTATACTTTTTAAAAAATGTAAGATACTAAACCCAATCTAAATGACATGAAGCATAATCCAAATCTATCCTAAAAATACATTGAATTTAATTTCAAAACCCAAATCTCGTCCAAATCAACCTTGGACTAAGTTGAATTATTGGGTTGGGTCAGGACTTACTCACCCCAGTCACACACCCATTCTATAAACAAATAATAAAGAATTCTATAGCGTAACTATTTCAAAAGTTACTCCTAACATTTTACACGCATACATTTTCCTCTCGAGCGGTAGCATTAATATGCAAAGCTTATTTACGGGCCCACACACAGTAATTTCTATACGCGAAACTGTTTTAAAAGTTACTCGTAGCATTTTCCTCAAGTGGTAGCATTAATATGCAGTAGATAAGCAAAGCTTATTTAAGGGTCCACAGCGAAGACCCAAATGTAGAATATTAGGGTTAGTTTGGTGGTTAAGATAAGATAAGATAGGATAGGATATGAGAACAAAATAAAAATAGGATAGGATAAGAGTAAGATAAATTATAATCTTATTTAGTATTTGATGCATACTAGATAACAAATTAGATAACGATAAGATAAAATATAAATTATGTTCAAATGACAAAATTACTGTTTCATAAAATTACATATAATTTTCTAAAAGTAACTTTTTATTTAGTTTTTTATTTTTTTACAAAAATATTACAATTTTAACTAAACTATATAATGTTATTTTTTATTTATATAGTTACTTTTCTTAAAATTATAAAAAATTATATAAGATTTTTAAAATTATAATTATTGTTCAAATAATTTTATTTTAAAAAATATTTAAATAGTAATTATTTAATTTTTAATATTTTAATTAATAATATACTTTAAATTTACATGTCAAAATTATTATAATTACATACTAACGAAAACACAGGCGCGACATTTTTATTGCGCTAAATTTGATATATATCGTACTTCATTTGGATTCAAATATAAGCAAAAATAACTAATTTCATGCCAAATTTGATATATATCATATTGCATTGCATGAAAATAAAAAGGAACAAAAAATTATTAGAATATATCAAATTTGATATATATTGTATTGTCGTACCTGTGTATTCGCTTTTCTATTGCGCTAACGTATTTTTGTTGTGCTATCGTAGGTAATTGTAACAATTTATCTTATTATGCATTGCACGTGGTTGTACTGTAAGGGCTCGTTTGGTAGTCAAGATAAGATAAGATATGATAGGATATAAAAGCAAGATAAGGACATGATAAGATAAGAGCAAGATAAGCTATAATCTTATTTAATATTTGGTGCATACCAGATAACAAACCGGATAACGATATAATAAAATATAAATTATGTTCAAATGACAAAATTACTGTTTTATAAAATTACATATAATTTTCTAAAAATAAATTTTAATTTAATTTTTTATTTTTTACAAAAAAATACAATTTTAACTAAACTATACAATATTATTTTTTATTTATGTAGTTACTCTTCTTAAAATTATTAAAAAATTATATAATATTTTTAAAACTATAATTATTATTCAAATAATTTTATTTAAAAATATTTAAATAGTAATTATTTAACTTTTAATATTTTAATTAATAATATACTTTAAATTTACATGTCAAAATTATTATTATTATATATAAATTATATTATATTACTATATATTATATTTATTATATATATTTTGTTATATATATAAAAAGAGCTTATCCTATTTTATTGCTTTCTAATCCAACTCTTTCTTTAAGATAAAAAAAATATACTAGAGCAACATGTTAAGATAAGAGATAAGATAACATTATCATATCCTATTGACTCAGTAAATAACAGATTATAATAAGATAGAATAGTTATCCTGATCGCCCTCAATTACCGAAATGATTTAAGCAATGACGTAAGTTAGGAAAGAATCATTTTGACGATACAAGAAAATGACAATAGCGAAAAAGATTTCCGTTGGCTATTGTTGAAAATCAGAAACCTAGGAAAGAAAAACAGGAAGGGCACCAAAGCAGCGGTGACGACTGCCTTCCTGGTTTATCGCTTTTTCAATGAAGTAGAAGGAAAGTGATTTGGCTTGAGCTTGCATTCATGTTTGAACGAATAGTTTCGTTTCGTCGGCGGAATAGTTAAAGAATCGTTTTCAATTTGAACACAAACGTGTAGCCCTGTTATTATGTAAACGAGTGTCTTTCCAAATAATAAAATGTCATTATTCACCAAAAGAAAGAAAAAAATCGAATTGATTTTATTTGTTACCAACTTCTATTGATATTTTTATTTTTAAGTTTTTTTGATAAATTAATTATATTTCGCATGGCTTATATACGAGAAAAAGGCAAGCGAATGTTGGATTTTAAAAGGATAATAAAAGAAAAAAATGAAAATAGCAAAAATAAAAATGTTAAGATTGATGTATAACCACGTATAAACAAACAAGATACAAAATGATTAATATGATCATAAATTGGTGTAACTTAATTGAGAAAAGATGTCAAAAAATTAGATAAGGTGGTTTAGATATATATAAAGAAAGCCCCAAAAGGTCCCAATAAGAAGAGTAAATTATATAGTTTTTAATCTTGTGAAGAAGAGGAGAGAAAGACCAAGACTAGAGGAAATTATCAAGAGAAATCTCATGATAAATAATATCTCTAAAACTTTATGAAACTTTACTCTTTAACCAAACTAAATGACATTGTGTAGTCTATGTTGGCGATCTCACCTAGAGAAATAAAGTTTTATCGTTATTGTTGTTCTTATATATGAGAAAGTATATTATACTTTCCTCTTATCTAAAACTAATTAATCAAAATAAAAGTAGACTATAATTCCATAAAAACCTTATTTGTAACGTCAGGAGTTTAAGTCTAGGAATTTCAAGGATTAATGAATTAATCTCATTTCAGGTATTAATCTCACAATTTTACCTGAGAGTTGATTGAGTGAAAAATAATTTTGGATTCACCCATATAAAGATCCATTCAAGAAAAGATCATATATTTTAATTAATTTGTTTTAGTCGATCATCTCACAATCTAATTCAATTTTCGAACATTTTCAGAGGAACAACTTCCTTTTCTAAATCTAAAACTTTTGCCCTATTTAGAAATTGATTACTTGACTTCTTTCTCTTGTAAAGTGATTAACTTTTGTTTCTATCATTTTATAAAAAATGATAAATTTGATAGATAAGTAAAAGATATCCTTTTTTCACCATTTTGACATGTATGGAAAAAAAAAATTGAAATTTCATTTCTTACGATATTTTCAAATAGATTGTATTTTATATATCAAAATGGACAAAGTTAAAGACCAAAAAAGTTACATTCCTCTTTTTTGAGAAAAGCGTAAGAGTTAAAGACCAAATCGTCTTGCCTCGGCTAATTCACTTTTTTCTGCTCAGTCAAAAGCAGAGCTATTTTATGCAGGAATTAGAGGATTCATAAGAATCTTACAATCAAGCCTAGAGTAATTAGTGTAACCACAGGCACGACCTATAGAAATATTGAATGCACGCTTAATTAGCTTATTTTGAAAAAACAATTATTCTTTTATCATCTTAAGGGAACTTTGAAAAAAAAAAAATTTCAAAAATAATCACAACCACATGAATCTGGCATTCAGCAATCAGCCTATTGGTCACATGTGAGGCCTTCCTCCATCTAACGGTTCTTGAGCTTGCTTTATAATAAATCTCTCAAACATATCCATTCGCAGGCTTCATTCATTGCCTCAAAAATATCTTGGAAATATGTTTCCAAGTCATGCAACGATAAGAACCAACAAATGGTTGATTCAATCAAGTTCGCTGAAAGGCTTGGACCATGAATGTTTAAGTCACGTCTAGGGTTGTCGCACATAAATCTTCAAATTTGTCCCAAGTTATCAAAGTCACATAACTACTGAAGCTCTAGGAATTACAAATTTTAGGCTTGCTGGTTCATCAGCTTAACACCAAGATATTGTGTTGTGGTGGAAGGCAAGACTCATTTGCACTGTGTGAATGCTGATGACCCAGCTGGAGCCAGCTTCCTTATTACAGTGACCAAACATGATACCAACAGCATCCCTAGAATGCAAACTAACATGTAAAATTGCATACTCTAAAAAGTTCCAGCATCATAAAGAAGGAAAACAGTAAAGTAAGTATCATTTTATTAACAAAGGGATTAATAAGAATAGTGATCATTCATATATGAAAAGAAAAGTAAACAGAATAATCTATGCTTATAATGAATAGTATTAGGACAACCATAGTTTCTACAGCTCTGATTTTATATTAGTAACAGCATCATAGGCTAATGTTTCCGGTGATTAGCACATTTCGCTGCCCAAAAATTTGGAACCACGGGAATGTGACAGAATATATTTTATAGCAGTTACCTGTATGGATTCAACCATTTAAGTGAGCTCCTTACTTTATTCCAAATATTTGAAGAAGGTAGATAGTGCAATTTTATCATTGTGATTGTCTCTCTTAACCAACCACTCCTCAATAAGTTGGACATTTACATCCCTGTCAGCAATTGTGATCCATAGTTATTAAAAATACAGAGCATACCAGCACCGATTTATAATTTATTTGCGTGAGGTATGATTTACAAGTATATGAACATAAACTGAGAAAATAAAACCACAAAAGCAAAGATTTAAAGGAAGATTTAGAAAAAATCATCAACACCTTTTCAAGGCAAGAACTTCATAGTTTCTCCGTAGGTAATCAGCATGCATTTTAAGGGCATCCTGTGCATATGGTCTGCCTACAGTCCTTATTGCAGCCACATTTAATAAAGTTTCCAATGAGCCATGCTTTTTAATAAGTTTTAGAGCAGTCTTCCGACCAAAACTAGGGACCAGATGTTGGATACCAGGAACGCCATCAACTTCATCACCTACAATACATCCTACACAATCACAGCATACATAAACCAAAATGTTAGTCATAATGGCATTACCATTTAGCCATTAAATAATGACAATATTTTAAAAGTGTCAGAAAAAATCCACCACGTTGTATTTTATCTCTGTGGCCACGTTCTAGTTCTTCATGCTACAGAGTTCTATTGGAACAGTATACTTAAGTTTTAGTTAGTGAAAAGCCCATTTAAAGTATCTAGTCAACATAATTTTAAACATACATACAGCTTATTCAAAAGAATCAATATTTTTTCTAATAGAAAACTTATAAAGTGGCCGAGAGCCTCACAAGATTTTTTTTATATATTGAAAACGGATATTTATGTTAAAAAGTAAACGATGGACATATCAATTATCAAACATAAATATAACTATAGTGTATGTTACACTCACTGAGGCTCAGATCAGATTGTGGGTCACAATTATACTGATCTCTGTAGTGCCTCAGGGTGTAGAAGGACCACCTTTGTAACTCTGGCAAAGGCATAACTATTTGCACATCTTCAGATATAAGTTGCTTAAAATCCTTATCAGGGGAGGCAATAACCACTCGAAACCCTTTACTGAGAACTTGTTCAGCAAGTGTAGCTACAACATCATCAGCTTCATGGCCATCAACTTTTATAACCTGCATGGTTTCATCTTGTCACTAATGAATAATATGATTGAATATAAGTAAATTGGCTCCTCACTTTTTTGCTTACATTTAAGAGAATGATAATGTGCATATTCTTCTAAAATGATTGATAAAGATAAACAATAACTTAAAGAATGCTTGAGAAGAAAAGGAATGGTATCATTTAACTTGCTAGTTTCCGTATTGTTACTTAACTGCAATTATAATCTTGCAATAAAATCAAAAATCAAGACAAATAATACCAGTGAAGCAGATGTACACATGACTAAGGGATGATGTGTTAATAATAAAAGCAAATCAACGTTCTCATTTTCCCATTAGTTACGTAGTCTCCCAACTTCCATCAAATGGGGGGGATGGGAAAGTGGAGCTCAGAAAAGATGATCAGATTTTAAGTTTCATTGTTTTTGTATTTACAACCAAGTACTAATCATTTCTCCAAACAAAGGCATAAGCTGCCAAAGAAGCAGTCAGCCTAAACTGTTAAGGATTATAATTTGTAAACAACTCTTAACTTCACTGTGTACTAAAACTCAACATAACTAATAGAACTTTTTCATCAGCATTTGTTCACCTCTTCCTGCATCCTCATGTCATCTTCGGCGAGTCTCCAACCAATAGAACTTTTGAGTCAATATTATGCCAATATTTATACATTTTATTTTTATTTGCATACAACTTAATATTTTATACATATATAATTGATATATATCATATATTTCAACCACTATGAGATTTCCGCTATTTGCCCTTGACACTATCTGCTATATGATATAGTTGATTATTGGCTTTCACCATTTTCTGCGATTTGCAATTGATAACATTGTTCCTTAATTAGTGTCGTTAAGACACTAGTTAGCATTTGCTACAAAATATTATTCAATCCTCCAAATTTTGATTTCATAGGTTACTTACTACTCCCTCTGATCCATTTTATAGGAACCTTTCGAGAACTTTGCCTTGGTCCTTGACACTCTCCAAATTGTTACTACATTAATTTTTTTTTTTACAAAAATTACCTTAATTATTCAATAATTTTTTCTAGTCAATAAACAGTAAATGCAGTAAATTAATTTCTTAGACTCTCTCTCATAAGGGAAGATCACTAGCCAGAACTGCCTCTCTCATTCAGTCTGCCTCTTTGTATAGAACACAAAAAGTCATTGCTTAAGTGCAGATACATTGATTAATTAGGTGGAAAGACATTAAGACAATGGAGTCCCAGTAATTCTAATAGTAATTCTGGACAAATTATACAAATTGTTGATAAATTTAATACTATTAACTAAATTTTTTAATTCTTGTGAAGTAGTTAAAGGGCCCTATATGTAGGAGCAGAGGTAGTATTTATTATATACCTAGCACAAACCTAATTTCTCTTTAATCTCTAAAAAATCTCACTACTAGAATCCAAACTCATCCGGCCAGTTTATGGTCTACTTTGCTCCCAAGAAACTAAGTAATCCCAAACATAAATGTATGGGAATGGTGTTAGTAATAAATAAAACATTCATGAGCCTTCACCTGACAACTTAAACACTTTAGAGAGTTAGTCATTGACATGACATTAGAGTGTCTACGCATTGTCCTCATGACAAGCCCAGAGAATTCTATGTGAAGAAGCATGTTAGCAATGAAATAAATCTATTTATGAGGTTCACCCAATAGCTTCAGCTTTTGGGAGAACCAGTTCTTGACATACAGGAAAGAACCACAAAATAAGGAGTTCTTGCTTTATAATCAGTCACATCACATCACATCCTTTTCTTTCTTACAGCTTCTGCAACTGTAACTGTAAGTACATAAAACTTCCACCAACAATTTATTCTTTCTGGGTTGAATGTTCACAACCAAATGTACACAAATATGTTTGTGTATGAGAAATTTGTACCTCAATGTTTATATCCATATATTTAACTCAGCACCTTCATCATTGTAACAATAAGCGCTTATGGTTTACCTCCAAATAAAACACACTATTAATGAAAGTACCAAAAAAATTGAGATCCAATTAATTTCGTTTAAGTCAGTAAACATATTGACATTGTCATTGACTACCATTTATTTGGGGCCATGATCATTTTACATAAATAAGTCACACCCTTATTACCTTCATGTCAACTAGTGATTCCATACAGTCAATGGAGTGCATCATGGTTTCAATGCACCACGGTTTCTTGCAATTAATTTTGGGAATTATATTCGACCAAAAGCGAGACTTGAATATTCTAATAGAAATAGTTGAAATATGTTAAAAGGTTTAGCCGTTTAGGACAATAATCAGAAATGCCCAAAACATAGAGATATTCTATATAAAATTGTAATAACTTATAATTGCAAATGGAGACAATAAATAGATCCAATGTTCCAGCTGATATTTGAATAACAAAAATTGAATGATTCAACAATCTCCCTATCATTTACTGATGATGTACCATCCAAATACATAGCCTGTGCATGTTTATGTTTATAAATATGACGGCTTCACAACATACTTCTGTTCTGCAAACCCATCTACATACCCAGAAACCAGTGGTACGTTTAAGATTAAAATCAAACCAAATTTGTGAAAATCACTTTAAAGGAAGGAAGTTATGTCACACTTTTTGGATGTTGAAAATGCATAGAAATTTGGTAAATACATCTACTGTTTGGAAACCCTCCCGAATGGAATACATTGGAGAATAAAAGGTAACTTTTCTGTTACTCTTGTAGTTCCAGAATTATATTTGTGGATTGGAGGAATAACTAATTTTGAACTGGTAGGTATCCAAGCATGCATCTAATTTTGATGTAAAGTTTCAGCAACGAAATAATATATTATAAGAAATGAAACATATTACTCATCAGAAATAAAAATTTAATACAAATATGCCTAAAATTTAGAAGGAAAATGAAATAATAGCAATGATACAGAACAACTCACTGGCACATTGCATTTTCCAAGAATATCATTGATAACTTGATGGGACCTCCCAAGATGGCCGCTTGAAAATCTTTGCAAAGATGACATGTGTCTCACGAATTTTCTCCTATGTGCTTTATATGAAGGTAGCAACTTTCTGCGATGCTCACTGCCCCTTTCTCCATCAATAACCTGCTCAATCATGTCAATGCCTAAGAGAGAACAGTAAATAAATAAATAAAAATACAAGACTTAATCATTTCTTTTCTTTTTCTGAATGAAGAAAAGTATTATTAATGACTAATGAGAATTCAGAAGAAGAAATGCCTATGGAGTGAGTAAATGGTCAAATTAGGCCTGGCAATTCATAGTCACTGACAGAATAATAGAAATTACGTATGAGCACTCTAAATATACATTCAATCATCAAATTATACGTATATATGTCATCAATCAAATGTCCTTTAAAGATGTGACCAGGAAAATTTGAACCAAAAAAGAGTAAATAGTCACTTTAATTCCTAAAATTGGAAGACGTTATCACATTATTAGTCCTTGAATTGAAGAAAATTAAAAAAAAAAAAAAAGTCCCTGAAAAGTGCAAATCGACAACACATTACTTCAAAATTTAAAAAAAGTATGACTTAAGTGATAATATTAACATATGTTTAGAGATTAAAATGACAATAAATAGTTAAGTTTAGGGACTTATTTGACATTCTACGAACTTGTTTTACATTTTCTTAATTTTAGAAACTAATGTGACAAGGTCTATCACTTTTAGGGATTAAAAGTAGCTGTTTACTAAAAAAAAGGCATATTCGAAGAATGTGCATCGAGCTCAAGTTTAATTTCCATAATTTAGTCCTTCAAATCCAGGGACTTTATGCATAATTTGTGGGAACTAATATGATTTCAGAGACTAATTTATGTTCTCATATTAGAATTAAAATTTTACCTCGATAATCTATACAATAAAGTTTGTATTAAAGGTTAGGTTGAACTCTAACTCTAATACAAAAAGTAAGTACTTGCATCTAATTTTATCCTTTGAAAAATGAGAAGAGTTAGAGAGATTACAGCAATGACAGGGTCGGTGTGGCTGACTTGAGAGAGAAACAGAGAGAGCCATCTACCGAAAGAGTGCAAGCTGGGCTTGCTTCCTTCGTAACAGAGCGGGTTAACGTCTAAAAAGAACACCCTCTTCTTCTTTTCGGGTAGAGGTTGCGCACCACGTGTTTGATCCAATGACCCACTGGAGAACGCCTTTTCTGTTTTCTTGTGGGTGGTTACGGTTATTGCAGTTGCGGTCTTTTGGGTTTTGCAGGATGCAGAAAGGGTTGGGATGCAGTTGCAGGGGAGGCGAGGCTGAACGTAAGCGCCTGCCAAAAGGCTCATTTCTAGTGTTTTCATTTTCTCTACAGTATGGACATCGTAGTCACCATCTCGCTGCTCGCCTCGTGAGATATGCGATGTTGGGGAAATGGATTTATGTTTTTTTTTTTGATAGGTAGAATGGGGTTTTGTCAGAATTTGAGAATCTTTTTATAAAAATTAAATTAAAAGTTTGACTTAATTTTTTTTATAAAAATTAATTTTAAATATCTCATGTATTAATTATTTTTTTATAAAAATATTTTTAATTATGAATTTTGTCTTTATTTCAAAAAATAGTAAGTATGATATATTAATATTTTAGACTCTTTGAGAATTTAACTTTGTCTTATACTATCTCTATTCCTTTTTAAATGTCGTTTAAAGTTTTTATACACAAATTAAGAAATACAATAATTTTTTTTTTGTTTTTTGTAAAATAGTTTTGAAGTTTTTTATTGTACTCTTTCTCATTTTTACTCCACAATGAATGCATATAAGTGATAAATGTGTAAATTAATTAGAAAAATAGGTGAGAAGTAAGGATATAATTGACAAAGAAGTATTTAATGTTATCTTAAATTTTAAAAATGATAAATAAATAAAACAAAAATTTTCTAAAAAATCAACAATTAAAAAGGAACGGAGGGAGTTTGAAAGGATTTTGAAAATATTATTTTGCTTCTTTATATTCGCTAATAGAAACAGAGGCATTGCTGTACTTGTGTGTCCGCATTTCTATTACGCTAACGTATTTTTATTATGCTGAATTTGATACATTGTAATTATTTTTTTATTATGCATTAACGTGTATATTAATTTTAATATAATATTTTTTTTCTTACAACATGTCTATATATATATATATATATATATATACACACGTTTTTTTTTTTACTTCTCGGGTAAGACGTTAATTTTGCGAGAAAAGAATTGTAAATCTTTGTAAATCAATTTTAAAAAGAAAAGACATCACACATGACTTATAAAAGGAATTTAGGGAATATTATTATTTCATAAAATATGATTCTTTTATTTTTACACAAGGAATTTTATAAGAACACAATAAAAGGAATTATAAAAATCTCATTTTTTTTGTTTATTAATAATCATAAGAACGCATCTTAAAAGGAATTTAGGGAATATTATTATTTCTTATGCATTAACGTATATAGTAATTTTACTTCTTATGCCTCTATTATTTATCACATTAAATATATTAAATCACTCTATTTCATATCACTGCTCTCTCTTTAATTTTACCACATTCTTAACAAATAATTAACATTTTATTATTGAATTTCATTTCAAGCAAAATAATTAACTAGTGCAGGATAATTATAAATTTATAATATAAGAATCAAACTTTATCTCCAACAATTTTATCTCCATAATTCTCTCTCTTTAATTTTACCACATTCTTAACAAATAATTAATATTTTATGTTAAATTTCAAATAAAATAATTAACCTACGCAGGACAATTATAAATTTATAATATAAGAATCAAACTTTATTCCCAACAATTTTATCTCTAGAAATTTAATGTTTTCTTAACTTCTTTTTTAAACTTTTTTTCCTTTTATACATCACTAAAATACTAAAGTTCTAAATTCGGTGTTAAAATAAAAAAAATGATAAATTCTATTAACTTAATTTAAAATAGCTACGATATTAAGTTTATTGCTCATATAATTAAAACTCTAATTATAACCTTTTACTTTAACTCAAACTTCAAGAGGGTTTAATTACATTAAAAAAAAAATTAAATAATAAAATGAGGAGATAAAATATCATTTATCTTTTTTGTTAAAATTTAACTCAAATTCATGTTCCCTTTGCTGCTTGCAAAAATTTCTTGATCTCACAACTTGTTTTCTATGCTTAATAAGACTTAAAAATAAACTAAAAAGAAATATTAAAAATATACATGAATTTATAAGAAAAATATAACCAATTGAATATAAATAAGATTTTAAAACGCATAACTAATTTTTTTAAAAAAAGTTGAATTTAAAATTTAATAATAATAATAATAATAAAATCTCACTATGTTAATGAGAGTAAATTAAGGGATAAGATCATATCCAAACAAATAATACAAATATTTGATGATAATTTGTTGTAGTCTGCAATTTAATTTTCAAATAATTATATGACAACTTGATTTACATTTATCCTATTTAATATTTTAAATTTTAAACAATGTTCTTCATTTCAATTTAAAATATATATACATCTTGTCATGTTTGTATTACAATCCAGTCGGCAAAATAAAATAAAAAAATTTAATTTAAGAAATAACCTTCTTAGACTTTGTAGTAAGCTCAATGCTTTATAATTTCGAACTTCCAACTTTTCCTCTTTAATATACTTTTGTATAGAGAAACAAATATATATACCTTGTCACAAAGAATTGTCCTTTTACTTGTCTTCTTTTTTGTTGCTTTTTCTATTCCTTAAAACCTGTATACGCTACCCTTTGTGGCTAATTAAATGACTAACTTTAGGTACAATTTATCCTACAAAAACAACCTCATAGTGTTGTACTTAAATTCAAAAAAAATATGATAACAAAAGAGGATATCATAATAATAAAATAAAAGACAAATATGAATATATATATATGTATATATGTATATATGTATATATGTATATATATATATGTATATATATATATATATACACACACACACACACACACACCCACACACACGAATATTGTATGAATATATATAAAAAATCAAATAAAATAGCTATAAACTACATATAATATATATTTCTTTACTGGTGTACGTGCTAATTCTTTAGTTTCATCAAATATCCATAAAAAAAGATAAATAAGATAAAATCAGATGTAAATGGGAAAGAAGGAGAGGAACCTGAGCTGCAGTGACAGGAATGGAAAAGGGCATGGCCATTGATAAAAAAAGGAAAAACCCTTCAAAACCCTAACGTCAATTCAGATCCCAATGACCCTCCTTTTCTTTCGAGATCCGCAAGCACACATGCAAAGACAAAAAGGGGAAAACATTTTTTTTATGTTTTCCTAGATGATGAAGAAGGAAAAAATAACAAAATATAAGAACAATAGATAAAATTCTGAGTGATATTCAAAATTAGGTAGATTATCTACTTTTATCTTCTTTTATTGAGCAGTTATAATAATTATTAACAATTATGATTTCAAATAATTTATCAAATTTTATTGAGCAGATTTCAAATCATTAATCAACTTTTATTGAGTAGTTACAACAATTGTGCACTAAGAGATAATTGAGAGAGTGTCTCGCTAAATAGAAAATGGGTGATTTGAGTTGTGGGAGTGGAGGTTAAATTTACAATAAAATAGACTAACAATGAAATAAAGTAGTGGGAGAGGAAGTTACATCAACAGTTTTAAGAGGGGCAAAAACAAAAAATGTGGAGACCAAAAAAAGGAATCAAGTTTATATATTGTTATAGGAGATTTAGCATGCAAATGGGGTTGGAGAAAGTTTTCCATAAATTTAAGAAGAAAAAGTTGGGAATAAAAATTTTTGCAAAAAAGAGGTATAAAATAGAAACAACATTGGGAAATAGAAGAGAGAATACAACCCTCTCAAGTTTGTGTGCATTGTATGCTATTGGAGGCTTCTTGAAAACTGTTCTATATGCAATTGGTCATGTAAAAATGGATTGATAGCCATTACTTTTCCCCCGATTAAACATAAAAGAAGAAAGCAGTTATAATATTTGGGAATGGAACTTGATTTGCACCCGTCTAATTTGATTAAGAAATACTAAAAAGAAAAAGGGAAATAATAGGTTCCCATCAATTTGATTAGATTAAGAAATACGATAAAGAAAAAGGAAAATAATAGAAGGCAAATTGAAGCTTTTATATTGAACTTAATATATTAAATTTAGTTTTTACCTTTTAAACACCATCAATCAGGATCAATTAATTGACCTAAAATTAAACCATACCATTAAAAAAATAGTTACCTGAGTGATTATAGACTGGTGAAATTTCTTCTATACATAGCTCTGTGTTCCTTTCTTAAAATTCCTGCACTTTACGAATGGTATTAAATTAGCTTTGGAGATGTTTTCAAGAATCACTATTTCCATGAATAAAAGATTCTGTCTTCTTAACTATTTTATCAATTAACAATTCATCCATTTCAAAAACAAACTATCAACGCTTGTTTTTCCCCCACAAAATCCCACACTTGTAAAAATTTGTTTTCTATTTTGCCAAGTATACATTGAATTGTTTATTTTGGCATAGATCAAAATCCATCAAACTCCTATTGTGAATGAATTGATCATTATTCACATAAAAAAAATCGAACAAAAAAAATGCAAGACGTAAATAACATAGAGTAATGAAGTGTGATGAAGTATGTAATTGAAAATAATAATGAGTGAGAATGTTGAGGAGGCTCTTAGGAGAGTACCGTGACTAATAGCAAAGCAAAACAAAAAAGAAACAATTCCTATTTTCCTTAAAATTTTTGATTGGCAGCATCAGTTTCTCCAAGGTCGTAGCACCATTGTCGACTTGCGAAGAATCAGAAAAAATCAGAAAGGCCAATCGAGCGAAAGGAGAAACATAAAATAATTGCTCTGAATTCAACAAAAAAAAAACATAATGATATGAAAATCTAGGGTTTTAAAATTAAGGAGAGAAAGAGGGAGGGAAAAATAAAAATAAAGATACTCACAGGCACATAAAGGTTCTTTGTCACTACTACAAAAAAGGCTTTTAAGAGTAGGATTTTAACTTAGTTGTTAATAAACCGAGTTAAAACGAAGACGCGGTGGCATTTTTGTGATTTTAATGAACTTTTTAAAACTGGTTAACACATAACTGATCTAAAAAGTTAGTTTTAAAATATTTTTATTCATTTTTAAATCGGTTCATCAATGATCGGTTTAAAAGAACAAGCATGAAATTTTTAATTAGCTTTTTAAATTGGTTACATAACAACTAGTTAAAAAAGTGAGTTTTTAAACCGGTTGTATGTCAACCGGTTTAAAAAATCAACTTTTAAACTGGTTTGTTACGTAACCAGTTTAAAAAGTTCCTTTTAAACCGGTTAATTCATAATTGGTTTAAAAGGTCTTCTATATACCACTCCACCGCCAGCGATCTCCACGAGGTTCTTATCACAGCACGTCGACACCTTCATCCCGTCCATCCTTAAGCATCCAATCTCCATCCTTAAGCCTTCCTTAAGCCATTTCCCTTCCTCCAACCTCCATCCTTAAGCCATTCCGCTTCCTCATCCCACCTCTTGAACTCATTGCATTGGGTAGCTGCTCGAAGATTGAACGCATAAAGCAGTTGCTCCATTGTTCAAATGCGTAAAGCTTGGAAGCAGTTTGTAAATCCATTAACAACTCATACACTACCATTGTTGGAGCTTGGAAGCTCCCGAGCGCGCATTGATTGTCATTATTGGAGCTTAGAAGCTAGTAGAGGCTGCCATTATTATGAGTGCTCTATTGACGAACCAAGCTTATTTTTCATGGATTTAATTTGCATGTCATTTGGGATCTTTAATTTTGGACTGTGTTATGCAAATTAAGAGTGGGAATTTTGGAGTGTGTTATACAAATTTTGGAGTGGATAGGATAGTGTTATTCTATTTTGCATATCATTCTATTTAGTAATCTTGTCAATTTTTTTTAGGTCCTTGAGGTTTTGAATTAGATGAGATATCTTTTGATTTGCTCATTTCAAGTATTGTTTGTGAATATATGTATTTTGTATGCTCACTAAATGTTAATTTACTTGTATTTTTAAGAAATGGGTGTTGGTATATATTTATTTATGGTTGCTAAACATGTTGTGAATTGGATTGTCCTTAGTAAATTATCTATGTTAATGTGCTGAATGATATGCACCTTCAATTGTTTAGAAATGCTAATGTTAATGTGCTGGATGAATGAAAATTTGAAATGTATTGTGGATTGCATTGTTTGATAGGTTAATTAAGCTTTGATATTATGATTCAAATTGACGTAAACAGGTATTTGGGAAAAGTACCTGAATACAAAGGAAACTCTGTCAAAATTTCTGTAGGAATTATATGCTTTAATTTATGCATTACGAGTGAGTTTCTCGTTTGAGATTCAATATAATGATTAAAGTACTAATTGTTGTATTGAATCTTGAATTGTCCAATTGGACAGTTTGGAAAGATTAATTTTTTTATACTTGATTAATACATAGTGGTTAAGTCTCATCTTAAACTTGATTAAATTTCAGTTTGTGCATTTTGTGTTGTGTCTCTGGGTGCATATTTGATTGTGGTGAACTTCATTTCACCACTTTCATTTCGTGTACTTGGAGACCAATACGAAATGCTACCGAAATTTTGTTAAATTTAACATATGAGACTAAACCTATACGTATTAATCAAATATAAAAAAATTGCTTTTTGAATGGATAGGGCCACACCTTGTATTAAAAAGTGAGATATACATGCATTAAGATATGGTTTGTGAATCACGGAAGGAAGTTATGGATCATAGTTGGATTAATTCTAGATGCACAACTGATGAGTATAAGAATGGAGTGGAAGAGTTTATCCAATTTGCTGTAAGAAATCTTCCTGATAGTGGTGGGTTATTTTTTTGTCCTTGTGTTAATTGTTTGAATGAAAGACAACTACAAGTTGAGTAAATACGAGAACATCTTCTTTGTGATGGGTTTTGTAAGAGTTATACAACATGGACATGGCATGGTGAATTGTTAGACATGCCAAGTGTGTCTCAAGCAGAGCAAGTTGATGTACCTATGGACGATTGACTAAAGGATATGATCTGTGATATTGGACCGGAGTCTTTTCAGCGAGTTCATGTGTATGACACTTTGTGCAGTGATGCAGATAAGCCTCTATATCCAGGTTGCACTAAATTCACACGATTGTTAGTGGTGTTAAGATTGGTGAATGTGAAGGTAAGAAAGTGATAAAAGTTTCACTGAATTACTTGAGTTGTTGAACGAAATGCTTCTAGAAGATAACACATTGCCGAGACGTAACTATAAGACAAAGAAGGTGTTGTGTCCGATGGGATTGGAGTACAAGAAAATACATGTGTGTCCTAATGATTGTATATTGTATAGAGAAGAGTTTGAAGAGTTGCACATGTGTCCCAGGTGTGGGGTATCACGGTATAAAGTGAAGCGTGATGATTGTAATACTGATGAAAGCACAAAGGAGGGTCCCCCTACAAAGGTGTTATGGTATCTTCCAATAATTCCAAGGTTTAAGCGATTATTTGCCAATGTAGACGACGGGAAGAACCTTATATGGCATATAGATGGTAGAAAATATGATGGACAGCTCCACCATCTTACTAATTCTTCGCAGTGGAAGAAAATTGATCGTTTGTTTCCTTCCTTTAGGATTGAGGCAAGAAACCTTAGGCTTGGACTTGCTACGGATGGAATAAATCCTTATGGTAACTTATCCAATAAGCATAGTTCATGGCCTATTCTCCTAATTATTTACACTTTACCTCCTTGGTTGTGCATGAAGCAAAAATATGTTATGTTATCTATGATGATTGTAGGCCCAAGACAATCAAGAAATGACATAGATGTCTACTTATGTCCCTTAATTGAATATTTAAGAATGTTGTGGGATGAAGGTGTTGATGTGTATGACGGGTATCGTTGTGAAAATTTCATGTTGCGTGCAATGTTCTTCTGTACCATCAATGACTTTCCAATATACGAAAACTTGAGCGGGTATAGTGTTAAGGGGCATAATGCTTGCCTTATCTGTGAAGAAGACACATGCTTCGTACAACTTAAACATGGAAAGAAAACAGTTTACACTGGTCATCGAAAATTTCTAAGGCTTAATCACCCATATCGTAGACTTAAAAAAGCTTTTAATGGATGTCAAGAGGATGGTAATATGCCACCTATTTTAATTGGTGAGTAGGTTTATGAACGGGTGAAGGACATCAACGTCGACTTTAGAAAAACCCAAAAGAAAGGTACTGAGAAAAACTTGTGGAAGAAGAGGTCGATATTCTTTGATCTTTCATACTGGTGAGATCTAGATGTTAGACATTGTCTAGATGTCATGCATATTGAGAAAAATGTATGTAATAGTGTAATCGACACTCTTCTTAACATTAAAGGCAAGACAAATGATGATTTCAATTAGGGATGTCAACAGGATAGGGCGGGCACGGGTAGTAGCTACCCGCTACCCACCTCGTTGAATAAAATTCGTACCCATACTCGCCCCATTACCCGCGCGGGTATCCGTTAAGCGGATACCCGCAGATATTTTTAATATCCGTGGATATTTGCGAATATTTTAAAAAAATAAAAAATAATAATAAAATAAAAAATTTATTTTGTGTGTTGTGGACAATTATAAAGTGTTGCAAATATCACTTTGAATTTATAAATTTAAATTTTTAAATTAAAGAGTTATTGTTTAAAATAATCACTTTGAACATAAATTTTAATTATTCTAACAATTTTTCTAAAAAAAATATCGTTTAAATGCTCACAAATTTATGTTCCTTTTCTCTTGGAATATAATTGTATAAGATTTCTCTCGTAATGAACAATCTTTTTGAAAATTTTGAATAAATTTATGTAATTTTATCTATATTAATATGTAAGGGTATTTAAGTAAATATATAATTGCGGGTAGAGGGTATCCACGAGTACAGGTACCATGATACCTGTACCTGCCCCGTAAATAAACGGGTAGCAGATATACTCGTTTAGAATATCCGCTAGTACCCATTTTCTATCTGTGGCAGATTTTATCTACAGATATCTACGGGCATGGGTTTTTTTTGCCACCCCTAGTTTGAATGCTCATTAAGATCTAGTTGAGATGGATATACGCCTCTAGTTAGGTTCACAGACAATGGGTAAGTGGACATATTTGCCCCCAGCATGTCATACCTTATCAAGAGAAGAGAAAACAAGTTTTTGTAAGTGTCTACAGGGCGTGAAGGTGCCACAAGGATACTCTTCAAATATCAAGAGCCTTATGTCACTAAAAGATCTTAAATTAGTTGGGTTAAAGCCTTATGATTGTCACGTCTTGATGCAACAACTCCTACCAGTGGCTATTCGTGACATATTGCCTAAAAAAGTTAGACATGTCATTACGCGACTGTGCTTATTCTTTAATGCCATATGCAGCAAAGTCATTGACCCTATGAAGTTGGATGAGTTGGAAAATGAAGCTACTATTATATTGTGTCAGTTGGAGATTTATTTTCCTCCTTCATTTTTTGACATCATGGTTCACTTAATAGTTCATCTAATGAGAGAGATTAAAATGTGTGGTCCAGTTTATTTAAGGTGGATGTATCTTATTGAACAACATATGAAGATCTTAAAAAGGTATGCCAAGAACCCATACCGTCCAGAAGCATCTATTGTTGAGAAGTACATTGCTGAAGAAGCCATTGAGTTTTGTATAGAATACTTGTCACAAGCTGAACCTATAGGGCTTCCTAAATCTCGTCATGAGGGAAGATTTTTCAGTAAAGGTACTCATGGTGTAAACGTTAAACTAATGAGTCGGGAGGAAGTTTTGCAAGCACACTTGTATATATTGAATAACACTGATAAAGTTGAACCTTACTTTTTGCTCACAAAAACATTGTCAAGAAAAAGAACCCTAGAATGCCAGAGAAATGGAAATTGAACGAGCATAACAAAACATTCTTAAAGTGGTTTAAAGAACAAGTTTTGAATGATGATAATGCTTTTAACACATTAAGATGGCTAGCACAGGGACCTAACTTTGATGTCATATGTTGGACTAGATATGATATTAACAAGTTTTCCTTATATACAAAGTCTTTGGATGAGAAGAGTACCGTGCAAAACAGTGGGGTAATGGTTGTGGCTGAGTCCATGCACTTCTCTAGTTCAAAAGCTAAAAACCCTGTTATGGCATTCATGTGTTACTTTGGAGTTATTGAAGACATATGGGAGGTTGACTACACAAAATTTAGAGTGTTTGTTTTTAAATGTAAGTGGATTGACAGTAACACCAGTGTGCAAATCGATGAATTAGGGTTCACATTGGTGGATCTTAGCAAGGAATGAGCCTTTCATTATGGCATACCAAGCAAAATAAGTTTTTTATGTTAGTGATCCTTCCAACAAGGGATGGTTAGTGGTTCTCTAAGGAAGAAGCGTGCATGACATGGATGCCCACTTTTATTGATGAAAATGAAGTGGATAATGTACGTGCCACACGTGATGATCATCACGAAGGAATATGGGAAAACGTTCGTACTTGACAATGTTAGTAACTTACTCATGTGTATGTTATTATATATTCTTGTTGGCATTATTTTTGATTTTATTGTTTAATATTTTTGGTCGTTATGTTTATCTTTGAAAATTACAAATTTTGTGAATGATGGTACTGACATGGGTTTTTTTTTTTTCCTTTTCTAAACAGGCATATGGCTGATTCTTCTAGTAACCCACCTTATGAGTCTACGGAAAAAAAGGGTAGATAAGGTACACGCCTAAAGGAACTAACTCTCAGTCTAGTTGGTGACCATCTAATACCAATTCAGTTTGACATGCTTAATAGGGCACCTGAGGGGGAAAATGCCACAAAATTCATCAATTTTGTGGGCATCCTTGCTCGGAATAAGGTTTTTATCCTTTATAAGGATTGAGACCATGTAGAGGAGAACATGAAGAATCAAATTTGGCAAACTATCACGGTATTTTACTTTTATAATCTCAAATATATAAATTGTATTTAACCATATTATTATCATACATTGATTATTCAATTTTATTTTGTAGTTGACATATGATGTTCCACATAATGCCATGTTGAAAAAGAAATTGCTATCACTTGTGGCTGAGCATTAGAGGGCATTTAAGACACAGCTTACCACGAGATACAAATATAAAAACTGAAAGACACTTCTCCTTGTCAAAAGTATGCATTTTTGGATAAGGACACGTGGGCAAAGTTTGTAGAAAGCCAAGAGGATCCTGCCTTCTAGGTTTAGTTGAAAACATATTTTTTGTAATCATACAGCAGCATTTGATTCATTTTTATTGAATTTAACAGTGTTTTATTATTCATAGGAGAAAAGAAAAAGGGACAAATGATTGCATCAAAGAATGTCCACCCCCCACAGATTATCTCGTGGGGGGTATAAGTTGCTTGAGTAGAAAATGATGACCAATAAGGTGAGGCAACATCAACTGAAAGCCTCGACATTTGGTTCTACTCCAGATATTGCTCCTCCATCACCATCGCAACAATGGGATAAATGGAAGGTGGCCTGCACGTTACCATCGGGCGGGTATACATTTGAAGAGACACGGGTTGTTGCTGAAAAGATTGTAAGTAATTTTTTAGTTTAAATTGTAATTGTAACTTGTTATGTCATATTTCTTACACATTTCTTGAATTATATGTTGTAGAATTCACTAGTTGAGCAAACCTCACAGGGAACATTTGTTCCTCATGGACGTGAGAATATATTAACTACTGCTATTGGGAGACCAGAGCACCCTAGTAGGGTTTGTGCTGCTGGACGAGGTATTGGCATTCGTGATTACTACGGACCAGTTTCACGTAGTGGGTCCACCTTAGGCATTGTCACTAGAGAAGAGATGGAGCGAATGAGGAAGAAGATTAGAAATGAGTTTAAAGAGCAATTGAGACGAAAGATTAGAGAGGAGCTGGCATCTTTGGGTGTTTTACAGCAAAATACAAATATCCAGCCAGAACAAGCCTATACTCCTATACGTGTTAGTACGATGGGAAGTTGTGTTGCTGCTGATCCTTTTAGGGAAGAGACTGACATTGATATCCTTGAGCAGTGTGAGTTATATGTTGATGGAGAGCTTGTTCGCTTAGTGGCCTATGGGAGAGTATATAGTTTAGGGCCTACCATACACCACAGGACCATTAAGGATGATATAGCAAGAGTGGTGGTTGAACAAATTTGGGATGCATATGCTTAAGTCCCTGTACCCACCGAGGAGGTTCAGACTGTAGGACAAACCCCTAAACAATTTATTCAGCGGTCGAAACGACTTATAAAGGTTACATTAGCCAAGGTATATTCAAATTTCATCTTAAGTTATTTTTTTCTCTAATTACAAATTGAAATTAGTAGATTGTATTTTATAACATTATTTTATATTTAATTTTGTAGGATGTTCAACCATCGAAGAAAGATGTTCCACCTAAAAAATCGGAACCTCAAGTTGATCCAATGACACACTTATGGCAGGTGGCATCTAGTATGGGGACAGATGTGGTACAAATAGATTGGGAACCTACATTCCTTGGCAAAGCCAATGATGTTGGCCTATAGATCACCCAGAAGGATGTCTTGAAAATATGCACTGATAATGACATGCTAAATATCTCAATTCTACAATTATGGTTGCTATAAGTTTAATCTTTTTCTAAATCTCTTAAATAAGCATATCTTTTATTATAATTAACATTCATTTGAATATTTTAGGTATATGCATCGCCTCTATCTCTCAAAGGGTCGGTGTTGGAACCAAAGACATAGAAGCGTTTAAAACTTCAATGTTTTGAAGATAACAAGCTTATTAATGTTCAAGTTTGCGCGTATAGACTAACCCTGTCACAGCTAAGAAGATCGTTCAGTAGACGTGTTAAAGACTATCTAGTGGACGTGTTAAAGACTATCTAGTGGATGTGTTAAAGACTATCCAGTAGACTCGCAAAAGAGGACCGTCCAGTTGAACAAACTGAAGGCGACCGTCCGATGAATAAACTCATACAAGACTCCAAGATCATATATTCAAACGGCTAAGTTTTTATTTTGAACGTCAATTTGATTTATGCTAGTCTTCCTCGAAACTAACATATTACTATTTCTGTGAACTAACGTTCAAATTTGTTTGAAGCATTAAATAGTATCAACATCATTCAAGTGCAAAAGCGCAGCAGAATAGATAAAGCAAGTTAACTTATCAAGTTGTTGAGACAAATGAAGAATGTTCAGAAAAGCAGATCGTCAGCGCAGTCCTGCACCTTCCTTTTTAGTGCAAGTCTAAAAGTTGCCGTGTCTGACCTTTCTGAAAGGATAGTTTGCACGCTTCTCTTTGCATAACGAAGTCAAAGTCTTCTACAACGGATCTTTTCCCTGAAGACTATATATACATGCACCAACGAAGAAGCAATATAGCGAAAATAGTGAAGACTGTGAAAAAGAAAAGATGTAGAAAAAGAATAAGAACAAAAAGACATTTGTAATACTCTGATAGAAGTGTCCAGTGGACAATAGCAAAAATCTTGTAAAGATTTTTAAAGCGATCTTGAGCTTAATCTTTTAAATCCTCACTACGTGAGTTGGTATCTTTTGTATAAACACTTGTTGTGTTGTGAAAGCCCGGAGAGGCTTAGTGTAAAAGAATACTTGGGTTAAGCAATCTAGGGTGATTACGTTGTAAAGCCTGAAGAGGCCGCGAACAATACTTGTAACCTAAGGTTGGTTAGTGAATACCTTTTGGATGAAGGGACTGGACGTAGCTTAGGTTGAGTGAACTAGTATAAAACTTTATGTGTTCTTCTTCTCTCTATCCCTACGCTTGAAAAACGTTTTTTCATACTAATTTACTTGTTTCGAAAAAGTTTTTAAATGCACAATTTAGCCCCCCTTCTTGTGCGCTTTTTCTTATTTCAGTCAGGACAATGTTTATGGATTTATTGACCCATTCCCTATTCAGAAAATAGGGAATAAGGATGAAGATTCTCAGGCCTACATTCAAAATTGGATGTGTAATGGGAAAAAAACGGTGTTACCTAGCACCGTACTTGTATTGGTAAGCACTTGTATATATTTCTCACCCAAATGATTTTAAATGATATTTGAATGTCATCACTTATATTCTTTTTCAAATGCAGCTCACATTGGCAATTGCTAATTATTTGTCCTAAGGACAATGTTGTGGCCTTGTTGTATTCGTTGCACAAGAAGCCCAACACAAAGAATTGAAACAACTAATAGAAATGTAAGTTTAAATTTATAATATATTTCCTTCATCCTTTGTATTATAATTTTGAAACCTATAACATGCTTTGCATATCCATTTTTTAATTAGAGTCATGATCGGATATCAAACATTAGCCGGTAGGCACGTGTCACTATGAAGGAAGTCTAGTTGGTTTTTTCCCTATGTAGATGATTTACAGCTACATATTCAATTACTATTTGTAATAGTTTCTACAACTCATTTTTGAAAACAATTTCTCATTGGTAGGCTAACAAACAAGGAGGAAGCTATGAGTGTGGATATTATGTTATAAAACATATGTTAACTATAGTTTCAGCAAATATTGTGGATTCATGGGACAATATATTTTTCATCCAGTTACAATAATAGTTATAATTTTATAGTTGGTTGGGTAATGATTTATCTCATGTTTTTTTATGTTGTAGTTATTCATTGATAGGGAACCATTCCTACATGAGGACTTGCTAGACATCCGCTGACGTTGGGCAACATTTTTCCTTGAAATAAGTAATAGATAGTTTGTTTAGAATGACTTTAGATAGACAAAATAATAGTAGTTTTTGTTTTAGATGTTTCAAAGTATATTATGAACTTTTTGTTGGTTTATGTAAGTTATAAATGAATTTGTTGATATACTCGTTGTTTCTATGGTATCTGTCTCTAACAGGGTTTGGTTGTATGTAAAACCAATGAAATTATTTAAAAAAAAATGAAGTTTTTTAAATCGGTTTCAAATTGAACCGATTTAAAAAGTTTTTTTAAATCGGTTCAACTTCTGGATTAGAATGATAATATTTTCTATACCGGCTGTATCTAAATCGGTTGTAAAACTGATTTAAAAAGCCTTTTTTAACTGATTTAAAAGTGTTTTCTGCAGTAGTGTGTCAAACAAAGAAAGCTTCTTCTACAACAAAACTTGGAATCGACCTTGAGAACCCACTTGCAAACAAAGAAAAGGGAACCATTGTGCATTTGCAGGTAAGGAGAAAACGTGAAACACCACGTTGCATAATGTACAATTACATAGATAAAAGGACAGAATGTGCGGTTACAATGACAATCAAGGGTAAAAATAAAAATGTCTTAAACAAATATAGACAAAGTAGTTAAAGGGTAAATGAGTCTTAAGAAAAGTGGAAACCAAACAGAGATACGCCTTTTATATATTGTTATAGATGTTATAGATAACCAATAAAAATTAAGACAATAAATATATTATTGATAAGAGAAATTAAAAAAATTAAATATTTAAAAAATAAATAAAAATATGTCTCATTAATATTAAAGATAATTTTGAAAAGAATATATAAATTTAAAATAAATTTAGTATTACTAACTAAATTAACTAATCTTGTTAATTTTTGTGAAATAATTAATTGAATCTTAAAAAAAAAAAATATGAGATATTCGAACGCAATTCGGCAAAATGTTCACTCACTTGGCAATGGCATATATTTCATGTGGTATAACACGTGGCAGGTTGTTCAAACCATGATTTATCGATTCTTCATGTAAATTCTATCATCAGGATCCACAAAAACTCAGCACCTTTTTGTAGGTGTCCGATGCTAGTCTGATTACACTGATTCCGTATAGTTTGAATTTAATATTTACATGCTTATGTTTTTAAAATTAGACTAAATGTATTTTAGGCATCAATTCAAAGTTATATTTTAATCAGAGCGCCAACGATGGTAATGACTAAAACACCTTATGAATTTTGGAAAGAAAACCTAGTCTTAAGCACTTATATGGGGATGTTGAGCTGAAGTACAATTTTATAGGCTTCAAGTAAAGAACTTGGAATTCCTAAAATAAAAAGGAAAGAATTTGGATTATAGAATAGTTAATAGTTTTTTTTTCGCTACTCTAATACTATGTTTAGAAGGAATGCTAAAGTAAGAAAACATGAAGAACAAAAAGGTGTGACAACTATGTTTAGTTACTAATAAAAAAAGAGTGGATGGAAACCTTAAGGCCATTTTTTGTATATAAAGAAGAATTTGTCTTTACTTTTTTATATATGTATTTTTAATTAAAGATATTTATGTTAATATGTGTGTGTGTGTGTGTGTGTGTGTGTGTGTGTGTGTGTGTGTGTGTGTGTGTGTGTGTGTGTGTGTGTGTGTGTGTGTGTGTGTGTGTGTGTGTGTGTGTGTGTGTGTGTCTTACTTTCTATATCATTGTTACAGAATTCTTTTAATAACCCTACATGTTACATATCAAATTCATTGAATTGTGTAGCACATTTTGGATTCTATTTAAAGAAAGTCTTGTAATAATAACATAAAGAGTAATAAATTGTGTACCTACACAAATCACTCTGTCCTACTGTATTTGGTATAACTATCATAAAATACAAAAATACTAAAAGTACATCAAAAAGATTCTATACAAAGCAGTATCAATCTACTCTATTCCTTACACCAAAAGAAAAATACTATAATATAGGTCTTTAGATCTTCGCCCGCTGAAGTATCCTCTGACTCGTACTCAACATCGCGGGGTGTTAACGTCGTCTTCAATAATCACGATCAATCATACATAAAAGGAAAAATAATGGAGTAAGGTACTTTGTTCTAAAATCACTTTTACATATATGGTAGGAAGTCTACCATAAAACAATGATAAAACACAACTGACAATAGAAGGGAACCTCAGGTTCATTCTAAGTTGTATCAGATTACCCCTGATTAGGTATGGATCCATACTTCCCATTAATAGGTAATAATTCTCAACAGAACTGGAAAGTGACTAAGAGTACATATACCTCATCAATATCATCACATGGTACATTCCTCATCATTATTGAGGAAAATAACAATTAGGATATCCATTTATAGATATATAGTCTCAAACCAATCGTGAAAATGCTGAGTAGTTGTCAAGGTTATTCAAGCTTGGTCAGGTGAATATCTCAGCTCAAAGGCGCTACCTTGGCCATTAGGAACTTCACCATTCGATGCCTATTCCCAATACCTCCGCAAGTGGGTCACTACCTTTCATTTCTCAACGTACCAAACTGTAGCTCCCCTAGTAGGGTGTCATGCCACCGCTTGTCACTTGCTTTACATTACTTACTAATCCATCAAATTTCCACTTCTCAAATAGAGATTTCCCTAATCTCATTTAATTTGAGCACTAGTACAATTAACATTTCTGCCTTATATTGCAGAAATTGCATGATAATAATTTAACAATCATCAAAATTTTGACAATATAACTACTTACCAAAATTTTAGCAGAATAACAACTTGGTAATCACAATTTAATTACCAAAATTTTAGCAGAATAGTGACTTAATAATCAAAATATTATTTTTAAAATTTTAGCATAATAATAACTTAACAATTATAATTTAATTATCTACATTTGAGCAAAGTAACAACTAGGCAATTATAATTTAGTAATCTAAATTTGAGCAGAGTAACAACTTAGCAATTATAATTTAATAATCAAAATTTGAGCAAAGTAACAATATAGTGAAAATTTAAATTATAACATTAAACAATATAACATTATAGGAAAACATAGTAAATTGAAAGGTTTAGGGAGAAACATTTCCTACCAATATGCAAAGTGACAATAATTTAGAACTAACCCCACTTCCCCCATTACCTCTAAGGTGATTGATGAAGAGGATAAAATTGTTGATGCAAAGCTCCTAAGAAGATAACATTATTAGTTGATGGAAAACTAGTAAAATTTTAGCATAAAAACAAAGTAAAAAAAAATTCCAAAGAGAAAAGCTCTCTAATATTTCGGATAGCTTGAGAGAGTGAGGATGAGTGAAAAATTCTGTCCCAAATGCATGGTATTTTTAGAAGAAGAAGTGGATTAGGTGTCCAAAAAGTGATGTCCTGCATTATGTAATAAAATCTATTTTTATTTATTTTATTTTGATTTTAGGGACACGTATCAAACTTAGTTGGTGAATCACCCCATCTAGGCTTGGGAATGTGCTCCACTATCTATCCAAGCTTTCATGTGTCAATTTTTATTTGTGGGTAAATTAGTCAGTATCGATAAAATTGCATAAATTAGAAAAATTAGCTTTTAATATCAAAATAATTCAATTTAATGTAAAATTGGAAAATTAAATTATTATTCATCAAAAATAAGTTTCTAATAATTAATTTTGAATTTTTATTAATTTATTTAAAATTTTATCTATTTATTTTGTATTTTAAAGCTAAAAAATTCATAATAAATCTATTTTCATTCAATAAATACCAAAATTTTTCTAAAAATTATAAAATTAAATATTTTAATTATAAATGAACTGGGATGACCATTTTCACCATTTTTGGATGTCAAACCAATACTAGCTAGGCTTATTAGACACTTAGGGGCATTTTGGTCATTTTACACAAGAATTTTAGAAAATTCTCAGAAAATTTAAAAATTTATATTTTAATATATATGACATAATTTCAAGCTCAAATTGATATTTTAATGTCCATTGAATATTTTTCTCATGTTAGTCCTTAATGTGAGAAATAAGAACAAAATTGTCATTTTCTAATTTCTCTGGGTTCCAACCCAAAAAATTATTAAAAATTACAATTAAATAGCTCTTGAATTTCTGAGTATAATGGTGGGATCATAATTTTGAAATTTTTTTCTAAATTTTTCATAATCAAATTGTCAAATATTAGAAAAATAGTTGAAAAATTGAAATAAGGATGTTAGATTTTTCATTATTTTTCTTTCAAAATAAAATTTTTACAATGAAATATACTTAGTATAAAATTTTCAAAATAGGATTAATTATGTTTTTAGTCTCCCAAATTTGAGAAATGTATTTTTTTTAGTTCCCCAAATTAAAAATTAATCTTTTTAGTCCCTCAAATTTTGAAAAATATTGTTTTAGTCTTTTAGGACCACCTACAATATCATTTATAGGATAGATTGAATCAGCTGTGTAGCATCAGTTGAGTTCGGTGTGATGTTTTCACTGATAGGAATATTATTATGTGGGTTTTGTGTGGCAGATTCACTAACTATGTTTAGGCAAAAGGACCAAAACAAGAATTTTTAAAATTTGAGTGATTAAAAAGATTAATTTTTAATTTAGGGGACTAAAAAAATACATTTCTCAAATTTGGGGGACTAAAAACATAATTAAGCCCTCAAAATATTTTGACGTCAAAAAGTCTCTAGTTGGTTCCCACAATCAACTAAAGGTATTTTTGTCATTTCACAAAAATTATCTCAATAAATTCTCAAAAAAATTCTAAAATTATTATTAATTATTTTAAGTATATTGATTACTTAACAATAATTTTTAAACACTTTTAATTATTTTGTCTATTAATTTTATTATCTGACGAAATGGTAATTTTACCAATTGTTGGACTCCGTTCTCCAGAAAAAATCTAAACTAAGTATTACTTACTAATACAAACATAACTGTAGGGATCAAATTTTGAGATTCCTATCTTATTCTCCAGAAATAAATATAGAATAATTAAGAAAACAGTTTTATAGGCAAAAGCAAGGGTGTTACATATATCACATACTTGGTATCTATGTTTTAGACAACTAATCAAGAGGAAGGAAAAGCTTCAACTTTTTTTCTTTCATTTTCTTTCTTACCAAATAACTTAAAAAAAATTATTCTTCTTTCCTTCATTTTTTTTCTCCTCTCACTTTGTTCTTTAAACCAAACATGCTCTAATTGTTTTTGAGATTCCCATCTTATTCTCCAAAAATAAATACAAAATAATTAAGAAAACAGTTTTATAGGCAAAAGTAAGGGTGTTACATATATCACATACTTGATATCTATGTTTTAGACAACTAATCAAGAGGAAGGAAAAGCTTCAACTTTTTTTTTCTTTCATTTTCTTTCTTACCAAATAACTTGAAAAAATTATTCTTCTTTCCTTTATTTTTTTCTCCTCTCACTTTGTTCTTTAAACCAAACATGCTCTAGTTGTTTTAGAGGCTATAAGTTTCATAATCCAACACATCCGGCTATATGCAAGACAAGAACTATTCTTTGAGAATGATGAGCTTGAGGAGAAAATAAGGTTAAAGATATTACAATTGAGGAAGAATTGATATTAATTCCTCAGTCAATTATTATTGCTTCTAACAATATACAATTTACTAAATTTGTTATTGTTCAAGAAGTGAATCTAAACTTCAATAGGATAATTCAACAAGATAATGTCGAACAAATCCTCTTTCAAGATAAGGTAATTGCTCTAATGGAATAAACTCGCAATCAATGTCATTGTATTGATCAATTGAAGATAAGTGTAATTCTAAATGACTATATTGTATTCAATCAAGAACATGGTGGAGATAATGATATGATGGACTAAGTCCATGCAAGATAATAATTGTTGGGAACTCGTTTCATTATTAGGAGTAAAACCCATTGAGTAACATTTTAAATAAGACTTTCTAACTCGACCACACTTTAGCATCACGATTCATAATAGGGCAAAACTTAGATACAGTATCATAGGTGTTGGTGGTGATATTTTTCAATCAGAAGTTGAGTTTCACTTTGATAATCTGTATAATTCTTTAATGCATATTTTTATTATGCAAATTATTAAGGTGAAACTCCGATTCTAATTAGAGAACAGCACCAACAACATCTAAAGTATTGTATCTAAGTTTTGTCCATCATAGTATAGGTTATAGCATTATTAAAATGTTTCCTACTTAATTAATACTTTTTTGTTTTGGTCATTGTAATGGGAGAAGTCTAGGATGGTTTAAGAATGATAGTTGTTTTTTTTTTCCCTCACTTTGTATATAGCGTGTTCCTCTTTTCATTTTTCCGTGGGATGCTAATTTAGGATGCTGATTAGGTTGTTTACATGTTGAGGAATGTTAGCAATACTTTCTTGAACACTCTTTCCACTATTGGCTAGAATTTATTGGAAATCACAAATTTTAGTAGGTCTCACTTCTAAATGAGGAGAAAGACTCATTAAATGAGAAGTAAGACATACCAAAATTTGTGATTTTCAATAAATTTTAGTCAATAATAGAGAGTGTTAGAAAGAAAGTGTTTGAGAGGGTGTTGCTAGCATTTTTCTTAAATGTGAGAAAGAAATGTTGTATGAAACAAAGATCCTCCATGTTTTCTCTAACTCCTTGAGACCTTCCCATTAAACCAATGCTTA
The DNA here is from genome assembly GCA_004329165.1 of Spatholobus suberectus. Lineage (NCBI taxonomy): Eukaryota > Viridiplantae > Streptophyta > Magnoliopsida > Fabales > Fabaceae > Spatholobus > Spatholobus suberectus. The sequence goes on from CM014737.1 coordinate 12,121,367, forward strand.
ACACCTTGAAGCTTTGAGCAATGATGTGCTCTAAGTTGTTCAGCATTAACTTTAACCAAGTTCCAAGATTAGGGGTGGCAAGACAGGTTGAACTCGCCGGGTCAACCCACTTAACCCACCAAAAATGACGGGGCGAGTTAGGTGATTCAACCCACCCTAACTCGCCCTGCCAAACCCCGTAAACCCGACGAGTTGAAGGTAAGGCGGGATGGGTTGACCCATTTAACCCACCCCTAACCCACCAATATTTAAGGTATATAAAAATAAATTTATATTTTTATATAATTAAAAAATAGATAATAATAATAATAATAATAATAATAATAATAATAATAAATGAGTGATGTGTTATAATAACTTGCCAAACCGTCCTTTTTCTTTTGCCCACATCTAAATGGAGTAGGGTGTGTTTTTCAACCCACCTTCCGCCAATAGGTCGCAGCTTGATGTTGGGAAGAGACGGATTAACCTGCTTTGTCACCTCTATCCAAGATACGTTTGCAGTGGCTCCCTCTCCAGTATGGTCAAGCTTCGGAAGAGATGAGGTAGATATTTATAATGACATTCTAGCTCAACTCAACTGGAATTACTTTGTTCCGAGATTTAATAAATGTGTACCTGAATATTGTATTTGTAGAGTGTTCCGGGATGCCATAAAATTAGAATGTAGGACACTCGGTCCAAGGCATGGGGAGCTTTACTTTGTTCCAGTTTCAGTTTACTCTAGATAGAGGTACGATCTCCTGTTCTAGAGAACGTCAATTCCTCCCTTTGTGTTGAAAGCATCAACAGTACATCTCTCCCAAATAGATTTTCATATGGAAAATTTTGAATTGCACGAAAATAAACAACATGAAAGAGACTAATGTTTATTAATCAATCTTTTATATTTATCAGCCCTTATTTTTTTTTTTTTGATAAAAAATGCACTATCATTTGTTGTTTCTTAAAAAAGTAACACGTATTAATTTGTGTAGTTCGTTTCGAATCAACTTTTGTAAATAACAGTTCTGTTTTCATATTTAAATTCACTTTTATGTGCCAATAGCACAATCAACGCCCTGGGAATTTTAGATGTATCAAACAATCAATTGAAAGGGCAATTGTTAGGATCATCTAAAGTCATTGCAGTATCTTGATCTACGTGACAATAAATTGTGTGGAAAGGTTCCATTCTCCATGGGCACCCTTGTGAATTTGAAAGCTTACTGGAGAGCTACCTTCCTCTATGAAAAACTAGACCAATTTAACTTCGTTAGACGTGGGTGAAAATAAGTTGTCAGGCTCAATTCCTTCGTGGATAAGGGAAAGCCTAAATCAATTGTCAAATTTGAGTTTGCGTGTGAATCACTTCTTGAAAGTTTGCCGTCACAGCTTCGTTATCTTACTCAGAACAAATTTTTTGATCTCTCAAAAAATCGCTTTTCAGAGCAAATTCCAAGATGTTTACAGAACTTACTGTAATGGCTGAAATGAGAATTAACGCGAGGGAAAATGTAAGTCGTAATTATCGTAACAACATTACTGCCAGTAGGTATGTTTCCTACATGTCATTGAGTGGAAGGGCGGAGAAGATGTGTTTACAGAGCATTGATCTTTATTTGGATTGGTGTCCTTATTTGGACTGGGTCTTTTTTTGGATTGGTGTCCTTGAATAGGGGAAACACCCATAGAAATTGGGACTTTATTTGGATTGGTGTCCTTGAATTTATCAAGGAATAATTTGTGTGGGAAACTTCTGGACTCGGGAATTTGAAATCATTGGAATTTCTTGACCGGCCTGCTTTTTCCACCCTTTTTTTTTTTTACTATTTTCACCTTTAATTTTTTCAAAAAAGAGTAAAAGGACTGTTTTGTCCTCACTTTTTTTTTATTCTCTTTCTTCTTCTCATCCCACCCTTTTTTATTAACAGAAACATATTTTCATTGTATATCTAGACAAGATCTTGTCAAAATACATAATCATTTCATTGTGTATCTTGACAAGATCTTATCCAAACATATAACGGAATTGCGATTCTATTATATATCTTGACAAGATAGACAATATCTTGTCAAGATATACAACGTGATTTCATTGTATGTATCTCAACAAGATTTTGTTGAGATATGCAAGACAAAATCTTATTAAAATATATAACGGAAATACATTTCTATCAAGGAGTATTTTTGAAAAAAAAAAATTAACAAACAAAAGTTGAAGTGAAAATAGCAAAATTGGGGTGAGAATAGCATGGCCTTTTCTTGACTTGTCTTGAAATCATTTCTGTGGCAAAACTCCTTCAAACCATGCTCAAATTGATTGTCTTATTGTGTTTGGATTAACAGTAGGAATCCATGGTGAGTGCAAAATCACAGTAAAATCAACACAAAAATAACTATTTGTTACTTCAGGAAATCACGATGAGTTCAAATCAGCGTGTTACCAAACATGCAAAGCTTTAATGCCTATGGTTATTTCAGGGGACTCATAGGCCCATTGTTGCTATATCGTTCTCGAAGATATTCCAATGTCAGATTTTTGAACAGACTGAGTGATAGTCTACGTCATGGTAACACTGGCTAGAAGCAAGTGCAACGGTGGCTCACAAGACAGAAAAGGTATCACTTTTCTTTCATTTTTCTTCTTGTTTGATGGCTAAAAGACAAGTTTATGATTTGAATGTATTGTTTAGATGCTGAAGCAGAGACTAAAAATTTCAGTAAGACTTTCTAATTGGACCACACTTTAACATCGTGATTCATGAAATAGGTTATAGCATTATTACAATGTTTCCTAACATTTTGTTTTCGGTCATTATGATGGGAGAAGTGCAGGATGGACTAAGAAGGGGTTTTTTTTTTCTCACTTAGTATGTATCTTGTTCCTCTTTTTATTTTTCTGTGGGGTGCTAATTTAGTATATTGATTAGGTTACTTAAATGTTAGAAAATAGAAATGTTGTGTGTTACTAGAGTTTATAAGCTTCCTTGCTCAGTGATGCTATGCGATGTACTCGACAATGACACAATATACTAGACGCATGAAGCTTCATAATTCAAGTTTGGAAAGAGTCTTATGTAAGGAACCAAAATATCAAAGAGAAAACAATGGCTCGAAATACTAATCTGCACTTATATTATTAAATGCGTGTTTGGAAACGCTTCCAAACCTTGTAAACTTGCATCAATTATAGCTTGAGTTTCCTGCTCAACCATTGGTCATTTTAATTCTCAACCTGCTTAGCAAATAGCATGCACGTGATGTTTACACTATAGTATTATATATTCAATTTTTATAATATTGCCTTATATGCATAGCAATTTATAATTATAATTTATAAACACACAAATATATAATGATAAAACTAAAAAATCGTTAATTACGTGATATGAATATTTTGTTCAAAATATTTAATATACTAGCATGAATAGTATTGTGTAAAATATGTTGTTATTTATATTAAGTCATAATATTTTATTTAAATGCTGAAAACTTATGAGTTTGAAATTTTATATGAAAAAAAAATTAAATCTAATTAGCTAATATATTTACTACAAAATAATATTTTGACTCCATATTAATAATCTAATATAAAATAATTATATTGATTAATCTTTATATGAAAATGTTGAAAAATTTTAATATATTGAAATATAATTTATTGAATATATTTTTATTGGAAAATAATTTTAAATTATTTCTTCAATAACATTATAAATAAAATATTTTCTAAAATTCTTCATTTATTGCATAAATACTCATCAACAATATTTTTCATATACTATTGAACATGTGGATCAACTAGCATAGGACTATTTCAAAATAATCTCAAGTTCGAGTCTTAAGTATGCAACTGCATTAAATACTTGAGAGAACTTTGCTTCCCATAGTAGTTATATCCAGCTCAAGCATTATTATCTCCAATTCAAGATACTTGTGGTCTCTATCAAAAAAATATTTTTTACATCAACATTGTAAGAGATTTAAGTTTTAGATGAAAATATATAATCATTTTTACATATCAAGAGAGAAAATTTTCAAAATAATCCTTGAGTTAGGGATGATGGTCAAGTAAAGTCATTTAGAGTAACAATTCCTTAATTCCTAAAAATAAAAATAAAGTTCGTATAAAGTAATTCATTTACAATTAGACACCATTTGGTAAATAATAATAAAATTCAAATATATATTTACTAAAATTTCTATATTTTAAGAATTTTCAAAATTCAAACACATATATTTTTTATCATTTAAAAAACTTAATATTTACAACTTTATGGGAAAAATAATTTATATATAAACTAATGAAATTAATTAAACGTGACCTATATGATTAATTGAGTTTTTAAAGTTTCAAATTAGCTTATTTGAGAAATCTTTTGATATTAATTGCTTTAATTAGTCATTCATTCATACCTATCAGTTTTGTTTTTGTGTTAAAAGCTATTTAAAATTTTTTCAATGGTTTGATTTCTTATGTACTATATAAAGGAGTAGTAACAAGAGTCTTAACACCAAGAAAGCAATTCTTTACTTCTCAACCTTTCTCTCTTTCTTTCTTTTGCTTTGTATTCTTCTGGGCATTGTTTGTGAGGCTCCAACATGTTTTGGCATTGAGTGCACGGGTTCAAGCATGCTGCTGTGTAAACCTTGGGAAGCAAACTAGATTTTAGGTTGCACTAGAGGTCCACTGGAATTTGCTTTCAGGGTAGTAGCTATTGTCACGACACATTATTTCTTTTCCTCTTTTTATTTTTTAACAATATTTCTAACAATTTGAAAGCAAATTATTTTTTCCTTCTTTTGACTGTGTTGTTCTAATGGATTTGTTTCTCAATAAGAATGTCTTGTTTGATATATTGAAACTTGAACTCCTTAATGGAACCAACTACAAAAGTGGTTACAAAGGCTGCTCATCATCTTTGAGCAACTCGACGTTGGCTACATTTCAAAGATGCACCAACAATTCCTTTTTAGAGAAGTAATGAGGTTATGGAGATCGCAATGAAAGGAACTGAAAATTATGAAAACACAACAAACGGGTATGTCGTCATCCCTTTAATCATATGCCAAATAATTTTTTTTTTCAATCTCTATGTCGAATAAATTTGCAAATCTAGTTGAGAAAAAAATTGATTTATTATTTGGCAAAAATTTATCTAATATGCAAATATGTAGTTAAAAGACTATTTGACAAATTTTGATTTATTATTTTAATATATATATATTGAATTGGTTTGGTTTGAGTCATATACCAAATAAGATATCTTTGAGAAGCTATATTAATTGCATGTTATATAAGATCCTTCATAAGAAATTAAATAAAAGTGTGGGGGTGTTTAGCTAAAGGTAGACTATCAGTTTTCAAAAGAACAAACATAGGTCCTAAAATGATTAATGTTGTATTTATTGGTTATTAAGGGTTTTACTCAAAAAAAAGTATAGACTTTTTTATATTTATTCACTAGTAACCAAATTGCTATTATACATGTTTTAATAGCTTAGGCTGCAATTCATTACTTGGTTGTATACCAAATGGATGTAAAGACCATTTTTCTAAGTGAAGTTTTAAAAGATGAAATTTACATGAAGCAACTAGAAGGCGTCATTGTGCTAAGACAAGAACACAAAGTATGTAAGCTTAGAAATTTTTTGTATGGCTTAAAACATGCACCAAAGCAATGGAATGAAAAGTTTAATAACACATTGGTGAATTATGGTTTTACAATAAACACTTCTCTCGTGTGTATGTAAAAATGATACCTTATAATTTTGTTATTATATGCTTATATATGCAGATGATATGTTGGTATGTGGAACTTCTCTGAAATTGGTAATTGAAATTAAAGAGTTTTTAAGTTCCAAATTTGAGATTAATGACTTAGGAGAAGCTAATGTGATTTTGGGTATTAAAATACGAAAAACCGAAAATGATTTCTCTATATGTCAAGTTCATTATGTTCAAAAAAATATTTTAAAAAAATAATAGTTTTGATGTTGTACCTGCTAGAGTATCATTTGATCCTAATATTCATATTAGGAAAAAAAAAAATAGAACCTATGTCTCTTAGTCTAAGTATGCAAAAATAATTGGTAATGTCATGTATCTTATGAATTATACTAGACTTGACATTACACATGTTGTAAACAAATTGAGTAGATACACTCATAATCCTAATAGTGATCATTGAAATACTTTGCATTTTCTAAAGTATCTAAAAGGTACTATGAATTGGAGTTTACATTTCACTAATTTTTTCAGTTGTCTTAGAAGGGTTTTGTGACTCAAAATAGATTTTAGATAACAATGAGACAAGTTCTACTAGTGGGTCAAGAAGCAAAGTTGTTGAGAGACCTAGTGGCTAATATACCATTGTGGGAGAGACCTACACCTCCCATATATCTCGATTGTGATTCACAAGCTGCAATTGGTGTGGCTAATAACAATAGTGCCTATAATAGTAAGAGAAGGCACATACATATGAGACAAAAGTGTTGTTAAAAACATAATTAAAATGGTGATATCTCACTTGAGTATGCGAAAAGTGAGAAAAATCTTACAAATCCTTTTACAAAAAGATTACCTAAGAAAATTGTCTTGGATATGTCGAGGGGGATAGCCTTAAAGCCATGAGTGGAGGAAAGTATGGTGGACACCCAATTAGTGGTCAAACAAAGCCATATGAATACTCCTATGCACTTCACTTCTCATCTATATGGCATGTGGTAGTGCTTAATGTGAGGTTGAGCCATGAGCTCTTAATAGATACATAGCCCTTAATATGGGTGGTGCTATAAACATGCACTTGATGTATCTACCTACGTGAGTGTGAAGGCATAGGCCACCTTCCATGATAGACTTAGGCTGTCTTTCTAGAGCACTCATGATCAAGCCAAGGTGCATATATATAAAGGCCTAAATTATTGTGCAAAAATTTAATCACGGAGCTATCACGATTTTAAAGGTAAAAGTGTGTGTCGTGAAGGTCTCGTCTTAAGTCCATTAAGTTCAAGAGTAATTCACTTCTTGGACATAAGATGTTGCCTCGCCTCACTACGTGTTAATTCAATCCTTAAGACATTAACACTTAAGCACAAAAACCTTTCCTTGCCTAATTATTTCTTTGTTACTGTTATCACATTAATTGCTTTAATTAGTCATTCATTCATACCCATCAGTTTTGTTTTTGTATTAAAAGCTATTTAAAATTTTTCCAATGGTTTGATTCCTTGTGCACTATGTAAAGGAGTAGTAACAAGAGTCTTGACACCAAGAAAGCAATTCTATATTTCTTAATCCTTCTGTCTTTCTTTCTTTTGCTTTGTATTCTTTTGGGCATTGTTCGTGAGGCTCCAACATGTTTTGGCATCGAGTGCATGGGTTACACCAGAGGTCCATCAAAATTTGCTTTAAGGACAATGGCTATTGCCACAACACAATATTCCTTTCCTTCTTTTATTTTTTAACAATTTTCTAATAATAGTAACTTTAGTTCACTTTTTGTAGCAGGTTATATAAGTGGCTAGTGACTTATACAAGTGGATATCAACTTCAGTAAATGATCAGCAATTTAAAGTTTAAAATAAACTAAAGTTACCGTGACTTTTCCTCCTTAAAGTCACTCAATCCGATTCCATTAATTCCCAAATCTAAAGCTAGCTGGTCCTACTCATTAACCAATTCTGATTCTGATTCCAAATAGGCATTGATGTGGCTCCTATTTGTTGAATCTAATGACTCATCCCTCTATATCGTGACGAGACATTTCCTCCCCCATTAAAACCAATCCTGTCCTCCTTAAGATTTTGTTTAGTAGAGAAAAAAGAAATTGAGTGGATGAAAATAGATAAGAAATAAGTTAAGAGATAAGAAATAGATAGAAAATAATTTAAAATTTTAGATTATTTGATTTGAGATAAATAAATAAAAAATAAGAAAGAGATAAATAGGTGGAATGAAAATAGATGAGAAATAAAGTAAAAATAAGTAGTAGAGTTCACCAAATTTTTAAAAATTTCCTTGTCATTTCCACTCAACCAAAACATGAAAATTTTTAAAAATTTAAAAATTTCCTTGTCCCCCTCTTCACTCCCGCGTAGCAAACAGGGGCCAAGTTTGGACACTGTTGTTGTATGGATCTAAGATCCTCCCATGTTGCCTGTGACTCCTTGAGACCTTCCCATTGATTCAGTACTTGAGCATCAGCAGCTACAGCTTCCTTTATTTCTCTTATAAACTCAAAATTCGGTTTGGACCAAGCCATGAAAAAGGATCTTGAATCTTGATAAAGCATCTGCTGCTATGTTTTCTCTTCCTGGTTTATATTCAATTTTAAAAATCATAGCCAAGGACCTTATATAACCGTGCTTGTTGCTCTGATGTCTGACTAGTCTGCTGATCAGTCAAATTTCTCAAGCTCTTCTAGTGTGTTCTAATCATAAAGTGAGGTCCCAACAGTCAGAGGCGAAATCTTGCTAATGCATCAATAATAGCATATAGTTCCTGTGAGGCTGACTGTTTCTGCATCCTTGAAGATGATTTCTTGGAAAAATATGTAATTGAATGATTAGCTTGATTCAGAACAACCCCAATACCAGTCCCATATGCATCTGTTTCTAATATAAAGGGTTGAGCAAAAATTGGGAAGGTCTAATATAAGAGTATCTGTAATTGGGCTCTTCAAGTTTAGAAAGGCAAAAGCTATTTCATTGGGCCACCAGAATCCCTCCTTTAATACGTTGGTCAATGGGGAGGCATAATTTTTTATGAAGCATTTATAATATCCTGCTAGACCAAGGAAAGATCCTCCATTGTTTCACATCATTTAGTGTAGGCCAATCTAACACAGATTGAACTTCTGTTTTATGAATTATCCATAGCATCAGCATTGCCCAAAACAGTGTGTCCCAAATAATCCACTTGCCTCAATCCAAAAGAACAGTTGGATAATTTTGCAAACAACTATGACTATGTAAAATAATCAAGACCGACTCTAATGCTTTGTTTGGTTGAGTGAAGTAGAGAGGAGAGGAGAAGAAATTTTTAAAATTTTAAAAATTTAGCTGGTTTGATTGAATAGAAATAAGTGAAAAAATTTTAAATTTTTTGGTCGGCTTCTCTGGGTCTTACTATTTACTTCCACTCTATTTTTCACCTATTTTTATTTACTTCTCTATCTCTATCTTATTTTTCATTTATTTTTTTCTTACTAAACAACTTAAAATTTTAAATTATTTCCTATTTATTTTTTACCGCTTAACTTATTTTTTACTTATTTTTTTCTTATTTATTTCTTTTCTCTCTACCAAACAAAGGCTAAATGTTGGAGATGAGTGGGCCACGTGGCCCTATAGAGTATAGACTAGTATATTGTCAAAGAAAACGAAAACACATTTTCTGAGCAAGCCTTGTAAAATCTGATTCACCATTCCTGAGATGTTGAAAAGGGTGTTTCGATGGCCAAAGCTGCTCATGAAAGTCGTCTTATATCCATTTGCTGGATTTCACAAGAATTTGGAGGTACGCAAACCTTAAGTTTAGTTTGGAAAAATAAAATAAAATTGAGCGTCATACAATTCATCCACTTTGGTATTGGAAAACTGTGGGCTATATAATGTGTACAAAATAAATCTCCATGTGCTATCTTTCTTTATTTTTAAATTTTACTCTATTTAAAAGTATGGTTTTTAATACGCTTTCGGGTTAAACTAAGTCTTTAAAATAGTCACGTCAAAATTTATAAAAATAAAAAAATTACTAGGTTAGATAAGTAGGTAAAATTTATGCCTTCAATTGGAAAAATATACTAGGTCCAAACCTTTTAAAGTTTAATTTAATCTAATCTATTTATATTCTCATATGCATTAAAGTTAATGTAATACGTATTTTTAAAACACGTGATAATAAGAATTATGATTATGTATTGAAGCATGTGTACGACACCCACTAAAACCGACCTAGTTGTAAGAAATTTGAGTAATTTACATTTAGTCTTAAATTCAAATTCCGTTGTTATGATGTATTGAGATACCCAAGACATAGTTGTATAAAGAGTGTTATCATAACTAAATTAAAATTTATTAGAAAGAATGAAATCATAATTGAAGCTCGATAAATTAAAAGCGAGACTAATTTAATTTTGTAATTTCTAATTACTTCCAACAAATAATATATAGTATGCTTCAAAGAGTAATCCAGTTATAGCTGGTCAGAGGTACGAGCCAATGTATAAAAATACAGTCCAAAAAAAAAAAAAAAAATTATTCAGGACATACTCTGGGAGTTAAAGGATTTGAATTTTCTGATTTCAAACTTAAACGTAACTATGATTAAGTCTTCTTGTGTATAAGAGTTGAGTCTATTATTCTCAGAATAAGTTAAAATGGGAACGTCGAACTTGAGCTGAAAGTCTAATAACTCTGCAACCACAAGAATAAGACATCCATTATTATATGTATGGGCTATATGTCTACTAATACTAAACTGATTCACTGTACACTATTGACACACCATAGAAGTATTGAGCAAACCCTATCATCCTATCATATATTCTGCCTCATATTTCCTAGACTTCAAGCATCAGCACCCAAAACAAAAGAAAAAAGAACAAATCTCTTAAATATTTATTCCAACCCTTAATAATCTAATCTGACTTCATCTAGCATTTAGGAGCATCCGTAGCACACTCTTCATCTTTGGTCTTGTTTCTGGGGATGTATTAACACAAACAAGAGCAATCTTGAGAATTGCAAGCATCTGGTTTCTGACTGCTTGTGATGTTCTACTGACATTAAAATCAAGAATGTAATCCTGGTTTGTTGAATTACGCAAAACCCACTTGACCAATTCCGTTCCCTCAGTCACTGCAGGTTTTCCTGTCAGCAATTCAAGCAGAATGACACCAAAGCTGTAGACATTGCCGGCCATTGTTACAGTCATTGTGTATGCATACTCTGCCAACCAACAAACAAAGTAAGTTAAGAGCTTCGAAACACTAAGTGTGTGTTTGGACGGGCATCTGAAAATTGATTTTGAATAAAATTAATTTTGAAGTAAAAGGATTTGTCTTTAGATGTTTTCATTCTGAAATCAAGTTTGATGTAAACTTAGTGTCACTTTTTCAACCCAACGCAGACACACACTAAAATAGCTTGGCAGTCTCATTGAATTCTGAATCACTGGGAGTGTATGCATGAGGAAAAGCGTTTAAATGTAATTTTCAGGTTACATACTCAAGTGTTTCATGAATTTAGTCAGGTTGGTCTTTGCTAGTTGCAACTAAAATTAAACAGAAACAGTGATTAAATAATTACACAGGACTGATGTTATGTAAATGAGACAGAGACAACTTTGCTTAAAACATCTATAAAAGTTTGTTCACTTGGTGGAATTAAAAAACTATTTCATCCACATTGCCCCCTTCAATATATATAGTCTTTAGTGGTGGTTATATGAACTTAATCTATGAACTATGAAAAACTAATAGGAATATAAGGTTGAAGAGTTTTTGACCTGGAGGAATATAACCAACTGAACCAGCAACTGCAGAAAAATTTCCTGTACTCTTTGAGGGATCAATCACCTTGTAGTGTTCAATATCCCCAACTAGAGGCTCCTTGAGGGACTTCAGCATAATACTTTTACTTGATAGGTCAAGAAGTAGTATTGGACTGGAGGCGAATCCGTGAAGAAAAGAAAGTCCTTGAGCCACCCCAACAGCTATACTGTATCTGCTAGCCCAATCTAAAGAGGAACCCATGCTTCCATGAAGAACATCAAAGAGGGAGCCATTTGAGATAAACTCATATAGTATGTGGGCAGTATCAGTGGACAGAACATAGGCCAAAGGAGTCATGACATTTGAATTGTTCAATTTTGCCAAGACTTCTAGCTCTTTTCCAAATTTATCATGACTTCCCACTGGCAATATCTTGTCAGACCAGTTTAGTTTCTTGACAAAATAGATTGATCCAGACGGCATGACAGCCTTATAATAAGTTGAAAACCTTGTTTTCAGAGTAATATTTGATGTTTCAGCAACAGCTTCCATGGCTTTGGAGAAGTCAATGCTTGATCTGTGTATTCCATTAGGAGTTAATAAATTACTTTGGATGACCTGAGGATGCTGACGATTTTCTTCCGACTGTAAATGCTCATCATTAACCCTGTAATAGTGTCGTGACACTGACACAACCAGCAGGGTGACAAGGCCAACAAGAAAAATAGCTGCTACAATTGCAATGAGAATTGCCACAGCAACAGATATTCCCTTCCTAGAGACAGTGTTGGCTAGTGGGATGTCCTGTGCAGTTGTCAGATTATTTCCTGTATATTCAAGATGAACATGTTGACTAAATTTTGGAATTTCACCAGACAGCTGATTGTTGGAAAGTAACAACTGAGTCAAAGCCGACATGCTAGTTAGATCATTGGGAATTTGACCAGAAAATTTGTTATTTGAGAGATCCAAGACTTCCAGGCTATCCAAACTACCAAAACTTCCTGGAATAGAACCACTAAAGTGGTTGCTACTAAGATTCAATGAAACCTGCAGACTCAATGGCATGCTTGGAATCACACCAGTTAGCTGGTTTTCCCCAAGTTGGAGTTCTATAAGAAATTTCAAGTTGTCAATGGATGTTGGTATGGAACCACTCAGATTGTTGTTTTGCAAGTTCAGGAAAGTAAGATTGTTCAAATTTGAAATCTCAGATGGAATTGATCCACCCAGAGAATTCCAGCTCAAATTCAGTGTTGACAACTTGTGAAGTTGGCCAATTTGAATTGGAATTGTACCATTAAGCTTGTTCAATTGAAGCTTCAAGACTTGAAGATTGCCAAGATTACCAAGCTGTGGCGGCAATACACCACTCAACTGATTCTGAGCTAAATTCAACAATGCCAAATTCCTGCAAGAACCCAATCCAGCCGGTATCGATCCATTCAAGTCATTGTTATCTAGCTCCAAGTATGTCAAATTTTGAATTGCTGCAAAAGCATCTGAAGGAATATTTCCGCTCAGATGATTGCCCCCAAACCTCAACCTGAACAAGTTTGGGGAAACTTTTGTAGGTAATGACCCATTTAACGTATTATTGGACAAGTCAACAGCCAGCAACTGTGATGGAGATAAAAGGTCTTCTGGAATGGGACCAGTTAAGTAATTATAACTAAGATCCAAACTCGTGAGATATTTTGTAATCCCAGGAGGTACAGGACCTGTGAAATTGTTCTCATTTGCTGCAAATCTTGAAAGTTTTGTGAGGTCCATAAGTGAAGTTGGAATTTTACCAGTGAGGTAATTAGAGGAAAGGATCAAAGTTTCCAATTTAGAAAGCTTCCCAATATTGATAGGAATAGACTGTGAAAGATGGTTTGCCCTAAGATCAATCAAAGTCAAGTTTTCATAACTCAATAACTCATCAGGGATTTTTCCATCAAAGTGATTGACAGAAAGCACAAGCAGCTCCAAAGCCATGCCCAGTTTGGTAGGAAGAGACCCAATGAAGTTATTGAAACTAAGATTCAAACTTTTGAGGCTAACCAACCCACCTAACTCTAAACTAACTTTCCCTCCCAACTGATTGAAAGACATATCCAAGGACTCCAATCCATCAAAACCCTGAAAAGTAGGTAAAGCATCTCTTAAACTGTTTCCACTGAAATTCAGCAGCTTCAACCCCGTAATCTTTCCACACTCGGTGATAAAATCAACTGGGATTGAGCTCAGACGGTTGTTGGAGACATCAAGATGCTCCAAAGTTTCAATTTTGCAAAGAATAGGCAGAAAGTCAGAAGAAGGGAGTGAAAACCCAGATAAAGAAATCCCTATTACAGAGGAATTGGTATTGTCACAAGTCACTCCCTTCCATGCACATGGGTTTGAGTCACTCCATGGAACAGGAGAAGCAAGATTTTTGGAGAGATTGTTCATGGTTTCTGTTTGGTTTTGAGATAGCAGGGACAACACCATAGGACAGAAACAAAAGAAGAACAAAATACTAAGGAAAGATGTGGGGGTGTGCTCATACCTGCCCATGTTCTTAGCAGTGTCTGGAAGTGAGTTTTGAACCTTCACTTTTATAATATATATGTATCTATTTGGGGTGTGTGAGCGAGTATTTTATTTGATTTGGATTCAGGCCGAAGAGAACAACAAGGAGGATGGAACAAGAAGAGAATATTGGGAAATGTCTGCAAGAGAATATTTAGGATATGTTTGGAGTCGAAGGAAGGTTGGTGGAAAGAGAGTAAGAACAAGATTGGTAAAAGTGTTCGCAGTGGAGTTGACTGACGTTGCAGGTCTTTCACTGCACAAAGACTTGTGTGTGACATAACATTGCACTCACCCAAGAACGAATGACACTGACTTTTCAAACACGTTCTTACTTTTTTTCTAATGCATTTTATATTAGAAATTTATTACTAACACAATCCCTAACACATTTTTTTAATATTTTTTAGTGTAAGCTAAAATTTATTAAAAATTACTAGTAAGTTTTACTTTTTATCAACAAATTGTTTTTTTTAATTTTGTAATTTTAATAAATTTTAACAAATAATAAAATATATATTAAAAAAATATATTACTAACAATTTTCTTTATATTATTAGATAACTTTTATACAGTGTAGTTCTACATTTTTAGGTGTGATTTTTTATATTTTAGATGTAATCTTAAGAAACTAATAATTATAACTTTTACATTTTAAATATGATTACTTTCTTTTCATAGAGATCAAACACATTAATAATCTTGTCTGCTTGAGAATAGCCTTAAATTACAACTTCGTATTCAAGCGTGATATGGTGGATTTTATTTTAAAAACTTGTGTGCATATAATTTAATTTATAAATATGTTAAATAATTTTATGACAAATCAATTTTTTTATTAGTCCTTGAATTTATCAAGTTTGTGATAATTTATTTTGTTTATAAATTCATATATATATATATATATATATATATATTATTTAATAAGGTCTACGCTTAAAATTTAGCTCATAATTAAACCATAATTACGGGATATTTTTGTAAGGATCTTAAATAGTATTAAAATATTTGCTGCAAGTTAGTAATTAAACATGAAAATTTCATTCCGAAAGCGTATAATATATATTCATTCGTAAAAAACAATTTATATATATATATATATATATATATATATATATATATATATTAAAATAAATTTAAAAATTTGGGAAAAACATAATATAAAATAAAATAAATATTAACCAAAGATTTTAGCATATTAGTAAAATAAAACATTATTAAAAAATATTTATATATTTATTTTTAAGTAATTAATAAATATATGCATTCTCTATTTGGTACAAAAAGTTGATAAAAAATTGAAAATTAAATTGAAGAAAAAATAATAATTTTATTTTTATTTTTCTTTTTACTTTTTAACCAAATAAAAAATATATTATTATTCATAATTTTTTTCTCTATTAGTAAAAACTTAGATGTAGTTCTATAAATACTTTTAATGCTATTTTTAATCAGAATTAAAATTTTAAATTTGCATTATTACTTTTATTACACAGATTATCAAAATAAAAATTTAATTTTAATTAAAAAATAACACCAAAAATATTTATAAAACTACGTCTAAGTTTTACACTTCTTGTTTCTTCCACTCTAATACACGTATCAATGCCAGTAATGCAGTATGTACACTTGGTTTGCCGTTTGCGTGATCCTTACTCACTATTTTCTTGGACTTTGACTCCGAAAACTGACATGCTGGGACCCTGGGAAGAATGGAAAATGTGCAGCTGAAGGCTAAAAGCTGATTATTCAAAGTTTCAAACACGCGTTAGACCGAATGACTCGGAATGCGACATTCTCGTAAGTCTTTACCGTGTTCCATGGACAACAATATTCTGTAGATGAATGGTATATAGATATTTTTATAGTATAAATTTTGATATATTAAATAATTTATTAATATTTATTATTTATTATTTTTCTTTTTATGAAACATGAATAATTCTGAATTTTTCTGTAATATAATTTTACATATTTTATTATCTATTAAAATTAAATATATTTTATATTTTATATTTTTGAGATATTAAATATATTTATGTGTTGTTTAATATTTATTTAATAAACATTGGGAGAATTATGAAAAGATGTAATAAAGGAATGAATAATATAACATTAATCTTAAAATATATATTCTGTTTTAGATAAATTTTCTATAAATATTAATAAGAGAAAAAAATAAGAAAATAAAATAAATTAATTTTTCTAAAGTTAAAATTAAGTTAAATCAACTTAAAAACAAATAAAAGTCGAGGAAGGAATAGATTACATAGAATACATAAATACATAGAATACATAAAAAAAAAAGATTACACAAATACAGTAAATTAAAGTATAAAATTCAATATAATGATACATAAGTAAATTAAATAATGTTTCAAATTTTTGTATAAGTTTTTATATAATATATTTTAAATTAATAATATATTTACAATATAAATAATAAAACATTTGGTTGAATAATAGTTTATTAACATCAACTATTAAACTAGCAACATGTCGTTGGTCTAAGTGTAACTAAGTTCAGATCTTTTAAACAAGGTTTCGGGGTTCAAATCTTGTGAATGAATAAAAATAGTTAGGAAGAGAGACTTCACTAAAAGTAGTTACTTAGGTTTCCTGACAAATATTAATAATTAGTAAAGTCAATAGAGATTTCACACGCATAACATGTTGGCTCCCAAAAAAAGCTATTGAAACTAATAATAAATAATTAAAAATAAAAATTATGGAAAAATAATATTTTTATTATAATTTATTTTTATTACAATAAATATTTTACAATAAAAGTTCTATTTGTAATTATCTAAAATCAAGCTTAAAATTATTTCTCAAAAAAATCAATCTTAAAATCGAGGTTAATAAAAACGTAACAATAATAAATTATTATTTTCAGTGTAGAGTAGAATATTGGGAAAGAGGTTTGTTGACCTTGACTCCATATCTATATTCCACGGTTATATTTGACCTTAATCTATTCATTTCTTTTCTTCGTATTGACTTAAAAAAATAACAAATAATTTTGAAAAATATAATTAATATATTTATTTATACAAAAATTAATTTTAATTTCCTAACGTGATCATTATTATTATCTTTCTTTTATTTATGATAAGTGTATAAATTATTTAAAAATTAAGTAGAAAGAGTATAATTAAAAATTTAGTAAATAATATTATTTTAAATTTCTAAATAGATAGATAAATAAAAATAATTTATTTTAAAGCAAATAGATAAGAAGAAACAGAAAACATATTTTAAAATAATTGAAGGTCCAATTTTAATTTTGTTTGGTGAATAGTCCAATTTCAAATTGTGTTTAATAAAAATTAACCGCTTTTTCTTTTAAGTTCGAAGACTAATATTTTAGAGATATAATAAGGATAACAATTAATCATTTTAAGATATGACCAAAAAGTATATTATCTTTTATATATATAAATTAGAATAATTATTTTGAATGAGATAATTTTTAGTTGCTATTCTTAATAAAAACGTTTTTAGTTGTTATTTTTCAATGAAAAGGTTTTTAGATATTTTTTTTAACCTCTTATTTATTTCAGTCTATCATTTTTAACATCTTTAGTTTTTGAATTGAATTTCAATATTTTTTTTAAAATTATTAATAATTAATATTATATTACAATAATTGTTTATTATAAATTTAAAATATAATTTATATGTTTAAAAATATTTATCTATTATGAATTTTAATTATAATGCATAATATAATTTATATATTTAGAAGTATTTATTTATTATAAATTTAAATTATATAAAATAAATATTTATTCTGTGCAATGCACAGATTAAAATACTAGTTATGTGTAAATGAGAATGCAATTATATGGCCAAATAAAAAATTTGTAAGTTCTTTTGAAGTATTTTTAATATTTTTTTATGGATAAAAACTATAAAATAAAATTTGTATTTCATATTTTAAAAATACGAAAAAAAATGTAATAGTCAGAAAAATTAAGAAATCATTTAGGATTACTTTTCCGAGTAAAAAGCACGAGATATTCTTTCATATTGTTTATTACAAGTCTATTTTTTTTTTTTCACATTCAAATTTTGCATGCATCTTTGATGTGGTAATATAAGTGTATGGTATCATCGAGAAATAATTTATCATTCTTCTATAGAGACTATGTGTTTAATTTCACAATTATCATAATTCAATTAGGATCAAACTAGAGAGAATTATTTGAAAAAGATTAAGATTTTTAAGTGAATTGAGAATTAAGAATTCAAATTGGAACAAACACAAGCAATTAGATTTAAGAGAAATTCAATGATGAAAAACTTTTAGGATTGGGGATTCACACAATGGCTTCCTATTGAACTAATCTCCTTACCTTAATGTTGTCATTGGAAGGAAGGGAATGGGTGGTTGATAAACTTTAGGAAAAGTAACTAGAGACACTTTATCCTTCTCTTAAACACCCTCACCTTCATTTTCAACCATGGGTTGTCTCTTGCTTTACTTCCTCACCGTCTTCGTTTCCCTTGTTCACAATACCATCTAACTTCTTACAATGCTCAGTGGAGTTAATGGTGTAACATTTCTACCTTAATTTTTCAACTATATTTTAATATTTGACGATTTATTTTTGAAGAATCGAAAAGAAATTTCAAAATTCTGCTTTCCATTGTTGTGTTCAGAATGTTGAGAGTTATCCAATTTTGATTTTTAATAATTTTTTAATACGGGGCCCCAAAAAATTATAAAATGATAATTTTGTTTTTATTTCTCAATATTAAAGGCTAATATAAGAAAAAGATTCAATTAACAGTAAAATGTCAATTTAAGCTTAAAATTATGTCATATCTATTAAAATATAAATTTTAAAATTTTCTGAAACAACCCAAAGTGATTGAGAGAGCGAGTGAAGAATTGGAAAGAAATGAGAGAAAGATACAGATTTGAAAATGAGCAGCACCTACGCATGAACAAGTGAGAGAGAGGAACCGACTCTTTCTTTTTTTGTGAAGGATGCTTATTGGACCGAAATTTGTACATAAGCCCAATTTCGGTTAGGCTAAAGAATAAGCCATTGAACCTTAATCAATCAATAAATAAATAATAAATAAGTAAACAAATACAAATAACGTACAATGACATCGGATATATGACAATCTAACAAATATGAACCACCAATACCTTAAGTGTTAGACCTATAATGATATTTATTTAATTAATTAAACAAAATATTAATAAACTGAAAATATTAATTAATAAAGATAATAAACCTAAAGCCCAAACCGTGAGGTAATGGACTGCACCTCAAACACATGTATACAAGAACCCAATGTTAGATTACTGTATATTGTTCGCTCAAGTTGTTAGGAATCTCCATAGAGTCAAGTTAGCATACATTTCATAAATATCTATTATTGCATTATTTTGAGCGTTCATCCATGTTATGACGTTATTGTTAATATGAAATACTAAGTATGTACATGATTTTTATTGACCTTATGTTGACATCAATCTTATTATTTAGGTTAAATTACTCTTTTAGTTGTTCTTTTCATTAACATTATTCAATTTGGTCCTTTTATTTTTAAAATATTCAATTTGATCATCTAATTTTCAAAAAATGTTCAATGTTACCCTTCCATCCAAATTGACAATAACAACATTAATGCAATCTAATGGAAGGACAACATTGAACATTTTTTGAAAATTAGAAGACCAAATTGAACATTTTAAAAATAAATGACCAAATTGAATAATAATTGGCAAAATAATTTATACTTATGTGTAATTTTTAAATAAATGTTTTATTTATCTTAAAATTATTTTAGATTAAATTATTAAAACAATAAAAAATATTTTTTTTTAAAGATACCCTTGTTTTTTTTTTTTTTATTGGCATTGAATTGGTTCGATCAATTTTTACTAATTTTGAGATGAACTAGGTTTTCAAAGTTAATGGACGAATCACCAAATTGGTTGAACTGACTAGTCCAATCTAATTTTTAAAACAATTATTAAAATTGAAAAGGAATCATGAAAACAAACTTAATTATCTTAACAAGATCATGGCAAACAACATATTAAGAACTTGTAAAAATAAAATAAAATAATCACAAAAGGAAGAAGGGGTATCTAATAAAAGAAAATATTAAGCAGGTAAAAGAAAATTCAACTTTATCTAGATAGTAGAAAATAATAAATTAGTTAGATGAAAAGGTAATAAATAAGAGGTTAAATTACTCTTTTGGTCCTCCTTTCTGTTTACATTATTCAATTTGATCCTTCTATTTTTAAAATGTTCAATTTAGTCTCTCTATTTTTAAAATATTTTATTTGGTCATCTAATTTTTAAAAAATGTTCAATGTTGTCCTTTCATCTAATTTCATTAACAATGTTAGTGTCAATTTGGACATAAGGACAACATTAAATTTTTTTTTTTTAAATTAGAGGACCAAATTGAATATTTTAAAAATAGAGGGACCAAATTGAATAATGTAAATAAAAAAAGGGACAAAAAAGTAATTTAACCTATTATTTATTCAACATGTGTAATTTGTATGATTTTCTTTTGGTAAGTTTACCCTTGCATATTTGTTTGTTTGTTTGATTATGATAATCGCGATGTTTGTAACACCCCTACTTTAGCTTTGCAATTATTTTCTAATATTTGTAGATTTATTTCTAAAAAATTGGGTAGAAATCTCCAAATTTTGTTTTCCACCATTGTATTTAGAATTTCAAGGACTATCTAATCATAATTTTTAATAATTTTTTTCCAGTCGGAGCCTAGAAAAATGAGAAAATGACGATTATGTCGTGACTTTTCAACATAAAAGACTGATATGAGAAAAAAATTTAATTGACGATAAAATGTTAATTTGAACTTGGAATCATGTCATATATATTAAAATATAATTTTGGAAATTTTCTGAAATTTCTGTGTAAAATGACCAAAGTATCCCTAAATATTTGTTAAACCAAACCAGTATTGGTTTGATATCTAGAAGTGGTGAAAATGAAAATATTAATTCATTTTTAGGTAAAATATTTAATTTTAGAATTTTCATAAAAAATTTGGTATTTATTTAGTTAAAATGAATTTAATATGAATTTTTAACTAAAAAAATACTAAATAAATAAATAAATAAAAATTCCAAAAAAATTAATAAAAAAAATTAATTTAATTATTAGAAATTATTTTTAAGTATAAAATAATGTGTATTTCAAGTTTCATATTAAAATTCATTAATTCTGATATTAAAAGCTAATTTACTAAAGTTTAAGCAATTTTATCGGTTCTTTTTAATTCGACTAGAGAGAAAATAAAACACTGAGATTGTGGGACACTTCAGCAAGCCACGTCATAGCCCTAAGTAGGTGACTTACCACTCTAATTGTTTACATATGTCAAGCTACTAATTAAAAAGAAATTAAAATTAGATTATGACATCATATTGATGATGTCATTATTAGGACACCTCTCTCCTCTTCTTCTCTATAAATGGGCCATCCTTGGGAAAAATTTTCTCATCTTTCTCCTCACCCATTTTCACACTAAAGCCACATTACTATCCTCTACAAGCTTCATCAAATGGAGACCTAGGATCTACCTCTTTTCCTCTTCTTGTGATCTACTTTCATTGAGGTGATGGGAGAGTGGAGTTGGTTCTAAATTATGGTCATTTTACATGTTGGTGGAAAGGGTTTTTCCCCTAAACCCTTTAATATATAAGTTTAACTTTTGTTTTCTCTATATTATAATGATAGTTGATGTTAAATTTTGATTTTAAGATTTGATCACTAAATTGTTATACCGCTAAAATTTTGATCTTAAAAAGTATGATTCTTAAGTTGTTATGCTACTGAAGTTTTGCATATTAATAAAATAGAAGAGTTAGGATTCTTAGAAGAAAATTGTTACCTTAGATTTCCATTGAAGCTCTTGGTTTTGCTTAAAATAAAAGGAGATATTGATAAATTTTTATAAGTGATTAATGGAGATGTTTGATTAAGTTTTTGCAAAAATAGAAATTTTTACAAAGCTATTCTCACTACTTAGGCTCATGGTTTTTACTAGGAGAAAAAGGAAAAAATGATTTTTTTTTTACAAGAAACTTCCTAAATGGGTATCTTAGCAATAAAATTAAAAAGATCTCTTGGTTATTGCTAATGGGCTCATGGCCCAAGTTTAAAAATAAAATGGGTAGTTGGAAAATTTTTCTCTTAAAATAGTTTAAAGGATAAACACTTAATTTATAAATAATAGACACTAGTCATATTGTATTTGGAATGGAAATTATAATTAGTCATTCAATAACTATTTTAGTAGTATAAGTTTAAATTAAAGAAATTAAAATATAAGTCCAATTGATTAGTTGAAATTTTCTTAAAGTACCTAATAATCTAAACTAATTTAAAATTTATTTAATAAGTAGTTCGATTGCTACCAAATAAATTAGTCTTAAGGTTTCACTAAATAAGATTAAAAGTTTAATTAGATACTCACGGTAGTGTATAAAATGTATTAGTAAATTGCTAATTTTTTAGAAATGTGATTAATTATTTTCTTTGATGCATTATGAAATGTACACTTATTATCACTGTATAAATATTTTGTACAAATGTTTAGACTCAAACTTATTATACTATGAAATAAATTGAAACTAAGTTTCTGCAATGAGAAGTAGAGATATTAAAGAAAGATTGTACTAGTGCTCAAATTAAATGAGACTAGAGAAAATCTTTGCTTGAGAATTAGAAATTGATAAGTTAGTGAGTAATGTAAATTGAGGGACATGCAGTGGCATGATACCCTATTAGGGAAGCCACAGTTTGGTACACTGAGAAATGAAGGGTAAGGACTAACTTATGGAGGTATTAGGGGTAAGGTATTAGGTGGTGAAGGTCCCATGACCAGGATAGTGCCTTTGAGTCAGGATATTTGCCTGACCAAGCTTGATAACCCCACAACCACTCAACATTTCAGAATTGGTGTGAGAGATAGCTCTATATGAATAAGGGAACGTCTTGAACTGTTGTTTTGTTCCTCAATGATGATGATGATTGTACCATGTAATGATGAGAGAAGGCATATGTACTCCCAATCACTTCCCAATTTTGTTGAGAACTATTACTCACTATTGGGAAGTTTGGATCCATACCAAGTCAAAGGTACTTAATACAACTTAGAAAAATCCTAGGTTTCCCATATTATCAGTTGTGCATTATTTGTATTTTATGGTGAAATTTCTGCCATACATGTGAAAGTGATTTTAAAACAAATCACCTTACTTCATTATTTTTCTTTTATATATGATTAATCGCATTTAATAAAGATGGCCATGCCAGTTCTCTTTAGTACCGTGATAAAGGGACATCGAAAAACCGTGAGGATACAAACACTTTTACATATCTCAATCTTATGTCCATTACCTTCTTGTATCCCATTCTTGGGGTTTATATGCCTCTGGTGACCTTTGATATTTCAATCTCATTGGCGATGACTCCGTCGCCAAACTTTTACTATGCACCTCCTACTCCACCACCACCTGATGAGAACCTGTAGGCCTTGATGGCCTATTCTTTTTATGTATGGGATAAGGTAGACTAATATGTACCATGAAACTATGATGTCTAGTTCTACAATACACACACACACACACACACACACATGGGTCAAGATCCGTTGACACCAGGTGTCAAAACTAATTCAACTGTTGAATTTGATATTCTTATTAATTAGATTAAGTATACAAAATTTTATATAATTCCAAAATTATTTAATAGTTCATTACATCACTTTATTTTAACGTACAATATGACATCAAAATATATGTAAATATTTAATGTTAGATAATATATTTAGAAAAGTTTAAATGATGTGAAATTTGATATACATGATCATGAAGATAATATCACATAATTCAACGATTGAATTGGTTAAATTTGCATTCTACAAAAAGTTATTGAAGGTGTAATTTGACTAACTTTGACACCTAGTGTAAATGAATCTTGACTCTCTCTCTCTCTCTCTATATATATATATATATATAGAGAGAGAGAGAGAGAGAGAGAGAGAGTTTATCTTTTCATCTCTTACTATTATTTTCAAATTCGGTTAAATTTGTATTTTTTTATAATAAAAATTAAAAAAAAATTTACTCACATTTTCATTAACTTAAAGTGAACAATTAATTAGTTACATCTAAATACCTTAAGGCTAGAAATGAAATCACTACCTTCCACCTAAAAGAAAATGAATCATTGTTTGATTCTTGGAAGCATTTTAAAGAGCTCCTAAGAAATGTTCATGCCATAACTTTGATGACCTAGAACAATTACAATTGTTCTACAATGGGCTCAAAGCATCAACAAGGCTTGTGCTAGATGCATCGACTAGGGGACCAATAAACACAGAACAACTGATGAAGCTAAGGAACTAGTGAATGTTATGGTGTCCAATGGATATCAAGTAGATCATGAGAGAAGCATACCATCTAAAAAGGAAAATCTATGCCTTAGAAGATCATGATGCTTTGCTTGCATAAAACAAATTGACCATACAACAACTTGAAATTCTCACCAAGCAGTTAACCATAGTGCAAATGAATATTATTCAAGCAAACAAGTGTAAACTCAAGTCATCAAATATGATTTATGTGGTGATGACCATGGCAATGGTCATTGTGAAGCATTCTCACAAAATCAAAGAGCAAGTTAATTATAAAGGAAATTTTAATAGGCAAGGAGGTAAGACATATCCTAATACTTGTAATAAAAGAGAACCCATAGATCAACTCAACAATTAATGTGGACATTATAGTTGCCAAATTAAGTTGATTACTGCTAAAATATATTAAAATTTCTTTTCTTTAGTTAGGATTTGTTTAGGTGCTTAGAAATTTCCATTTTGTTCAATAGATTAGTAAATAAGTAGAGTTACTTAAGTACACAATAAAAACAAATTTAAAAATAAAAAATTCAAGGATAAGAGACTATGTGCTTAAAAGATTACACCATATGCCTTCTTAAAATCAAAAGAAGGCAAAAATAGAAAAATTGGGTTGTAGCGCCGCTGCCCAACGACACCTGATCTCACTAGGTGATGCTTGAGCATAAGCTTCAACATTTGACAACGTTAGGCAATGATTCTTCATGCCAAAAGATAGTAGAAGTTGAAAAGTCATGCAGAAATTCAAGAACTTGTTGACCTTGCCCAGCGACACCTGAGCTCATTGGATGACACAAGAACCCTGCTCTTAAGTTGGTCATCGTTGCATGATACAAAATTTAGAAAAATGCCTTCCATGCCTAGCTTGAGCTCATGATGTTGGGCGGTGGTCTCAATGTTTAATTGTGATGGTTCATTAAGATCTCTAGCGATGATTTTTATTGCCCTGCACTATCAATAACAAGGTCTTAATTGTCTACCTCGTGGCGACAACCAACTTACCTAGCAAGACATATTGGGTTGCTTCGACATTTTCTCACGCCTAGTGATGCAACTCCTCCCTGGGTGATCGAAGGGTTATATCAAGCCAGTGCTAGGTGATTGGCTTTTCTTTCAACGATGCACCTTGTTTATAGAAAATAAAAAGAGCACAAATGATTGTTCACACATAATGTTTACATTTTTTCTACAATCTTCTTTGCTCTTAACCCTCTTGCTTATAGAGGCATTCCACAACACATTTCATACATCCTTTGTTCAGAATGTAGATACATTTTTCTTTTATTATTTGTGGATCCTAGAAATTTTGAGAACATTGGTTCCCTAATTAACTAATCATTGATTGTCTTATTACGCTGTCATTTTGGTCTCTATTGTTAGTTGTCTTTTAACTCTATCAACTTTGATAATTGTTGTAACACCTGGCCACTTTCAGGATCTGTGACTGTCCCTATAAACCAACACAAGACTTTTCAACGTGCTTTGTCCTCACTCACACGCTTCCTAGGAAACTTCTCAAGAGGTCACCTATCCCAGAATTGTTCCAAGTTAAGCACGCTTAACTGTGGAGTTCTTAAGTGATATGCTACTGAAAAGTAGATGCATTTTGTTGGTATATGTAACACTTATTAATTCCTTTAAGCTATCCTCAATTGTACAGTCTCATACCTGCATAGCCTCTAGATCCCTCTCATTCTAGTATGTAGTCGATTCATTCATGTGTTCCTCTCGTTGGAAGCCTGCTAGGAGCCGCTCTTTATCCGTGCCTTATCTCTTTTGTATCGGCAATCACTCTCCGCCCTTGTCAGTGCCCGGGATGTTATAGTCGTAACATCACTTTAAAATTTTTCTAATAGTTTAACAACAACAAAATTTTTTTGGATGTTTATACTACCAAAAAAAATTTAATGATCTTAACAACGTTAGTAACGGTGTCAACAACAAAGACCAAAATGCATTACATTTGCTTGTCCAAGGACTAAAACTTATAGCTTTTACGTATAGGGTCAAAAGAGTAAAGTATAGACAAATATAGGGACTAAATTAATAATTAAAACTAAACTAATTTATTGTACATTGTTGACACACCATGGAAGAATTAAGCTAACTGTCCTTTCATATATTCTACCTTTCATATAATCTAGACTTAAAGCATCACGCCATCACCCAAATATAGAAAAATCTCTTTTGCCGATTTATTCCAACCCCAAAGAGTTTGACTTCATCTAGCATTTTGAAGCATCTGTAGCACACTCTTCATTGTGGGTCTTGCTTCTGGGGATGTATTAACACAAACAAGAGCAATCTTGAGAATTGCAAGCATATGGTTTCTAATGACTTGTGATGTTCTACTGACATTAAAATCAAGAATGTAATCTTGGTTTGTTGGATTACGTAAAATCCACTTGACCAATTCCATTCCCTCGGTCACTGCAGGTTTTCCTGTTAGCAATTCAAGCAGAATGACACCAAAACTGTAGACATTCCCAGCCGTTGTTACTGTCATTATGCATGCATACTCTGCCAACCAACAAACAAAATAAGTTAAGAGCTTTGGAACGCTAAAATAGCTTGGTAGTCTCTTTGAATTCTAAATCTTTGGGAGTATATGCATGAGGAAAAATATTTAAATGCCATTTTCAAGTATATGCTCAAGTGTTTGATGAATTTAGTTAGGTCTGTCTTTGTAACTAAAACAGAAATATTTGTTACACTAGGTCTGCAAAATCAAAAGAAAAATTTAACTTGCTTTACTGAAGAGCATAATTCCACACTAGACTCAATGTGAGTGTAGACTGGGTGAAGTACAAAGGAAATTTCTAAGAAATTCGACAGACTTGAGACTCTCATATTAAATCAACAATCTCAGCCAAAAGACAACTTTTTTCCCTAACTATTAGGATACAAGTAGTAACTAACTAACTGAAAACTTCTCTAACTAATTGTTGGGTTATTTGGGCCCTGTGAGACATGGTTCATCCCTTTCCTTCTAACAAAGATCTGTTTAATCATTGGTTCCCTATCAATACTCCCCTCAAAGCATGCACATTCTCCTCAAGGTGAAAAGTTGGAAAAGTTGCCTTAAAAGTTCTCCCAGTCCCCAAGAGCATGCCACTTGATCAACACTTAGCTTCACTTTTATCATTATAGCATAAGCTCAGGACATCTTACAGTTGTGACCGTAATTTCCATTCCTCTGATAGGCCAATTGGCAAGTGTTGTGGTTGTGCAATTCTCGTCACTTGATAAACCCCACTATAAAATCTAACCATTGTAATTGGAGAGCTGAAAGGCTCATAAACGCCACACTATAATCCTATACTTCCAATGTAGAATTCAAATCTCATACTTTGCAATTGGATCCTAACATTCCACCATGCTCCATAGCCCCAGTGCTCATGTGGGCTGCCAATTCATTGGCCTTTTAACTAATCTCGGGTGATCACTACAATGTCAGGGTCACCACCCGTGTTGCTCGTTTGTAACTTAGAGACATGGTAGAAAGCTCTAATATTAATTGTTACACCGGCAGTGCAAAATTAACAGAAAAATGGAACTTGCTCTATTGAAGAACAAAAATTATAGACTAGATTCAATGTGTAGACTAGATGAAGTACAAATGAAATTCCAAGAGAAATTCAAACTTTCTTATCACATCAACAATGTTGGCCAAAAGACACCTTTTTTCTCTAATTGTTAGGATACAATTAATTAGTAACTAACTGATAACTTCTCTAACTAACTAATTGCTGAGTATGTTTGTGCCCTGTTAGCCCATGGCCCATCCCTTCTCCTTTTGACTTAGACATGTTTAATAACTGCCCCCCTATCACAGTGATCAAATAATTACATAGGACCGACATCATGCAAATGATAGAGACAACTTCGCTTAAAATAATTATAAAATTTTGTTCAATTAGTGGAATATAAAAACTATTTAATCTGCATTGCCCCTATGATTTAGATGGTCTTTGGTGGTGGTCATATAAAGTTAAGAGGAGTATTATCAACACATTCTCTAACACACCCTTTTAAACACACTCTCTTCCATTGGTTGAAATTTACTGAAAATCACAAAATCAGGAGAAAGAATCATTAAATAAGATGTGGGGTTTACAAACTTTTGTTATTTTCAATAAATTTCAACCAATAAGAGAGAGTGTGTTCAAAGGAGTGTGTCAGAAAGTGTGTTACTAGTATTTCTCTAAAGTTAATAATCTATGAACTATGAAAAACTAATAGGAAGGAATATAAGGTTGAAGAGTTTTTGACCTGGAGGAATATAACCAACAGAACCAACAACCGCATAAAAATTTGCTGTACTCTTTGAGGGATCAATCACCTTGAAGTGTTCAATATCCCCAACTAGAGGCTCCTTAAGGGACTTCAGCATAATACTTTTACTTGACAGGTCAAGGAGTAGTATTGGACTAGAGG